>CM060845.1:104872500-105472500 GCA_030762175.1 Metallyticus violacea | reverse complement strand
TACACACACAATTTGGGAATATTTCTAGAGAAGACCCAACAAAGGAAGCTAATGGCTATAGTGAAGAGGGGATAGTTGGAGAGTGGTATGAGTAAATGGAAAGGAGACCAAGAGAGGGTTCCATTCATGTTTATGTTTTGTATATAAAATTATTAATAGAAAGCGTAAGTATATCGAAATATATTTGTATGTATGCATTTAGATATATGTATGCATTTAGATATATTTGTATGTATGTATGTATGTATGTATGTATGTATGTATGTATGTATGTATGCATGCATGCATGCATGCATGCATGTGTATGACCCTTTTGGTTGTTATAAGGACGACATTAGCATGTACTGCTGTAAGGCCCATGCGACAGTTGTATTTATTTAATGTATTCTAAAACCAACAATAAAATGTCCATTACTACTACTAAAATGCATAATATGTGTATTAAAAAATTTAGTGCCTCAAATGCACTAAATTTTGTATAATCAGATATAAGCTACACTTGGCTATGATTTTCAATATAACAATTTAAACATCTATAAAATTTTTCTTTTCCTGCTTTTTTTTTATAATGATAATTGTTTGCGGTGGGAAAAGTGCAATATATTGACAATCCTTACTCAAATCTGAATTGTTCAAAGCATATTTGTCTTATTGCATATATGATCCAATTGTTTCTGATGATGATGATTTGATTTATTTACGGACGTTCTTTAACATATCAGATCATCAGCGTCCCATTTAATTCAGGGCGTGAAACGGCCGATAAATTTTGTTCAGAGACCTCTTCTTTCAGGCTTGAGGTTCTTTCTCATGCCGTAAATGTACGACGCGAAACCCACGGCTTTACTTCCCTGCATACGCCCAAAAAAATCCCTCACCGGGTTTGAACGCGCGATCTTGGGTTTAGAACGCAGATATGGTTACTACACCACCCATTTGTTTCTGGCGCATTAAGATCCACATTAGGTTTTATTAACTAATGTATTTTTTTATCAAATCTCACGGAATGTTAAATACTTTGAAGTATTTTATTGTTGATGTAATATTTCATAAATAAGATAAAGGATTTGAAATAAAAAATAAAAATGTTGACATTTAGAATAGAATGGAATTAAAAATTGTACATTTTTTTTTCTGAAGCGATATGACAATAATTCTACGATTAGGAACATTACTTAATTAACATGGAGTGATAGGAAAAATATTAAACACATTTCGAATGAGTTACTTTACAAACTACTGTGCTCTACCCTTGTAACATATGATTATAACGCAGTATCTAATTGATTTATGTCATCAGAGATGTAGGAACCACATGTAGCAACTGGTTGCAAATTGTTTTTAAATGGAAAGAGATTTTGAAATCTTGTAGAAACCGATTTTATTACAGGTAAAGGGGACATAATGGAACCTTCACTTTCTGCTGAATAGTTAGTTAATTGCACTATAGTTGCAATCGCGGAAACATATGTGCAGACTGCTCTGAAGGTTGACTGACAACCAGTGAACGCATTTTCTCTTCGTCGAGTTCTGAAAGTTTGAGATGTATGTGAATGTTTTGTGTCTGTCTTACTTTAAATGATTTAGATACACCAAAAAGAGTTGAGCATTTTAATAGGCATACAAGCTACAGTTTTAAATCTATTAAAGTGGATGTCGAGTCGTTTGATTTGTATCTTAGTTTCGATTATACTTCAAGATGTCGATGCTTATAATAAGGAATCTAAATGAACATGTGATAAGAGTCCCACATGTGTTGAAACAGTACTTTTGCCCCGCCACCACCGAGATATTAACATAATTTACGAGGGTTGGTTCATAAGTTTCCGGACTCGCCGATATAGATTATCGCCATCACAAAAACCTTATCTGGTGTCATACCTTATCTGTTAAGTAAATAATTGCAGCTGTAACTTCAGCTCCGCTGTGTTCAGTTGTTCAGATATAGTTGCATAAAGAACGCTATATGTAGAAGATTGACATGTTCAAAATGGAGTTTCGAGCTGTTATTAAGTTCTTCACAAAATAAGGACTTACTCCAAATGAAATTAAACAGCGATTGGACTGTGTATATAGGAAAGCCTCCCCCTCATAATCTACCGTAAAAAGAATGGGCCAAACTTTTTCGAATTGGTCGAGAAAGCATTGAAGACGAAGATCGTGCAGGCCGGCCCTTGGAGCTGCTCACTCCTGAAAACATCGCTCTTGTGGAGGAGAAATTATGGAAGACTGGCGGCTCAAAGCTACAGAAATAGCAGCAAGGTTGGACCTTTCTAAAACAACAGTCCTTCGAATTATTCAGGAACATTTAAACATGAATAAGGTTGGTGCCTGGACTTCTTTCCTCAGGCCAAAAGCATAAACGAGTCATCTGTTGTCAGGCATTTTTGAAGATCTGCCATGGCAACGAGAGAGAAGTTCTGCAAACCATTGTTACAGGAGGTGAAACTATGGTCCTCCACTATGATCTCTTATCTAAAAAAAAAATGAATGTAGTGGCGTAAACCTGGCGAAGCACGGCCTCTAAAGGCAAAGGTCACTCATTAAGCCAAGAAGTTCAAGGTCATAATCCTTTGGGACTGTGAAGGAATACTCTTCATTGACTTCAAGGACAGGAACACACAGTAAATGGGGAGTACTGTACAGACTACGTGCTTCCATCAAAGAGAAAAGGCGAGGAAAGCTGAGTGATGGTGTGCGCCTTCTTCACGACAACGCGCCTGTGCACACAGATCTTGTTGCAAAGGAAGCTGTGAAGAAATGTGGCTTCAAGGAGATCGAGCATCCACCCTACAGCCCAAATTTAGCTCCCAGTGACTATTTCCTCTTCTCAAAACTGAAGAAGGATATTCGAGGAAGGAAATATTAATTTGATGAAGAAGTGACGGATGATGTTTATGCCCATTTTGCAGACAAGATTTTAGACTATGTTTTTATTTTGGGGGGGGGTGAAATTTTATGATTCAAAGATGCGAGAAGTGTATTGCAATAAAGGATAACCATATTCAAAAGTGAAATATAGTTTTTGCCTTTATCATACCCACAAAATAGCTAGGCCGGAGACTTATTGACCTACTCTCATGTATGTTGTAAATCTGTTATTATATTTTGTATATTGTAATTTATAGTGCAAATATTAAGTATATATGTACCCTAAGTTAATACTTTAAGACATGAATCGTGTTTCTTTAGAATAGGAATGTAACAAATCATGTTCAATAAGGAAGGGTAAACATAAAGTAAACATAAGAGACACTTATGTCGCTTCTTGAATTACCTAACTTTGGTGAGGGACATTTGGATTCCTGGCCATTGTATGTGTTAGAGGGGCGAACTAGCTTACCGTTTTAGGCAGTTAACTTTTAACTAATCAATTATAAATAAAGATTTTAAACTTTTGAAGTACAGCGAGAGGCGTGCTCCAACAGTTGATTTTGAACTAGCCAATAATAGATAAACGTTTTAAATTTTTAAAGTGCAGCGCGAGAGGGCGCTTGCATATGTAAACCCCTCTGACTTGATCACGCCAAAGCTTAGGCGATTTGAATTGCATTATATAAGGAGACATTTGCTCTGCAAGGACACGCAGTCTTAGATTCAATTTGTCTCTTTGGAATATGTTGCATCTCATTTTAGTTTCACTCAAATTCAATTCAGATTTTTATTTTGGAAATCGGCGATGGGCAGTCCTTTAGGAAGTTCTTTCGGCAGATATAGTATTAATGTTGAGGCCACGCTCATATGTTGGACCCAGGCTGGATTTCACTGCCGTCATCGCTGCAGAGTAAGTTCCGCGCTATCTGTAGCAGAAACACCAGAGGTTGTGAAAGATACTGCGATTAATAATTTGCTATCTATACTATGTTCCATTGCGTGATTATTGTCACAGCTGATCCCTTCTCCCAGTCCTGTTGAGCAGCGACTCAATGAAATAGCGGGAAATCTCCTGAGATTTTGTGTAGTGTGGACAACTGAGGCGATCATCACAATCAACAAGAGCGCTTCATTATTTGGTGTCCAGCCCAGGGCATACAATCAACGAAACAGCTACAGGGTTAAAGTAAGATATAACAATAAGTGTAGTACAGTTCTAAAGCTGCTTTTATTTATGGAAATTTAGAGTTAAGGTATCGAAACTTTGTTTATGCGATCCTGTCATAAATACATATTATAGTCTTCCATGGAATGGGTTAAGCTGTGAATGCATTCGCGTTATTTAGGGTGGCCAATTCTCGTGTAGGATTCTAACAACTCATAAATGTCTCTAAGGATTGGGCAATGAAATCATCGTTCATGACCCTTAAAATCGCCCAAGAAAAAGAATCCATGCACTTTTCAACTAATTGTAGTTTTCACAAAATTATCACACTTCAGCTGAACTTTTTCCTCTCGTTTTCTTTTCAGGTCCAGTTTCAGAGCTATAAAACAGCAGACACAGAAATAACTGTAAATGAAGTTATTGTTTTTATTATTCCATCTCTAGTTGACGCTGAACATTTTCGGTAACAATATTTAAACATTTTAAAACAATATTTTTCAACACCTTATTTGTGTGTCAAACACACCGAGAAATTACTGAAAACATTGTCACCGCTTGCTGTGATAGCTAAACCAGAGGCAGTTTAATAATGTACATGCAGAAAAACAACTAAATATTACACTTCTTGCATTATATAAGGTATCATTTAACAGAAATGAAACGGAGTTCTTTCATAAGTTTTAAAATGCTACACGTAATATACACTTCCGACCATTAAATTTGTAACACATTTTGAATGTTCTTACAGCCATTCGGAAATGATAGCTTCTAATAATTCTTCTTTGACTTCCATGGCCGGTTTTATAATTAAAACAGTTAACATCTTCCGGGTGGTTTTGCCGTGGTCCATGCTACCATAGCTTTCACCAACTACTGCGGTTGGCATCATCAGTGGATGATGAACAACATCTGAAGGCTAAAACACGACATTATATACTTCTCTGTCTGGTTTAGGATGGTACCAAGCGCAGTAGTTGGTGAAAGCTATGGTAGCATATTAAACCACGGAATCACTGCAAAAGAGCTTGGAAGATTTTTAACTGTTTTAATCCCAATTCAGTTGTTTCACGAGACCATTCCGCGTTTGTGTAATAGTCAACCGTTTCGCTGTGCATATTTCGTTTACACCCCCGCACTCTCTGAATGCCACAATTCTTCCGCGTTCAAATTCAGACATCTCTGATATTGCTGTTGTATTTTCGATTAGGCCTACTCGATCATTCTGAAAAAAGAGGTGGTTTAACGTATTTCTAATGGACGTTGCATTTTAATGGACAGCACAGTGTACATAAATTTTATTTTAATAATTTTATACGCATACATACTTTTTTTCCTTCGAAACTGCATGTAGATGGAAAATGCAGTGTTATGGTGCAGGAGGAATAGACAGAATCAAATGCACACTATAATAAATAATGCCGTAACACCGACGCTCCGTTGAATATTTATCCATTGCTCTGGTAATTTTATATTGCGCAACTGTTATATTAAATATATCCTTACTGTTTTCCCTTTGAATTTTTCTGTACTACCTTATTAATTTTCTTAAAAGCTTCATGTTGATTGCTTAGTTCTGCGTTTGTTTTTGTTGTTGATACTTATTAATTTTGAAAGCAACTTATTAGAGAAGAAAAACATCCCATCTCCACTGAGATTAAGGGAGTTGAATTTGGTTTATTTACGGACGCTCTTTAACATCTCAGGTCATCAGCGTCTCATTCGATTCAAGGCATGAAACGGCCAATAAATTTTGCTTAGATGCCTCTTCGTTCAGGCTTCAGGTTCTTTCACATGCCGTAAATGTACGACACGGGACCCACGACTTTACTTTCCTTCCGAAGGATTTTAACGCCCAATAAACCATCGATCCTGACAGCGTTCTTGGGTTTAGGCGGCAAGTATGGTTACCACTAGATCACCAGGACCGACTGAGATGATGCGGTTTACTGTGGTTAGAGTTAGAAAAAATTTAATCAAAAACACAAAAATAAGTGCAATTGGACGTTCATTTAATCAATAATACATTTTATGGTGTTTCAATTATGTGATATGCATAATTATTGTATAATCATGTCATCTTAAAATCGACCAATGACAAGAACAAATTTTTGAATTTTGACCAATCAGCCGATATCGCAGTGAAATTATATATATATCAAATCCGTTGCATTAAGGGATATGCATTTATCTTGTGGTCAGTGTAGCCAACTCTATACTGCCACTATATAATTCCTGAGCACGCATCACTGACCACTTTTCTGTGTTTTCAGTAATTGTAAATTTAACTAACTTAATGTTAATTCCTTCAAGCAATTGTTTTTGCGTATTCAGCCAAAAAGTCTGAAATTATTTTATAAACTGTGTAACAATATCTGCCTAAGTAACCATGAATCTTAATGAACACGTTGCTCAGAATGCGAAAATGTTTTCTCCGTTTTATTTTTTCTCGGTTGGTATTGGTAAATCTAACGGTAGCGACTGTAATAGTCGGCTTTCATCTATTTGATTCTCACGGTAAGGTAAGTAGGTAAGTATTCATAAATAAGTATAACATTTTATACGATTGTTAATTATCCGTACGCGAATTTCAAATATATATTACTTTTATTCTTATTCTATTCATGAAATAGTTCCAAATCCGTATTTGGTTCTCTATTGGCATTACTGACAATCGACATTCGTCTGTTGCTAGATGGCTTGAAATATTAAGTATTCATAATACAAATGTACAATTATTACAAAATTATAAGCCAAGTTTACGGGTATTACATTTAAATTCCTATTTTATTCATGAAATAGTCCTAATAAATATCACTGGAGGGTCTGAGCTTTTCAAACTCTCAACGTTCGTGAATTTATCGGCAATCTCGGACCTTCTTGTGATATTGATTGAGATAATTGTTGTGATAATACCTATACTTAAACTGTATCTAATATAAAAGAAAGCTCAAACTATTATAGCACCGGTTCTGGTGGTATAGTGGTAACCATACTTGCTTTCTAAACCGAAGATCGCGGGTTCCACCCCGGCCAGGGTAGATGGATTTTTTCGGGCGTAAAAATTCTAAGCATGGCTTCCTTCGGAAGAGAACTAAAGGGAAGTAGATTTACGGCATGTAAAAGAATCTCAAGCCTGAAAGAAGATAACTCTTAGCAAAATTTGTTGGCCTTTTCACGCCCTGAATTGAATGGGATGCTGATGACCTGAGATGTTAAAGAGCATCCGTAAATAAAGCAAATCAACAACTTCTTCGTTGCTATAACAAATTGTGATTGAGTTAAAAAGCTATCGTGCGGTGTCCTTTTTTCGCATTCTGGAGGTCACAGGGTCAATTTCCTTGGGATTGGCCATTCTGACCTTTATTTTATTTATTTATTTATTTTTTTAAATCTCATGCCCCTTAGGTAAATGATGAATGAATCTTTCCTTTCCACGAATTTCCCGCTCTTTTAATTCCATTAGTTCTGTTGCGGGGTCAATGGCCAGCCTTGGTGTGATGGTGATTTCTGTGGTGTGGCGGTAAATTGCACTATTGAAAGTTTTCTGTCCCGGCGTCTGGTGTGGAAGAGTTCTCTTAGGAGCTTGAATTCCTTGGAGGGGGTGAGGACACCGGCTCCACCGATATCGGACTGCAAGTAGTATTAGGAACCCCCTCTACTCCGTGCCTCATCACCCCCTGGTCGTGCTGTCTTCCTCCCCTCATCCCTTCCTCCTGGAAGTGTCGCCATTGGGGGCGTCGGCACAAACGGTTAGCACAGCTTAAGTGCCGAAAATGTCATCTCTTCCCTACCGATCCAATCCGAATCAAGTTAAAACCTAAGTGAAGTTAAAGAACTCTAGAACAGCCCAATAAAATATCAGAGAACACATTATGTGCGTTAACCACACAAAAATCAAGCAAACGCCACCGATCTAAGCCTACAAAATGATTTAACAAATGAAAATGATGTAAATAAGGTTAAATCTAGCTACCTACATAGTTTCTTTAGCTAGTTTATCACCTTGAAACGTCAAAGATAACGAGAGGACAGTAGGCTGAAAACGATGGGATGTTAGACTAATGCTGATATCTGTTAACTATAGCTTTAGGACCAGGCAATGTCGTAATGATCCGGTATGCCGATAGCATCGACTGTAAAAATACCGTGTGTTTTACAACAAACAGCGTGTTAACATAAATAATGGTGGAAACGTCTGGTAGGTGGAGTAAATTCGTGACACTGGCATGTCAACTGAACTGTGACGATCTGTCCCTGAAAACAGAGCACGGGATTGGTGCATGCTGCCCGTCTACTTGCGCGTATCGCCAAGGTCTTTATCTTACCAGTAATGGAATCTACATTATTGATAGATGCTAATGGCCATTTGCTCCTTTTTAGTGATTTATACTAAGTTTCCATTTTAAAAGAATATATTAAGGTTTTAGCATACTTGAGGCTCCGTCACTAGTGGCTGAGGACGTTAAGACGCGGACTCATGAGCGGGGGGTCTGGAGTTCGAATCCCGCCAGGACCGTCCTCCCAGACAGGTTTTTTCCAAGTTTCCTCAGTCCTCATAAATGGCAAATGCCGGATAGGTACCCTAAACTTAGGCCTAAAAAGCTTTCCCAATATATCATTTCATCTGATATATCATCAGTGTCCATGCCTGTGGTAGTAAAAACGGGCGTTAAATACTATTTAAAAAAAAACTTGAGGTAAATGAAAATCATCAGATACTCCTGTCAAACTGACAGAACAACCAAAATTTTTATGTAACCTCAAGCAAAACATTTTCTGAAGTAATTTCCTGGCTTTATTTAATAATTACTGAAGTCTTTAAGGGAAGTATTAAACCCAAGGGGGTTAAAATCATATTTTGTACAATTTTAATATTTGAAATTTCCTGTTTATTTTGATATGATTTTCTTTGGTGTTTCTT
Source organism: Metallyticus violacea (assembly GCA_030762175.1). Lineage (NCBI taxonomy): Eukaryota > Metazoa > Arthropoda > Insecta > Mantodea > Metallyticidae > Metallyticus > Metallyticus violacea. Next base: position 105,463,540 of record CM060845.1, on the reverse strand, counting down.
GGTTTTAAGTATTTTAATAAAAGTTAATTGTATATAACTATTTGCCCTGGAAGGTTGTGCTTTGTCCTGAATAACAAAAAACAGTATTTCATAAACTCTTAGCGTTTGTTTTAATGACATTATTCTTTGTTGTTTTACAATGTTTGAGTGTTTTAGTTGCTGTTTCTCTTCGAAAAGTTAGTTTTTCTGTAAAAATATTTTTGGCTGCATTTATTGAACAACTATCTATTTTTTTGCATAAATTTCCCATTTTTAAGGATCTGTATAAGCTATTACCTTGAAATTTTTACCACTTATCAATGATGTTATTGTTATGATGTGGGTTTATTATAGTAGGTAGAACTAGGACAAAATGCGGTAATGTAAAACAATAATATGGGGGAAAGGAAAAAAAAAATAAAAACAAAAAATTGAAAATAATTTATACTTTGCTTCAGAATCATTGTATAATAGCTAAAATAAATAAAACTTTTCAATTATGTGCATCTGTATATTGTAAAAGTTTTATTAGCTTTAATGGTTGTTGAGAAAATGGGAACTGAATCGGTAAATTTAACATTACAAGGTAGGTCATTCGCTTAAATACTGATATAGTTAATAATGGTTACATTATTTGATGGACAGAATGTTAAAATGTTAACTAAGATGTACTAACGTATAGACAAAGTAGAAGATTTTACACAAGTTTGCCCGAAACTCTCATTGCAGCGTATTGTCCCTGAAGAAAAGATGTACTCTACAAACAGCAGAACAACTTTAAACATCAAAATAAAGAAGAGGTACAGCTTGGCATTAGCTTGCAGGACACGAAGCAAGATGGCGGCTGGCTATGTTTTCCCACAGCCTGTACCCCGCATCATCGCCAGTTATTGCTCCCATCCATCTTGAGGCCCGTAGTTTTGACACCTGTCGTTCAGGATTAGGCGCGCTTGCAGCTCACAGACAGGCTGTTTGTTGTCTTCATTTGAAGCAAGCTCGCTATCGCCATCTCCAATTAGTTGCAAGTACTAGCCCATGAAAACAAACTGTCTCTCCGGAGTTCTTCATTAACTGAAATCGAGCAGCAATTAACAGTTTCTGGCAAGGCTTATTAAGAGATTTCCTATGGTCTATCGGCGCTTTCAAGCAACCCATCTCTTAGTATCCGTCTAGATAACATAAAAATATTTTCGAAAACTGTACTATCTCATTCCAGAATGCATTCTTTTACTTAAAATGACCAGTTTAAATCCCCTTAATATCTATGCGTTCTAATTTCTATCTTTGGACAAACCGCAACACTTTTCACAGCTTATGAAACATAAAACTAGTCCCGGGAAACATTCTTAAAGTGTTACTCTGATTATTAGAACGGAATAACCTTATATAAAAATTATATGTTGTTCTTCTTGTTAAAATAGTTATAAATACTTGTTCCTGCAACATTATTAAAACATTAGAACGTTTAGATTAATTCCTTTCTCTGCGGCTATTTAAAACAAAGTTTTAAATTATTGAATATAGCAAATCCATTAATTCCTGAATTGATCATATGGTTTTAAAGAATAAGGCATCAATATAGATGTGCAGTAACATTTAAACTCCTCTGTATATTAACACTTCCCAAAACCTTATGTATTTATCATAACTCGTAGAACCAAGTGGTACCAATGTTACAGATGAAACGAACGTGTGCCCAAAATATAAAACTTTTACGTATTAAACAAAATGAAGAGTCACCTGTTAACAATAAATAAAAATACATGCAAATGAATAAAAAAAAAATTGAAATAAAGTTCACCAAAACACGCGAACCAAATATTGCATTTTAATGTTGCATTAAATAAATATAAATAACGTATCCACCTTTTTTATAACATCAATTACAACTAAATAAGTATCTTCAATTATGTTAAACTAATTTTAATACTTTTTGATTGGCTATGTCTAGAATATCTATCGAGGGTGCCAAAAATGTATGCACACTTTTATAGTAGATATCTATTTAATATATTTCAAAGTTGGACCGAAAAACAACAGTAATGTGTAGTATGATGCTCTGTAAACAGATGTGATTCACATTATGATAGAGTTGCTACGTGACAGGTTTATCAACAATGAACAAATAAAGCCAAGATTATCGTATGATGTTCTGTAATCAGATATGACTCACATTACATTATACTAGCGTTGCTACAACATAATGGAGCCAAGATTATCGTTTGAACAGGGAAAGGAATTTTGAAGTGGTATTGGAAAACCGAGAATGTTTTTGAGGTTCAAAGGCAATGGAGACTTGTGTACAGAACAGAACCGCCAAAGCGAGTAATAATTGCATGCACTCGAGACAAATTTGAGACTCATGGTATCGTATGCAACAAGATGGTGCACCACCACATTACCACCTAGATGTACATGCGTACCTTGACGACGATCGTCCAAGGCACTGGATAGGACGAAGAGGTTCGACCGCGTTCTCCGGATCTAACTCCGTTTGTCTTCTACCTGTGGGTAAATCTTAAGGATGTTGTATACCGTAGAAAACCAGCTACACTGACAGCACTTCGGGAAGAAATTGAAACTGCATGTGCTGCAATCACTGAGGACACTTTCGCAAACGTTGCTCAATCAGTAGTTCAAGGTACTCAGAAGTGTATCGACGTCGATGGTGGGCGTTTTGAGCAACTGTTGTAACTGTAAAAGTCTAAGATGCTTAGTGCTTATCATTTTCTGTTTGTGTGAATTCAGTTTTGTTATGTTAACACAGTTAACTTGGAGTGTGTACATATTTTTTTGGCATCCTCTATATAAGCATTCTAAGACCATAGCATGCATATTCTACAAAGCAGATCTTTATGAAGTTCTGTCTGTCTTAAATGATTTAAAGTGGAATGTGCCTTCCTGAAAGATGCATCATAACTTCGGAGGTCACAGCAGTTCTTGGTGAATTGCCAAAAGGAGAATATTTCATCAGAAGTTATAACATTTAAATGTCCATTTATTCTTTCAAACTGCAACTAAATTATGAATTGCAGGAATTGGGAATTTACAGTTCATTAAAGCTAAACAAGGAATACCCCGCTGGACGAAAGTACAAACACTCAAGTCTTCACTCTGGAAGTGTGTCCATTAATAATCGATGATACTGGTTTAAATGATGAATGCGTTTATATTAAGCAAACATCAGAAATAGTGGGAAAATAGAAGTGCAAATAATATAGTAAATGGAGAGAAAAAATAATATCAACATTGTGCCAAATTTCAATTTTCTTCAAAATTTGAAGTTTCTTCTGTTTACTTGGTCCTATTGGAAGAATATTTTTTGGACAAGTGGATAAGTGAATGCTCTTTCAGTACAAATTTTGAAAGCTACATTGATTAATAAAGTGAGCTTTAATCACAATGGGTAACTTTTACAAATGCTGTGAAACAAAATGGGCTGTTAAAGAAGATGCGTTCATTGGTAAAAAAAACATTCTGGTTATAAATGACTACTTGGTTTCTATGTACTGCAAATCACAATATTTGTAAGGTTGTTTATGCAATATTTGATTATTTATTATTTAAAATAAGTTGTATTAAGAATTAGTTTTAATTTAAAATGTGTGCACTTTGCCGTTTCGTTTATCCCATTTTCCATACAGGAAAACAGAAAAAATATTTTGTTTTAAAAATCTAGTCACCTTACTTGATAAGTTTTAGAAATATTATAATTTATGTAAAGTTTATAGTTATGGAGCAGATGCAATAGGGGTGGGTTTGATTTAATTTAAGTGTTAGAAGAAGAAGAAGAAGAAGAAGAAATGCTTTTCATTATATACTTCAGTGTATGCAAGAACATAACTATTCCTTATTAAATAGATATTAATAGAAAAACAAACAAGTATCGTCATTTAAAACATAATTCTAATCGAATTTGGAAAATGTGAGATTTTATAGGTTTTCAATGAAAATAGAATTAAAAATACCTCCTTGGAGTATATGCAGGAACTTAAATATACTCGAACCTGCTTTACATATCTACTTCTCGCTTTTATATTGCGAACTAGGTGTTCGTGTATATAAGTGCGTTCTTGTGGTTCCACCATGCATTCCATTTGTAGCCGGGCCATAGACCGCGTATATGCTTAGTTCGCTTGCATTGCATTGACCTCGATATTGTTCTAGTAGCGCACTAGCGGTGAATGGCCCGTTCAAGGCTAAACGTTTGTCAGCTGTTTTACATTGTGTTAGTTGGTGCCTTTTATTCGAACTGTAAAGAAGACTAGAGTTTGTTCGTTGTGCATCTCAAAAGTGAACGTTTATTCAAGACATCTGTGTTGTATGTGAGTTATATTACATTATTCTTATTAGTCCACTGAAATGTCTACCGAAAAATTCACGCTTGAACAACGAATTTTCATGTATGATACGTAAAAACCGAAGGTGTGTAGGCAATTTCAGGAGAAATTTCCTGTTATTGCATTACCAGTTAGAGAATCTGTTAGATATCTAGTTAATAAGTTTAGGACAACGGGATCGCTAAACGCTAAACCTAAAGAAGCAAACAAAAAAAAAAAAAAAAAAAAAATGTTCTAAAGGAGGAATGCGTGTGAATGGAAATTTCATCCGAAGATGGCAGGAATGTCTGAATGCAGATGGACACCACTTAAAACAAGGTTAGTAGTCATTATAGTAATTATCATTCATGAGTAAGTAACGCGGGAGTTTTAGAATGGAATGGAAACCCCCAGAATAATAGACAGTGCACGCATACCCGCGATCCACGGCCCGGCTATATAAAGAATGGCCTGTGAATGTAGGTATATATATATATATATAAATTAACAGTAATTATAACAGCAGAAAAGGATAAAACACAAGAAAAAGTCACACTTGAGATCCCTATATTTCAGACTAGTGGAGTCCTTCTAGGGCAAGAAGACAAGTGACTTTTCTTAGTGTTTTATCCTTTTCTGGTGTTATAATTACTGTTAATTTGTTACATTGTTAATAGTGTTACTTTATTTTTTCTTTTTCTTTTATATATATATTAGTAAAGCGAGAAGTATGTGTGTAAATAAAGCAGGTTTAAAAATACTCCAAAAATTCTTCTTTCTGCTGAAATAAAATAAAATAGTTTTAACTTATGTTATTTAAATCTATGAAAGTAATTAAACGCTATTTATTATATCCCTATGCAGTTTCTGTCTGTCCTTCGCCAGAGAACTATTCAGTATTTCCTAATTTCAACCCTGTCTTTTATTTGTTGCGTTCGTGAACTTTAAGTCATTGTCGATCATTCCAGAATCAATTCGTGAGGTCTGTAACAATAAGAAAATGGACGCTAATAACTGAAATCAGTTGCCCGCAACCCTGAGAATGAAATGTTCAATTACGCGTGGAGGAAAATAGCACCCGCATCTAGAGAAAGGAAAGTAATCAATCAATTTAAAGCTCTCCATCGCTCACGACACAACTGCCGTAGCATGTCATCATTTTCCGGAATGATACGCTGCAGTCGGATCCATGGCCAGCCAATTAGCAGTTGGGAACAACAATGTGCAATGGCAACAAAGCATCACGCTCGTGTTTGTAATGACTGTAATATTCAGAGGTGATAGGCAACGGAAGAAAATATTCTCGTTTCTAAAAACTCGATGCGTGGCATAACAATACTTGTTTGTCATTGCTAAGTTACTCTCTGATGCAAGAGTCACAGCAAAAACGACACAAATCAACTTTCTTCAGTAATACCGCGCGAGTGCTGATAAATCTTCGATAATTTAACTGAGGTTAACAAATGTTTGTTATCATGATATTTATTTTGAGATCGAAGGTCGAGAAAAGCATGACAATAAGCATGAGTTTGAAAACTCAATTAAATTGCCTATATATATAAAAGCAAGAGGAATAATTGCTAAGATAATTGCAATGTGAAAAAAATAAATGAACATTTGAGATTATATTAAGAGAAAAAAAAAATTATTCATTCTGATTGGTGAATAAGGTATCAATGTGACCGTACATTGGCTGAAAGGCGCTCGCATGCATTTATTATAATTCACTGATTTAGGGGTACTTTTCCACAAACTATCTGTGCAGACAACCAAGGGTCCGCAACATTGAACACGTAATATATTTCTTTTAGAAATGCATATCATTTTTAAAATACAACCGTTCTGTCTCCAAATAAGAGCTAATTTATTACTTTTATAATATTATAAATTGCGTTGGTTATAAGGCTATACCAAAATTTCATTTTAGAAAACTATTTTATACAGGTTTTTTTTTTTTTAGTTCAAATGTCGAAGGCTTATAAAATCACAAATGATAATCGTTAAAATGTATTGCAGCCTGGACTTAATCTATGTCAAACATTGTCATAAAACAAAATTAGGTAGAGAGAAAGAGGGGGGGGGGGCGGAGTCATCTGTTGAACGCAAAATTCTTCTAAGTCCTACTCGATACAACGCGCGGTTTACAAGGTAGCCTGCAAAGCTATGTAGTCACTGCAGTAGTTGTGTTATATGGCATACACTAAAGATACTGACTATAGTATGTAAGTTCCGTTAACTCTGTGGCAGAGGATGCAGTGATGCCGTGGTTAAGAGCGCTGGTTCGCCTCCCGGGATGAGTCACTTTTTATTTAGCCTTTGTTAACCTTTCAATAAACCTTTGTAAAATATTATGACAAATTAGTTTTCGTAATTTTGTTTCTCACACACAGTAAACTTTAACTAAAACACACACACACACACGAAAAATAATGTAACACTATTAATAATGTAACTAAATTAATAATAATCAGAAAAGCAGAAAAGAATAAAACACCAAGAAACAGTCGCAGATTTGCAATCGCTATATTTCGAACTACTAGAGTTCTCCTGTCTTGCCATTGACTGGTTTGCGTCATCTTCTCTACCTGATAGCCTGCTTCTCTCTGCAAACTTAGGGAAGTTTTTTTTAATAGTGTTTAAAGCCCATTTTTACTACTAAGGCACCACAGTTGATGGACACTGATGATACATGAAATGAAATGATAAATTGGGAAAAGGTTTACTTTTTTAAGGAAGGAAACGTTCCAGGCCTTAGTTTAGGGTACCTCCATGGCATTTACCATTTATGAGGACTGAGGAAAACCTGAAAAAAAAAAATCAATCAGGGAGGACGGTCCTGGTGCGATTCAAAAACCAGACCTCCCGCTCATGAGTCCGCACCTTAACGACCTCGGTCACTGGTGCTTTAACCAACGGAAGCTATAGTAAGGAAATATTGTCTTTCTTTCCCTCCTTATTAAGGAAACCTACTGTTTTTTTTTTTTTTTTTTTTTTTTTAATCTTGATGTAAAACCTTGGAAATTGCTTTGTGACAGTTTTATTTGTGACATTGCTTCTCCAGGGTACTTACCTAAACCTTTATTTATTTCTTTTAAAGCGGCCAACTTCCTTATTTGCTGTGCCAGTGACCCAGGTATTCTATGTTTGATTAGAAATTAAGTAATTAATTAATCCATAGAATTTCTTTGTTTATTCGTTCATCAATCCAGAAATTTATAACAATATCTTTGTATTCTCACTTTAAGAATTTCTTCAAAAACCTGGTTCCAATAACTATAAGAAAATTTTGCAAAAGAAGTCCAGGACCATTCCCTCTGAAGGTTTTTTTCCAGGTTTTTACCCGTCCTCATAGATGGCAAATGCCGGAGAGTAACCTAAAGCATAAGCCTGGAATGTTTCCTTCCTTAAAAAAAAAAAAAAAAAAAAGAGAAAGAAAGAAAAATTCTTTCCCAGTTTACAATCTCATCTCATGTATCATCAGTGTCCGCCACCTGTGGTGCCTCAGTAGTAAAAATCAACGTTAAACACTATTAAAAAAATTAAAATAATAGAGCTTGGATGCAGCCTGCCTGAGAGCGCTTGAATTGGACAGTAGGACAGTACAGCTAATTCTATTTTACGGGCGAGTCAAGATACCCAGGCGAAAGGGAAAGAATGTGAGTTATATTTTACACGAGCTCTAAGGGACTACCCTACATTACTTTTTAGAACGGGTAATTCATATTGTCTAATATGTGAAATGTAAAAGATGTGCTTTCAAAAAATCACAGATAAGGTTCTATTCATCATGGATTTCACAACTAAACTGTTCAATGCTGTTTTTCAGTCAGTTCTACCTCTTTTTATGGTATTCTCTCATTCTACTGCCTTTTGTCAGACAAAGCTATAGGATTAAAATTAATATCTAAATCTATTAAATATATACAGTGCCAAAATTAAACCTTCAGTTTGTCCCGAACTGTTATTATGTAGACAAAGCTGGACATCGTTGTATTCTTATTCTTAAATCAGGATTCAGATGCCTTGTGAGCGCAGTGTGTGGAGAGAATAACTTTGCGATCTTCTGTTGTCATTAATATCGTGCTGACAAACAAGCGAGCCTAGTTCGAACAGGAAGTGCAACATATCTCTGAGAACATAATTCCTTTCTTTCGGCGTGAGGTTACCATCATCAGTCTAATTATCATAAAACAGTCGTTAGTTCGTTACATACAAGGCCTCCTATATACCCGCTGGCCACTTACTTCCAGATACACTCCCTTTCAACAAAACCTAACAGGTCCGCTGGCTATCAAGAGAAATGTGTTTCTACACAGCTGTTGCTGAAAATACAGGATGATCCGTTTGAGTATGGATAAAATAAAAATACTGTGAAACATTTATTACCAAGCTTTACATTTTGAAGCCTGGTATACATAACATTGAAAGATGGGAGATTTCTCAGAATGCTACATGGCCCTCATAGCGGTGATGCAATTCAGCTCGTGTCCGTTGTAACATTAGAGGAGTGACTTTTTTGGAAATCTTGAATAATTTTTAATTTCAGAACATAAATATTCCTAGTTTCTGTGAGTAGACAGTGTCTTTAACAAAATCCCAAGAAGTCAGGAAGATCTGGGAATTTGGGGGCTAAGACATTGGTCCGTCACATCACACAGCATACAATTGAAAGCGGTATTTAGATAACGAGGAACCTCCCACGCCCAGTGAATGAATGCACTATCTTTCTGGAATACAATGTTCATATTGTTGTTTTCCTCAAGTTTTGGCAACAGAAACAACTGCAACATATCCAAATAAGATCCAAAGTGTGCTGTCTTTTCTGCAAAGGAGAATGGTCCATACGCTTTATTACGGCTCACTCCAGTTAAATTTTGGACTTGATGTTTCAAACTTGTAGGATACATGTGGACTCTCTCTTACCTAACTGACATAAAATGTCACTTCAGCTGTAAATTGTCATTTGTTTAAGAAATCGTCATCATTTTCAGTCTGTTGGTAAATCATGAATGCAAAATTGAAACGAACATCATGATCCGCGTTGGTAAGACTTGTAGACGTTGTAAGTAACATGGATACAGTTTCAGTTACTTTGGAACAATGCTCTGACAGAACATATATGGTACATTCATCTCTGCTGACAGCCGTCTTTAACTTTACGTAGGGCTCGTTGTCTTGGCTTCAGAGATAGCTGCTTCTGTACTGGGTTTCGCCTCCGACCTCCTGCATGTTTTAACACAGAATCGGTTTCTACAAATGCTTGCTTGATACCACAATTTTGGAATCTTATTTAGGTGCATTACTTACACCATACTTCGAAAGTTAATATTCTCAAATTTAGCATACCATAGAACACATTGTACTTGCTTTTGATTCGTAGTAATCATATACGAGTTTCATTTGTCATTATGTATTGTTCATTATCATTCTTTTCATGTACGGAAACTCCCATCTTTTAAGCAAAATATTACCAGCAAGAAATGTCTCCTATTATCATATTAGTTTTTATAATAATATTTAATATTATCCATACCCAAACCGAGCACCCTGTACTTCTTTTAACACAATGTACACCTAGCGGGCTGACTGAGGCGATAACCCTTTGGGTTCCCATGGGAGGTTCCGGATTCATTTCCCGTTGGGTCCGCTATCCTGATTTCTCCCTTAGTCGCTTTGGTGAAAGCTGGGATGGCATTCCACGAATTTTCCGCTGTCCCATTTCATATCATTTTATTCTGCTGGTTCTCTTACAGAGTAGAACGTGCTAGGGCAAGGTGGGCTGCCGCGGTGTTATGCGCTTTGGTAAAGTTTCTACCACAGCGTCTGAAATGTAAGCAGGTTCTCCGAGGGATTCGTACAGCCCGGGGAGGGGCTTCACTGGCTTCGGGGTGCTCTATCTGGAAACATTAGAAACCCCGTCTGCGCCCGCGTAATTACCACCCGGTATCTCCCTCACTCCATCCCTTCCTACCTGGGGTAGGCACAAAGGGCCAGCAGTGAGCAGGATTCAGGAAAGAAGTACCCCCTTTCCGCCCCAGAGTATTCATCCAACACAATGCACTCAACTTTGAAATTGCATGTTATAATACTCAGTGCTAACACTCCGGTGTTAATTCTGGTTAATAACAATCTACTTAAACAAATACCAAATACTTATTTTATTATATATTACGTGCTTTTGTAATTTTGAAATTACTCGTGGCTGTTTTGAAATCAGACCTAGCACAATTATTGATTATGTAAATTGTTTCTAATATTTACTTGCTTAGATGTTGCAACACTGTAACCATGCCAGACTGGAAGAAAGTCAATCCCATTGTTGCGCTTGCCCATGATATTGTTTCAGTGCGAAGAAACAACATTTAAAATCAACAACTTAATATAATATGTAAACATGTAAAAATACCATTAATACCAATATTTAAATGCATCCGTTAATACCACTGATTACCATCGCTGCTGCATGGTGCCATTATTTAGAGATTTAAGTAACGATTTTTCCATGCTCTCCAATGAGAAATACGCGAATATTTATTTCAAATAAAGAACATAATTTAGATTATTAATTCATTTCGAAATAATAAGGTTTATCTAAAAAAAAATGCCCATCACGCAAGGACTGCGTAAACTAAGCAAATTCCTCCCCGAATTGAATAACTTTTAATAAAATTAATATAAAATCCTAATTAGGCTTTATTAATTAATGAAATGAAATAAGGTATCTTATTACTGTGTCATATTATGGAAACAAAATTATAATTCTTGCAACCTATAAGTATTACAAAACAGAAAGCATATTATTATTATTATTATTATTATTATTATTATTATTATTATTATTATTATTATTATTATTATTATTATTATTATTATTATATTTCAATAATATTAAAAAAAGATTAAGTTCTCTATGCTTAAAAATAAAATAGAATATAATATCTTTCTATATTTCCTCTTAATGACAAATACTATCAAATATGAACGTTTATGAAATTAATTCGCAAGTTTAATTTGTAAAAGGTGTATTTGCTAATATTCACCGAAATATAGCTAATAAATATATAATTAGTAAAAATTTTATTATAAATATTACAATAAACTTTTTCGTCTATTCTTCACTTTTTATTTTTTCCCTCTTTTCTTAGTGTAGTTTATGATTTTACGTGCAGGTAAAATTATATGTGAAAACTAGAAATTTATCGTTTAATTATTTCTGAAACGAACATTAGTTTTAACTCAACATATGGTTAGCCCAGATCTGCAGTCTTGGCATTGTTACAAAAATGTTTGTTCTCATGTATTTATTACCATTATTGTTGTTTTTGTTCTTATTGTCTAACTTTCAGTTTGGATTCTACAATATTTTAGGACCTATACTGAGTACAGCCACTCAATTCACATTAAACTTCCAATCGATGGTAGATCAATATTTTGTCCTTTCAGAACATTTGCCTTAAAATGCTTAATAAAATGATGTGCAGCTCTACTTCCATTAAATTAAGAATAGGTTTTCAAACATAATATTTACCACCAAGAATGAAAAAGATTATCTGTAAATTTAGACATTGCAAACAACAATGCAATTAGTTTAACAGTTAACCCTGTAACAATTCAGTATGACCTCCTTGTTTTGACAGCCAATCCTTATACAACGTCCATTTTGTTCAAAACAATGTCCATGTAGTGCAACTTTCAGTAATAAAGTACTTTCGTGCTTAGGCTTTTTTTGGTTATATCAGCCAAATATTCAGATATTGTCATATTATTATAGACCAGCTGAGAAAAATAATTTGAAAAATTAAATAATTGAAAGAGTGTTTTGGCAGGCATAAACTTATATAATGTTTAATCAATATTAGATATTAACATTTTCTTTTTTATTTAGTAAACACTTCATTAAAAACGTGCAATTTAAAATGGACAGTTTAAAATAAAGCAAAAATTATAATTTTTGCCAAATATAATTTCTTTTCTAAGGAAACTGCTACGTACTGTAGAAAAATACAGTTCACTATGACGCTGTCTCGGCCATTACCAGATAATTCACACTTTTCCTGTGATTACAGTTTTACGTCATTTTGATACGATTCTGAATATTGAAGTTAGGTGTTTTGTCGGCGTATTTTTATCTGTGGAAACCTGTACTAGCTTTTAGAAGTAAAAACAACTCTATAAAAACCTAAATGCATTTTATATTAGCAATTTTTAAATACTTCTTCAGACAGTGAATATTTACATTTGTAGGCTGGATAACAAAGAGGAATGGAGAGCTAAATAACACAAAATTCATCTTTGTCTTAATTAAATCTTCACTTCTTTTTCCTATTTTGTAGGTCAGAGAGCATCTCTGTGTTACTGGAAATATAATATAGTTGTTTCCTATCTTGTAGTATTTTGATAGATAGCAAAATAAGCCAAGTAAACCGCTTTAAATAATTCTTTGCGAATTCTCTGTTTTGTTTGAAAAACCTTGTCGGTGTTATACAAGCTGACGTTGAAAATTTAAATCATTTAATCCTTGCCGTTGACTCAATACCCTGCCTGCAACGAGCAAAATAGATTAGGGTTTGTGTAAATTACGTCGCCGTGAATGTAGATGCCGACACGTTGGGGGTCAAATTTGTGTTGATATTAATTACGATGTATGTATTTGGCGTCGACGTTCACTGATGCCAACACTTGGGCATCAAATTTGTGGCGAAATAAATGAGAGTCGTTGAATGCTGCCGCCGTAGACGTAGATGTAACTAACATCAGGACAATAAGCTCGACTAGTTCAGGGTTTGATATTACAGCTGGATTTTTCATATTGATACTTCTGGGGTGAAAGGAGTGTGGTTTTAAGTATAACAAAATCACAATAGAAATCTACGGAGTTTATTATTGTTTTGTTATTATCACAACAATACACCTTTTCTAAACACAATATACTCTGAGGATATAACTATATGCAGACTGAATATGAGACAGACGTGTTATAATTTATGTTTCTTTCCCGAAAACTGTATATGGATATTAATTCACTCTCGTAATTCCTATCATTTTACCACAAATAATTTTGTAATTTCTTCCACGAAATGTTCATTGCTACTTATCTTTATGTAATATTAATATACTGCTTCTTTATACGTAGTAAGAACCATCCATTCTGGTAATTGAATTTAAAACACGACTTCTCTCGACGGAATCCAACGCATAACTAACAAATTTTAAGGTAAAAACCATCACTTATTACAACAGGATTGTAATAATACTATACATTACAATGCATTATATTTTCAACACACATATATTAAACGAATGAAATTCGTTCATTTCTATTTAGTCCCAATAAAACTGTCTGTCTCGTGTTTCATTCTTGGTACACATTAATGTTGTTACGCTTGCCATTGGTTGATTCACTTAGTATTACAGTTTTCTTATATGTAGTTTAATCTTTTCATATTCTTGGTTGTGCATATGTTCCTTTGAACCGTTACATTTATATTATAAATATTGTCATAAAGGGCAACAAACAAACATTAAGACATGGCATTGTAATAGCCCTTATCTGATACATGAAATCTATACAAATGAGCTTAATAGATTTATACGATTTAAAACGTTATTGCCAACGAATATTTGTTATTTGATTTGAAAATTAAAGCCTTTATCTAACATAAAACATGTGCAAATGAAATTATTAAATTTATATTATTAAAAACATACTATCAATGAATGTTTGGAGCTTGAAATCGAATATTATAACCTTTATCTTACGTAATAGCATACGTAAATGAACTTCTTAAATTAACATAACTAAATAGCTATTACTATTAAATATTTGTGGCTTTATATTCAGCATTATATTTTTACCTAATATAAAACATATGCAAATGAATTTATTTAATTTACATAATTAAAACATATTAATGATGTTTTGATTTTCAAATCATATATTAAAGCCTTTATATTACGTAATGAATATGTAAATGAACTTCTTAAATTAACATAGCATAGCTATTACTATTAAATGTTTGTGCCTTTATGTTGAGCATTATATCCTTGGATATAATCCTAATATAAAACATATTCAAATGAACTTATTTAAATTAATATATTTAACTTATTAAAATAATATTGTTAAACAGCTACCATTAATCAGTGTTTAGGGCCTTAAATCGGATATTTTCCGTTTTAGGTTTTAACAGCTAACCAAATACTTACATTTGATTTCACAGTAACGCACTCGTAAGATAACAATGGAAGATATAATTTTTCAATCAACCTTATAAAAACGTGGAAGACCTTCACTTATTTCGACATGAAATTTGTTTTCTTTTGTCTACAGTTACCTATTAGAGAAGTTACTCGTTTAAATATAATGTTCTATATTTTAAAATAATGTCATAAAATTAGAATGGCAATTGTTAATATTTCAAATCGTGATTTTGACATTATACATAAACACCTAAAAGGCAACAAAGCCCGAAAGAATTATTCATGTTTTTGCTTTCTTTACATGTGTATTTAACTTTTCCCAATATCTATTTCCTCAAGTTTTTTATAATTTCAACATATTCCCATCAAATATACCTTTATACCCAGTTATTACATTTCTTAACATAAGAATAAACGCATGTTTAATAGCGCGGTTCATATTGTTTGCTCAATATACCTTAATAAACTGCAATGAATTTTAATTTCTTCAATTTTAGAAAATGCTATTATTTATCATGTTTCCATTTGACTAGAAATTGGCATCTTTAACAAGTAAAAATTTCTGGAGTTATTGCCAAATGATTTTGCACTGTTGGTCTAATATTGTAAATTATGCTAGATTTGCATTAAAATATGCTTTCACAATTTACAAAAATTGTTTTTACGTGGTTGATAATAAAGTTCATATAATATATGCACAATCTGGAGGTGGTAACTAGCCGTCAGACTCATATTCAATAAAATGTGTAAATTATGCATTTATGTTATAAAATGTTTTAATATGTAAAAATTATAACATTCGCGAATATTTACAGTATATGAATATCACATTATAACAACCCCTTTAAAGTCGATCTGTTGTTAGAAATTGGTGCCCTGAGAACAAACTTTTGACATATACAGACAATATTGGGCAGAATGTGACACCAGAAGCAAAATTTGCACTAACTTTTTTTGGGAAAATGAATATTGTCGCTGTGTAAACATTGTTGCACTGAGCATAAGTCTTTAAAAGAGAATTCCTGTGCAAAACATGACTCACTTTCAGTTTTTCAACATTTTTAGCTACATAGCTAAATCTTACGTTGGGAAATTTCATAAATTGCTTCAGGGGTGAACCAAACGTTTCTAGCTTCATCTAGTTTACGATGTTGCTCCAGCAACATCGTAAAATGTACCTTAATTACGTTCGGTAATGTTTCTCTAATTTATTCTTTTTGACATGCTCTATTGATATTGATTCGTTCTCATTTAGCCTATTAACAGCTTTATTTACAAAACTGAAATTGTTAGAATAAAAGATAGTATTTAGCGAGACAACTTTAGTAAAATTCTTACGTGCGCGATGCTGGCTCGCTGTTATCAGTGGATTAACATGGAAAAGTTCCCGCAATTGCTGACTGCATCGCTAACACAGCTGTTATTGTATAACGTAATCTTGGTTTCATTTATTAGCAAGTGATTGGCTGCTATGATATAGCTCTTATTTCATATTATTGAAAATATACCAAGTAAAAGTAAGTGTTTGTAATATATAATTAAAACATGTAGCATATACATGATGTATGCAAAATATGATGATTACGCAAAAATGTTACAAATTGCCAAATATATGTTCCTCAAAACTTTCCAAAGAGAATCAAAAAAGTCCATCACGGAATAGCTGTGTAAACTAAGCGAATTTCTCACCGAGTGGAGTAACGTTTTATAATAATGAATATGACATTCAAATCAGGGCTTATTAATTAATGAAATGAAATAATTTATGACATTACAGTGTGGTATGAGAGGCACAACATTAGAATTCTTGCTACCTATAAGTATTACAAAAGAGAAACCACATTTATTATTATTATTATTATTATTATTATTATTAATGAAATTAAACCAGAGAAATTAATTGTATACTATTAATTAAATTAAATTTATAGGCACTGATAGACAAATATAATTTATCTTTACATTCACTAAAACAGAAAAATAACGGAAAGTTTCGAGTTACATTGTATATTTAAGAAGATGATATTCATATATTTCAATAAAACAAAAACATATTACTATTCAGAAACTATTACAATATAAAAGACAAGTAAAAACAATGGAAAGTTGCACAGATTTTCATTGACTTTGAAATTTAATTTTAATGTTATTGTAGTAAAAACATGTAACGCAAACGTTTTCTGAAGATTGTTACAGAGCGCTCTTACATACAAATATAATTCCCATATACCTATTATATTAATATTTCACATTTTCTATCTTCAAGACGATACTTTTGTTAATTATAAAATATATGCATCGTTTTAAATACAGTTTACATACTGAATTACTTTTTTCTTTTATTTTAAAAAAATAAAGAGAAAGTTAAACGTAAAAATGCTTTTTAAATTTCGATTTTCAATCCCTACATCTAATAATCCAATTTCCTAACTCTCCGAAACTATTTTGTTTTATTTTGTTGTGAAGAAACCGCTAGACCAATTTTTAAATTTTGAGTTTTAGGTAAACCCCCACTCATAATAGCCGAATTCTTTGATTTTCAGAAAATATATTTTTATTTTATTCAAGTGGTATATACGGAGTTTTGGTTCGAAACAAATATGAATGCAGCTAGAACAAAATTTAAATTTTGGGTTTCAGGTAGCCCCCTCTTCTAATAGTTCGATTTCACTTATTTTCGGAAATTATTTTTCTTATTTTACATCAAAGGCATATACGATTTTTTTAAAAAAATATTAAAATTGCGGCCGCTAGGGCGATTTTTAAATGTTTCTTTAATTCCCACTGTTTTTTTTTCGGGTATACACCCACTGCTTATGATTCAATTACCCCGATTTTCGGAAACGACTTTTATCAAATTATTTTAAATAAATGTACAGAGTTTCATTGAGATAAAACAGAAATTGCTGCTGCTAGAGTGATTTTTCAATTAAAAAAATATTGTTTAAACTACTCCCTTCCCAATGGTTCAATTTTGCTGCTTAACGAACTCGACGACTGATTAATTGTTATATGCCGGGTTTCGTTGTGAAAAAGCGAAAATTGCAACAGCTAGAGCGTTAACAGACATATACACATATTATATTATATTTTTTTGTCCTTTTCGGTAACTAGTAGGTAGTAGGTATGATCGATAGAGATTTAGAAAGATTATTCAAAACTAATTCAATTAGTACAACCGCAATAGGTTACATTCCTTCGGAATTCACTAAAAACACGTAAATTATTTCGGTTCGGATGCCACGTGCTATTTAAAGGAAAGTAAATATGCATTTGCATGTGGCTTCTGTGTTTAGTATGAGAAACAAGAGGCATGACTATGTAAAGCCTCGCACAGAAGCGCTTCTTCGCTGGCTAGCCACGCCTAGTAGAAAAGTAATATGTGAGTACCTAACGTTTGTTTCTGGAATACAGCCACTGCAATTATGAAACAGTGAAGGTCGGAAAACTTGCATAATTACTCCCAATGATAGCTCAATCACGAAGTGAAGCAAAGCAAATGAAACTGTGTGATTCTCTAGTAAGTATATTCTTAAGATCAGTAGTTGGTAATCAGGGAGTTGCCGGTACCATGTGTTTGTCCATTGTCTTCATAATAAACAAGACGGTAGCCCTTTATAGTGCTGGCACATGAAGCCCCTTCCTTGTGCCAATGTCTAATGCAATTAAAATGATCTGTAGGTCTTTATTGCGACCTCCAGTGCTTAAAGTTGCTTGCGTATGAACATCTTAACTGATTGATCAATCGGTTTTTTCAAAATAAATAGAACGAAACACAACGAATAGAAGATTGTTAGAACTGAATGCAGGCAATGGATGCTTATATCTGTTTTTCTATGGAAAACTTACTACTTTAGCTTTAAGAAGGATATAGTCCCATCGTTGTTTGAACAATTTCTGTTTTATTTGACTTTGAAGGAAGATTTATAGTACATACGAGAGTAGGTTTGTAAGTTTCCGGCCTTGCCGATAAACATTATCGTCTTCACAAAACACCTATCTTGTGTCATACCTTATCTGTTAAGTAAATGATTTCAGCTGTAACTTCCGCTCCGCTGTGTTCAGTTGTTCACATATAATTGCATAAAGAAGGTTATGTATAGAAGATTGTGATATGTTCAAAATGGAGTTTCGAGCTGTTACTAAGTTATTCACAAGGAAGACTTATTCCAAATGAAATTAAACAGCGATTGGACGGTGTATATGGGTAAACATCCCCCTCATATTCTACCGTTAAAGAATGAGCCAAACTTTTTCAAATGGGCCGAGAAAGCATTGAAGACTAAGAGCGTGCAGGTCGGACTCAAAGTTACAGAAATAGCAGCAAGGTTGGACCTTTCTAAAACAACAGTCCTTCGAATTATTCATGCACATTTAAACATGAATAAGGTTAGTGCCTAGACTTCTTTCCTCAGTCCAAAAGCATGAACGAGTCATCTGTTGTCAGGTATTTTTTAAGATATGCCATGGCAACGAGAGAGCAGCTCTGCAAACCATTGTTATAGGAGATGAAACTATGACCCTCCACTATGACCTCTTTTCTAAAAGAGAATGAATGTAGTGGCGTAAACCTGACGAATCACGGCCTCTAAAGGCCAAGGTCACTCAGTCAACCAAGAAGTTCAAGGTCACAATCCTTTGGGACTGTGAAGGAATACTTTTCATTGACTTCATGGAGAGGAACACCACAGTAAATGGGGAGTACTATGGTGGCTTACTGCACAGATGACGTGCTTCCATCAAAGAGAAAAGGCGAGGAAAGTTGAGTGGGGATGAGCGCTCGCTTCACGACAACGTTCCTGTGCATACAGCTCTTGTTGCAAAGGAAGCTGTGAAGAAATGTGACTTCAAGGAGATGGACCATCCACCCTACAGTCCAGATCTAACTCCCAGCGACTATTTCTTCTTCTCACAACTCAAGAGGGATCTTCGAGGAAGGAAATTTAAGTGTGACGAAGAAGTGATGGATGTTGTTTATGCCCATTTTGCAGGCAAGACTTCTGACTATTTTGGGGGGGGGGGAGGTTGAATTGTTAATTCAAAGATGTGAGAAGTTTATTGCAATAAAAGGTAACTAAATTGAAAAGTGAAATATAGTTTTGTCTTTATTATACCTAGAAAATGATTAGGTCAGAAACTTATGAATCTACCCTCATATCTATCGCAAGCGTTAGGAAACCTGAGAATGTTCTAGCACAACGCAACTGCCTATAGGAGTATTCTTTTGTATAAAGTTCACATGCTCCTACTACATCCATCTGCAAGACCACAAATATAGTGCACGTCTGCCATTTTACTCACTGATGGTGTTCAATGCCCGTTTTTACTGCTGAGGCAGACGGACTGTAGATGTGGACTGAATACTATAGGTATAAGTCAGTAAGGATGAATAAAGTGAATTAATGATAACAGAAATAAATTCGAAATTGTTGGCATTCACCGTCTCAATGTAAGGAAAAAAAACCCTTACGCAGATAGCTTCATCTGACCGAGATTGAGACCCAGGACTCCTAAATTGGAGTCAAAAACGCTACCACTAGACCACGGAAGCAGTCCCGGAAGGTTGTGACTATATGCTGAATATGTTAACTATAGGACACTACACTGATGATGATAGCCGGCGAAAGCCCGTTTTAGTTTTTAAAGCAAACCACGCTGCAACAGCCCGGAAGTTTTGAATTTTAACAATATATGAAAGATTAAATATTATTTGAAGTTACTAAATATTTAATATTTTTAGCAATACAAGAACTTGAATTTTGAGCTCTACTCTATAAGTGGTAGTTTTTCCAAAAGCTTTCCTTGTGCTGAGAAGGAAAAGCTAGTAAATTAGAGCCCCTGTATCCGGTCCAGCGCTTGTGTGAGAGCTCGGCGGGAGGCTGTTGGTGAACGCTCATCTTGAGAGTTGATGCAAACACCAACCCCCCCTCCAAACTCTATTACAGTTGGCACCCCTAAGTAAACACATCTTCCATTACGGAATAGCGGGGGCGTGCCTTGCAGTAATCGATAGCCTGATGAAAGCACGGCTTAAGATCGCTCCGGCGCCGACTCTGGCGTTGCCCTAGCAACCAACGGATTTATGAACAGCTCCACCAGCCTAATGGCATCCATCGACACGCTGTAAATGCTGTCGTCCTGGGTTTCCTGCGAGAGTGTCCAACGCTTTGAAAGAATGAAAAAAAGCAGTGCCTAAAATCTCGTTTTAACAGCAAGTAAGTAATGCTTTGAAGAAGGGTTTATCAAAGTTGTCTGAAATGTTGAATGATACAGCCTAAATATTGTACGCCCAACTTCAGCTTTCCTTACAGCACTGAGGTCTACAAAAATACAAAACGAAAAACAGAGGAAGATGAAGACGCCGTACTTCATGTTCCCTCAACAGCAGACCTCAGACCTCGTAGGGTTCTAGTATATTAACATCGCAAAATGTAATGCTATTTTCAGAATCCCATTTGCTGTTTGTCACTGATTTACTCACTACCTTTTGCCTTGCTAAAACTCTTCCCATAATCTTTCTCGTTGCACATGTTGCGGCCATGTGGCATGTAACGCTATAATCTTCCATAACAGAGTGTACTTTGCTATTATCTTGTGTAATACCAGTACAGTAAGAGCAAACAATAACCCTGCACTCTTTACAGACAGATGACAGATCAGGGAGACTGATATATCGGATAAAGACTTGTTATTGGCAGCGATGCAAAATCAACCATTAATTCAGCCTTGTCAAACTCGGGCACACAGTAAACTTAAATCTTTAACTTTATGATTTCCTTTTTATAGACGTCAGTCGATAAAGAATTTTCCCGATATTTGATACTCAATGCCTATATATATTTCAGTATCGATACTTGTCGGTCCTGGTCCTGTAGTGGTAACCACACTTGCCTTCTAAACCCAAGATCGCGGATTCAAACCCGGCCAGGAGCGTAAAAATCCTAAGTATGGCTTCCAAATGTAAGTAAAGCCGTGGATGCCGTGTCGTACATTTACGGTATGATAAAGAACCTCAAGCCTGAAAAAAAGAGGCCTCTGAGCAAAATTTGTCGGCCCTTTCACGCCCTGAATTGAATGGTACGCAGATGACCTGAGATGTTAAAGAGCGTCCATAAATAAACCAAATAAAAAAAAAGGTATCAATACTTCCACGCTGTTTAACTAATAAATTACAAATGTTCATTTAATTATTTTGAGAACATTAATATATGCAGCTTGAATTATAGAATTTTTTTTTTCCCACCCAGAAATTCACCATCTTCGACAATGCTATTTGGCTTTACAAAACTCATATGCTATTTTCCTGGTATTTAATTTTAATCGATTATCTCCTGTTTTAAATTTAATGTGCAGAAAAGATGTAGGTAGGTTTTCTTGTTTTCGGATGGTGTGATGCTGATGATGACAATGACGAGAACGATGATTTCGAAAATCTTAGCCCAGGCTCGCCTACTGCTATTTCTTTGTTTAAACTTTCACTGTCACGAAACTGGAATGTTCAGTAAAAACAATTTTATGAACTGAAATGATCCTTCTTTACAGTGACGTGAGTTATTTCATCTTATTTTTACAAAGGACAAATTGCGCAATTATCACTCATATCACCCAATATAAATAATTTCAAATTTCACTCATACTATAGAAAAAAAATCTGTCAATTCATAATAATTGAGTTGAAAATAAACTTTAGGTAATCATGAAAAATCGACTGCTTACCTCGTTACCGATAGCTTTGCTGACTACTGGCCAGGAGGTCCCGGGTTCCATTCCCGGTACCTGCTTAGAACGTTTCTAAGTTAGAGAACTCAATAACGGGGTCCACCGAGAACAATTGAGTAGCTCCTAATCGAAAAGACGATTGATAGTGAACGGTGAGTGCGATATACTGATCACATGCCTGCTGCAACACTGCACTTTGTCCATGATGTCATAAGACGGAGACTGGGAACGCAGCAATCTTGCGATAGGCCTAGACTCTCTGGAGCTGTCGTACTTGGGGATGATGAGTATTATTATTATTATTATTATTATTATTATTATTATTATTACCATTTTCATCATCATTGGTAATTGTGGTAGTGTAAAATCAGCTTTTGTGCTAAAGACGCTATAATGTGATATTGTTACACTATGTTAGCTATATGTAATAAGTTTAACGGATCAAATGATATGTTTATTAAATTAATTTATGTTATTGTTCATATTCAGAAAAGAGGTTATTTTGCAGAGAGAGCGTGAATTTTAAATCTCCGTGAAAAGCGAAAAACATGCTAGAAATTAACAATAGCACTTAGTTGGAATTCAGCAAGTGTTATTTCTTTGCAAAGTGGTTTTTTAAGAAATGTATAGCTCAGACATATTATCGTCAAAACACCTGTAGAAATATATAGAAGCGATACTGCTTTCATTATGGGATTGGCGATTACGCTTTATTTGTGACAAAATTAATTAAAAATTAACAGAGTATCGAATGAGTATTGATCTCATATAAGTCGATACATATTTTTTGAATATGGAACACATTTAAAATGGATTATGTGACATTTTTATTCTAGAGAAATTTTCTAAAGCACGTCTGGCCAGGAGGTGGAGAGAGACCGTAACGGACCATATGATCCACCACTTGGCTGACAAATGATTCTTTACAAATAGATAAGCGGTAGGCAAAGGGCAGAAGATATGTCAAAATAAGAAGGTTTCCCACGTAAGCTAGCTTTCGTTTTTATAAAGGAATGCCAAAGCTTGGAATATATTATTATTCTTCATTCTCTTAAAATGCCCGTTACTGCGAATTCACTAAATAGATGCGTCTGATGTCTTTATTAAAAACGAATCAATTTTATTCTTTGCAGAGTACTCTGCTAATATAAGGACATCATCGCGAAGAGCTTGGTGATAACGAGGGGCTTCCAGAGTTGACTTTTCTAGTTGGAGATACATAGATTTTAAATTTTAACCTTCCGGGGAAAAGCAGCTTGTATAAATGTCAATGCTTTTCGTACCAAATAAAAAGTTCGTAAAGGAATATTTAATTCACCTACATTCACTCATTTTCCTACCTGTAAAATTATCACAAGATAAGACATACTTGAGATTTCAGATGGCAGGTTTGATCTGAAAATAGAAATAATATGTTAATATTTTCAAACTATGAAAAGATTATTTTTAATTTAGCTCTCCATTCGTAATGTTAGCACATGATAAGTTAATAAACGTATATTTCGTAATAAATGATCGTAGGATAAAGCAAAAGTATATAGATTCATATTGAATATATCAATAGTTAAATAATGTAATTTATTATGTAATGTTTGCATCCTATGCACAGGAGAATATTTATATACATCAATATTAACCCTTGGAATAAAAAAGATATTACGAAATTGGTTTGGTGTGATATTTCGAACATAAAATCATATTGATTGTCTTATGTTTGAATCATCAACCTTATTGTGTAAAGGAAAAGTAACAAGTGACGATTCCTTCTGTGAGATAAACTTTGGTATTGAAGTAAAGTGTAATAAGAAATTACATTAGAGGAAAAAAAAACGATTTTTTTAAAAAGGAATACTTTAGAAATTTGCGTTGAATTATTTCAATAAGTTTAACAGATTTGTCAGTTTAAGGACTCCATAAAATAGAAGCGTATTCAAGTTTAGATCTGACAAATTAATTATATAAAAGCAATAGAATTCTCAGGTCATTAAAATAAAATGAAATACGAACAATAAATCCCAGGTTTTTATGTGCTGCACTAACAATGTTGTTAACATGATAATTCTTTGTTTAAAGTTACTCGGAGATCATTCTTTGTTTCGACTAATTTAATTTTGTTTCATCTATGGTGTAAATAAAATCAACATTACTTTTGTGTGTAGAAAAAGACTAAATCTGACATTTTTAAATTGTATTAAAAGGAAGATTGTTTGCTTTACTCCATTTATTTAAGGCATTCAGAACATTTTAGAGTTTAACAGAATAAGAGACAGATTTTATAGAGCTAAATATTTTAGATCCTCTGCAAATAGTAGAATATTAGAAGAATTAAAATATATCATTAATAAATAAAATAATTAATAGTGACCTAAATTTGACCCTTGAAGCACTCCAGAGTAAACTTCAAGCTGTATGATGTATTGTTTTTATTTTTAACAACTTGTGATCTCGACTTTAAATATGATGCCATAAGAAATATTACAGGCTTAGAAAAACCGTATGATGGTAATTTGTTATTAATTTATCATGATCAACTTTATCAAAAGTTTTTTGAAAGTTTGTATAAATAAAATCAACTTGAGATCTATTATCTAATTCACCTGATACATAGTGGACAAAATTGTATAAATTAGTCACAGTAGATCTATTGGGCATAAATCCATGCTGAGTAATATTAATACTATTTTTAATATGCCAGAATAAATATTTATAAAGTATGCTTTAAGTATATTTAGAGGACAAAGAACAGCCTTCAAATGGAAACAGGCGATCTACAATCTAATGTAATATTGAAATACTATTCTTTTGTCGTTGGAACTGCAGTTGAATTCAAGCTTTTCGAGAAGATCCCTAAAGTGCACTATTTTTGACAAGAATATGAGCCACGTATGGCTCAGATAAGTTTTTTGAATACTCAGGAAAGTTTGAAGAAATGAAGTGTGAAGAATCGATTTAATGTTGCGTTACTTACTGCGAATCCAGGTTCTTTTAGAGATATAATAGTTAAGATTATAATTATAATAATAAATCCGAAAATAGCAACTTCCCACAGATAAAAAAGTGACGACAGTACCTTCATCAATATTCAGAATTATATTGATACTTCTTTATGGCTTAAATTACGTCATATCCTTCTTGCGTCCTTTTCGTTTATTTCATTTCACTTATTTCTCAAGAACAGTTTCTAATTTCTTCAGAACTAGGTGGATGCGATTCTCTTACGTTGTTGAATTTGGCTGCAATTTCCTCCGCCAGCCCCTAAACTTCTTAAACAGGTTGTTGCTCTATTCAAGTTGCTATATCGTTGCAGGCAGAAAACCAAAATGAACTATATATAACCTAGACTTTCTCACAGACCTAGTTACTCAATAATTTCTTTCCCTGTTGTGATACAAGATTCAAAGTTTCTTTTACCTAAAAAATAATATTATTTTTAAACTAAATACTTGGTATTATCCTTTTAATTTAGATCCAGATATTTTTGCTGAAAATAAAATAATTTTAAGATGCTAGGCTTAGGGTACAATTCTGGCAATTCTACCCTCAATTTTTTGAAAAATCACAGCTTGGGTGGATAAAGACAACAAGGTCAACATTTTTCCATGTATTGTTCATTGAAAAGAACAGTTTTCAGCATTGATTTACCATGTTTTGAGAATCACACTCGGAGGAAGAGGCGCACTTGGAAACATTTCTGGCAGCCGCCCTAAGGAAACTGTCTTTCACTACAGATATCAGTGCGTTAACATCAGAATAGAATGTTGTACTTGTTCTGTCACCCAGCACAAGGCATGTAATGAGGAACAAGTCTGGAAAAAAACTCCTTTAATATTTTTCCGGTTTTGATCATAAAACTGGGTGCATCGGACACAAACAATACAACCTTCTCCTCTTGGGAGTCATCTGGCCACAAATGTCCTAAACAAGTATGATCCAAATAAGACTTATCATTTTATGTTATAAACTTAATATATTATCAAAGTTATACAACCCAAAATTATAAAATTTGTTTTGTTACTTTTGTATTAACTCATTTGTGCACTGATTCACAAATCGCAAAGTGGAGCATGATCCACTATATCCACTTATTTACAGACGAGATATAGATGCAATTTGCAATATATCTCCCCCCAGGATAGTAGTTTTTGTTGATTTGTTTTATTTATGGACGCTCTTGGAGATCTCAGGTCATCAGCGTCTCATTCAAACCAGGACGTGAAACGGCCGACAAATTTTGCTCAGAGGCTTCTTCTTTCCGGCTTGAGGTTCTTTTTCTTGCCGTAAATGTACGACACGGGACCCACGGCTTTACTTCCCTTCCGAAGGAAGCCATACTTTGGATTTTTACGCCCGAAAATATCCATGATCCTGGCCGGGTTTCAACCCGCGATCTTGGGCTTAGAAGGCAAGTACCAGAACCGACATATCAGTAATTTCGTCGTACTTATTGTCTTCTGCAACTGATCTTTATGAAGACCTGTTTGAAAAACAACAAAAATAAAGGACAATAGGCATTAACGGCCAGTAGAATCCAAATATTTTATTGGGACGCAAGAATGCCGGGTTAAAAAGATATTTAATTCTATTAATACGATCTAAGCAGACAAAACCGAACTCTACTGATTAATCTAATTGTTCAGTTTACAATAATAAAATCATTTAATACTTACAAAATTATAATCAAAAAGAAAATACAACCGCAGAAAGATGACTGACATGGGGACAAAGAGAAATAAAATGATAGGGGAACGTTTAGGAAAAGTAAGGAAGAAACGAATAGTAGTTAAAAAAGGATGAGATAATTGGGATATGATTGATAAAATAGTGCTAACCAGGGTAAATACAATAAGTGGGAGTTTGAGTGTAATGAGCTCTTGTATATTATTTATTATTATTATTATTAGTATAATGTAGTATGTTTTAAGCATTTCTGTTAATATTACGTTTGATAGTGTTAAATTTTTAGGTATTTGGTGTTTGTTTGGATATAATTGAGTAACTTAGAAACGTGGGAATTATTAGTGTAGAAAGTGCAGTTAACTGGTTAAAATAATGATTTGTGTTTTTTTGTGTTTTCTTTTTTTGTTTGTTTGTTGCTTGGATCAGAGTCTGGTATTTCGGATATTCCAGAGGGTAGCTGCTGATGAACTAAGGACTAGGGGGTGAGCTAATCAAATTGGAATACTTGGATTGAAGTATTAAGAATTAAAAGTATTGTAATGTATTCATAATGTTATAAAAATGTTACTAATTACATGTTTATTAAGGTTTGATTGGTATCAGTGCCTTCTGGAATTACCAAGAGCGCCGATCTTATTTGTATATTTTAATTATAAATTGGTCTTTTAATGTTCACTTTATTATAAATGTTTTGTATGTTGATGTATGAGAAATAAATTTTAGAAAAATACAGAATCATACAATTGTGATATGTTAATATCTTAGAGTAAATGGATCTGGTACAGACTTCGTTATAAAGATTTCTAAGAATTCTCCAAATTCAGAAATTTCTAGGATAAGTTCGCAGCAATCATGGTGCTTGCCAAATGCTTGGAAAAAGTTTTTTTTTTTAATCAGAATTTACTGTAGAAAGATTCTTACCTGTTTTTCCCAAATCGTGAAAAATGGAACTTTTTCATCTTAGTGGAAGAATTGTTGGCCCAAAAATTTAATTTTAAACTAATCAATATATTTTCCTTGGACATTAAAAAGTGTTTCAAATTTGCCACAAAAATCTCAAAAATTCACTGTGCAAAACACTTTACTTCTTTCTTTCAAAAATTTCACTAATTTCTAACTTTCTAACTTGTCTTATCGCTTCGATGTTAACAGGAATGATAAGTGAAAATGGAAAGCAGCCTCTTAGCTCGCCAGCAAGCAAAACTAGGGATGCCAACCTCCAAGCCGTTGATTCCGGTAAAACCAAGGTTGGTTGTAATCGAAAATGTAAACAAGTCTCTAATCGACAAGCAAGTGTTGCTTAAAATTATTTTTTTTTTAAAAATTAAAGATGTAGAATTTCTGAAACACAAAGATAATGAACAATTTTTAAATACGCCGACCTAATAAAAGAGTTCAATTACATGAACATCCTCAGCCTAGTTATTGCTTATAAATATGAGGCATATTAAGTTTAAAAACTTTACATTTGCAATTAGCATTATTTATCGAAGTGATATTCTATTGGGCCATTAGATAAATTAATTTTTCTGCATTATAAACACGAAGCAACACAACTTAGGCATCATTGGAAGTGAGTTTTTAAGCGCAATTAAGGAATCACCTCATCATCTTAGATTTTCGCTTAAGATAGGATCAGGTATTCTTTTAAATGATTTAATGGTGCATATAAAAAGTAATTAAATATTTTTGGATTAAGATCATAGCAAACATCATAAGTTTAGTTATAATATATGGAAAAGTATAATTAATTGTAAATACAGAGGGTGCCAAAAATGTATAAACACTTCAAGCATAGAAAAACTGTGTTAACATAATAAAACTGAATTTACACAAACAGAAAATGATGAGCACTAATCATCTTAAACTTTTACAGTTACAACAGTTGCTCAAAATGCTCACCATTGGCGTCGATACACTTTTGAGTACGTTGAACTACTGATTGAGCAACGTTTGCGAAAGTGTCCTCAGCGATTGCAGCACATGCCGTTTCAATTTCTTCCCGAAGTGATGCCAGTGTAGCTGGTTTTCTACGGTAAGAGTTCCCCATAGGTAGAAGTCCAACGGAGTTAGATCCGGAGAACAAGGTGGAAACTCAATCGGACCTCTTCGTCCTATCCAGTGCCTTGGATGATTGTCATCAAAGTACGCACATACATCTCGGCGGTAATGTGTGATGCACTATCCTGTTGGAAGTAAATTCCACATTTCCATAGAGTGTATGAATGGCGGATGTGCGTATCATGTTCAGGTACACTAGAACAGTTGCTGTTCTTTCCATTGCCTTTGAACTTCAACAACATTCTCGGTTTTCCAACACCACTTCAAAATTACTTTCCGCTGTTCAAACGATAATCTTCACTCCATTTTGTTGTAGCAACGCTAACTTAACGTAATGTGAGTCACAGCTGTTTACAAAACATCATACTACACATTATTGTTGTTTTGCCATCCAACTTTGAAATATATATATATGTGTGTGTGTGTGTGTGTGTGTGTGCACATTTTTTGGCACCCTCAATATTTTAAATTTGTCAAAGAACTTTAATTAAATGAAATATTGTAGAACTTGAAGTAATTTTATATATTCAAAATGTCTTAAAACATTTAATTAAATTTTGCAAAAGTAAAGTGAAGTAAAACGCATTTGTTTTTATTAATTAGAAATTCAGATAGGTCATGTTTTGCAGAATTAAAAGTAATTTATTAGCACTCCTATACATATAATATTTACACAAAATTATGGAATTAAATGTTATAAAGTTAAATTGCCCGAAACATAATGAACATATGTAAATTTAGAATTAAAATTAACGTATTTCTACGTAATAATACAGTGTGTGGGAAAAACATATGGAACTACACTTTTAGAAGTATAAGTAAATTTAGTATCCACTAAAAATGATGCGAATTATATATCTTAAATATTGTTAAAAATGTGGAAAATAATAACGATGTGTAAATGTCATATATTCAGACGTTAAAGTATATAGAAAAGGTGTCTCCATAGCAGAAACTCTCAATATGAACGACAGGAAGTTGAACAGGACATGCCGGGTCCCGAACTCAGATGGTTTCTGTATTCTGTGTCATTACGCAGTCTCCCCACCTAGCGTCTCCCTTAAACGAACGTCCAACATTATTTACTGCTCCTATAAAACAAGAAACGTAAAGGTTTGCTCGGCACGTAGGCCGGACGTGGGAAGCTGAGCACGGTGGTCCACGGGAACAATAGTGCATACCGCACACAGGGACCACCTCCTCGGAAATTCGGAGGGAATTTCATATCACCCGCTATAAATAACATCAAAGGGAGGGGAATAAGACAAATTGCTGTCCGGTGTGACACTCCTGACCGTGGGGAAGCGATCTGATTGGGCTTCCTTACTCTAGGAAACAGGAAATTTGAGAAACAATCGACTAATTCGTCATAAAATACCCTCAGGTTTCGCGGAAATGCGGTACATCCCTAAAAGACGACTCTACTCTCTAATGTTTATAATTATTTTATAAATTTTTCCTAATTTAATTTATTATAATTTTTGTTACATTATATTCCTAGTCTACAGGACTGTACACCGAAATAATCTTAGTCTAATATTTGGTTCTGTGTTTGTTGGCGTCACTTATTATGAATAGTGCTGTAGGTTTGATAATGAACAATAATTATAAGTAGCATATAAATGTGCACCGTTAACAACTACATGTTCCCTATATGTAGAGAGAAGAAGTAAATAAACATTGTCTCTAAAGGATAAAAAAAACTTCATTTCACAAGGTACGCAAACTACTAGACTAAATATCCATAAAAATATTTTTATTTGCCCGCGGTCGCAAGTGAACAAGATTTCAACTTTACTTGTTGATGTGTTTAAAACTTGTGCTATATTGTTCTGCACCAGGCTTGTCGGCGGTTGCCAGACAAGTAGCTACTAGGTGCACGGATACCTATTGCCGTTCTGTATATGCATTTTTAACACTTCTTCAGGTGATAGTGTCGTTAGAGACTCCGAACTATTAAATTCATACCTATACACATACCTTCAACCTGCTAAACCAGCATATAATATATGCCGAAAGTGTCTCCTCCCAGTGGTTCAAGAGTCACGCCTCCCCACACTCCGATATTTTGTAAATACCATGGCTCCTCACCACTAGCAAGAGGATGTACTGCAGCCCATATTATGGAGTTCAGTAACGTTCATTTGAAACTATACTTCATCTGTAAACTAGGCAACGTGTGCTCTTCGACACTTGGAACATGGGAAATAGAGTCTTAGACAAGTGTTCATAATTATTATGAGTGATACAATGTAATTGATCGTTTACATCGTTTATTGTTTCTTCGGACAATTTTGGGGCTCCATATGTGTTGAGTAAAGATACCTCCTATTGTCTTTAGCTTGACGCAATACTTTAACTATACATCCTTTCAGCAAATACATCCGGAATGTGGTCTTGCAAGTTTAAATGAACATGTTTCCAAGATTTACAAACAAGGAACATGCGCTGTGCGATTGTTAATCTCGCAACGGTCAAGTCGCAACAGCCGAGATGTGTTGACGCGGAACCAGACAAACGAAAATCACTGGACGAGTCAGTTATATAGCGGAGGTTTCATGCTGTTTTCGCATCGTTAAAACTGCATTTATATACTTTTTCAAGCCATTATCTAAATAACAACTTGTTATATGAACTGTAGCATAGAAATAAACCCGAACTTTTTTTAAACTTTTGATCAGATTTGAACATCTGAGTATTTTGAAACTGATTAATTTGTTTTATTTACGGGCGCTCTTTAACAACTTAGGTCATCATCGTCCCACTCAATTCAGGGTGTGAAACGGTTGGTAAATTTTGCTCAGAGGTCTCTTCTTCAGGCTTGAGGTTCTTTTTCGTGCCGTAAATCTACAACACGTGACCCATGAATATTTTGAAAGAAAGTATGTTCTTAATGTAAAGAGAGAAACATTATAGATAAGTAGAGAACTAATTTGTACTACTGATTGTGGAAATGCTATGAAATATAACATACATGAAGCTACTGAATGTGTTATAATTAAATAAAAAAAAGATCACCGGAGCGCTCGCGCGCACACACATACACACACATATAACCTTGCACTGATTAATTAGCACACTAAAACCACTAAGCACAAACTAAAACACAATATTTCAAACCTTGGCTCTTGAACGCGGCAAAGAGATGCCTGAGGTAAGCATTGCCCATACCAACTTGCCAAAAAAGTTTTATATAAGCGAACTGACAGAGCAGCAAATTTGACAAATTTGAAGAAGAAAATTAGTTACCATTGAGTTTCAATGAGTTAGGTTTGAGGTCCAATGTATTGCGCAGCACTATAGCTGCCACCTCTCTGTCTCTTAAGTGTGCAAATTGGGCAGGAAAGAGATAACGCAAAATGAGAATGAAATGACAGTCATCGAAAGAGGTTTGGTGTGAATCAACCAGAGGAGATCTGGTTGAACTGACGTCTATGGTTGTTCATTCTTACAGACACTACAGTCGAGATCAACCCAACTTAAAAGCTAAGCAAAATTTGCATGTGAGCATATACACAATTTTTTGAAGCGCAATTAGCAAAAGAATGACTTTTGAAATTTATTTTAAATTCGGACTGAAAAACGAAGTGCTGGGTACAATTAAAGCACAGGTTTTATACTTAATGCGATTACACGGAAATGAACCGGGTTTAGACATAGGTTCTTGTACTGGATTAAAGTTATTCCGGAAAAAAATTGGGGATCTGAAACTGAAACATGATAACTTATGAAATAGGGTGGAAGTAGTAGGATTTAGAATCAAAATATTGCAGCAATCATTCAGAATGGATTTGATACACTCAGTGTTAGGAAAATGGGTCGTGATAAAATTTAACTGGCGTTATCACAATGTTTAGGTACCTTAGGAATGAATTTTTTATACGTTCCAAGAACCCTTGAACCTAACAAGAGTCAAGGATAACATCGATTTGACAGTCTATAGGCTAAATTGGTTATATATTGATCCAATGACTTGTGGTTACAAAGGCGATGTCAACCAACTGATTAAGTAAAAGTCACACTTTTTATGTTTTTTTGTTTTTTTATTAGTGTTTAACGCCCGTTTTTACTACTGAGCCACCACAGGTGATGTACACTGATGACATATTAAATGATATATTGGGAAAGGATTTTTTTAAGGCCATAGTTTAGGGTACCTTTCCGGCATTTATGAGGACTGAGGAAAACCTGGAGGAACCCTAGTCAGGGAGGACGGTCCTAGTGGGATTCGAAACCCAGTCTCCCGCTCACGAGTCCGCGCCTTAACGACCTCGGCCACCCGTGGCGGTGTGTGTTTTGGGTCACGGCTGTCAAAATGTAAATATTGTTGCAAATGTTTGGTTTTGATATACGGTGAAGTTAAATGCTGTTTGTTGACTAAGTTGACATCTATATCTAGAAATGTAACTGTGGAAGTAAATTTAACCGCATAATTTGTGTTGAGACTAGAAACAAAAAACACATTGAATGAAGCTAGTCATGCGTTAGATTATGAAGATATCATCAATAACAGAAGCAAATGAGTGATAAATATGCATTATTGAAAATCTCGAAGAAATCATATTTTGGAAATACATTGACTGTTTCCACACTAACACCACCTAAAATGATCAGAAGGTAAGAACATAAAAGTCCAAGTTGCAAGAGAAAAATGCAATTGAGTGCTTTAGGGCATTACAAGATTGGGTGAAAGCATTTCTTAAAGGAAGGGACGACTGTGTACACCGACAGGCCGCAAGTAGCCCCTTCTGTATTCCATTTTCTTAATAAATATTGAAAAGTACCGCAGTACTCACCAAATTTATCAGAAACGAGTCCTTGCGAATATCGACTTGTTTCCGAAGATACGAGAACATCTAAAAAAAAAAAGCTTTATATCGATCAGTTAGATAGATATCCAGAATTGATGCTGCAGATGCAGTGCGCTATTTGAGAACGTACTGACATGGCATGAAACTATGTATGAAGTATGCTATGCTAAAAGTAACCTAGAGAAATATAGTGTGAAATAGTAGCTGTGTTGTCCCTGTAGCTCTTAGCTGTTGTTGTTTATGCCAACTCATAATAATAAAAAGGAAGTTAAGTATACAATTGAATGGGTATTGTGTACCTGCATTCCTGGAAACATTTCTGTTTGTTACTTGTGATGGTAATTATTAATTACGACGTGTGTAGGTGGCGCCGACGTTCACTTCTGCCAACGCGTTGAGCGTCAAATTTGTAGCGGAAAGTAACTGACGTCGCCTTGATGTAACTAACCCCACTTTAATATGCTCGACTAGTTCAAGGTTTGGTATTATAGCTGGATTTTTCAGATTGGTGCTTCTGGGATGATAGAAGTGTAACTTTAAGTATAACAAAATTACAATGGATAGAAACCTACGGAGTTTGTTAATGTTTTGTTATTACCACAGCAGTACACTTTTCTGATTACGATATGCTCTAAGAACATTATTATAAGCGGACTGAATACGAGACAGACGTGTTATAATTTATTTTCTTTCTCGAAAACTGTGTTTTTTGTCCTGTTGTAACTCGTATACAATTTTCCTATATGAATATCATTCACCACAATTAATAATTTTTTAATTTCTTCCCCGAAATGTTAATCGCCCCTTATCTTTACGTAATGTTAAAATACTGCTTCTTTCTGCTAATGGAATTTAAAACACGAATTCTCTCCACTGAATACAGCACATAATTAAATATTTTGAAATATAAACAGTGACTTATTACAATAGGATTGTAATAATACTATACATTACAATGCATTATATTTTCAATATACGTATACTAAGCGAATGAAATTCGTTCATTTCTACTTAGTCGTAACAAAGCTGCCTGTCTTGTGTTTCATTCTTGGTACACATTATTAATGTTGTTACTCTTGCCATTGGTTGATTTACTCAGTATTACTATTTTCTTATCTATAGTTTCATCTTTTGATATTCTTGGCTATGTACGTGTTTCTTTGAACCGTTACATTTTTATATTATAAATATTGTCATAAAGGCCAACAAACAAACATTAAGATATAAATTGTAATAGCCTTTATCTGATACATGAAATCTGTACAAATGAGCTTACTAGATTTATACGATTTAAAACGTATTGCCAACGAATATTTATCATTTGAAATGGAAATTAAAGCCCTTACGTAACATTAAAACATATGCAAATGAACTTGTTAAATTTATATGAATGAAAGCATATTATCTATGAATGTTTGCAGCTTTAAATCGAATATTATACCCTTTACCTTAAGTAATAATAACTAAATGGATTTCCCAAATTAACATAACTAAATAGCTATTACTATTAAATGTTTGTGACTTTGTATTTAGCATTATAGCCTTTACGTGATATATAAACATGTGAAAATGAAATTATTAAAATAATATAATTAAACAACTGCTATTAATGAGAGTTTAGGGCCTTAAGTTGGATATTTTCCGTTTCATCCTGTAACTATGCTTATGGAAATATGCAGTATATACAGTGTAGAAAAAATAAATAATTGAAGAGCTCAACCTTCCAAAATACACTGATAGCCAAAAAAAGAAATGTTTGAATATTTTTAATTTTACTCATTATTATAATTCCATTTCCAGACACTTTTTGAACATTAAATGTTTTTACAAATATTTTGCAATTGCTCTTATTTATTCAGATGCCATTTTAAGTTTATAATTTCCTTTATCGCATGAGTGTGAAAATGAATGAAATTCATCACATTCATAATGATCTCGATTTTACCTGTATTGGTAACACAACGACATTCCACTCAATGGCACTATCAGAAGCGGGTGTTTCCTCCTCTGGTCCGTATCACAGTTTGCAACCTTACGGGCATGCTGCGGATCAAGGAACTCAGGTTTTCTTACAGTATAGCCTTCTATTGCTCACGCAAAGCCTCCCAAAGTTCATTGAGGCTCTCAGGAACACGTTGGCAAACATTTTTTTCAACCATATCCCAAACATGCTCATTGGAGTTGAAGTCAGGGCTTGTGTTAGTCAAACTAACACCCGAATCCCCACCTCATGCCAGTACTGTGTCGCAATGTGGACGGGCATTGTCGCGCATAAAGCGTAAACCATTGCCAACGTATGGAGCATAGGGGATAACATGCTCCTGAAGAATTTACTTAATGTGCCGGTATGCATTCATTTCCGTTCTCCACAAAAACCAATTCTGTCTTGGCTTCCACACTGATACCAGCCCACACCATAAAGGAACTTCCCAAAAAACCCACCATCATTATCTCAAGTTCTTCTCTACATTTTTACCCTGCCATAGGCTCAATATTTACTCATCGGTGAATAAGACAGCTTTCTAAAGTTGTGCTTCTTCTTCAAATCTCCTTCTCACCCTTACATCCATTCCTGATGCGCTTTGATTTTCTACGGCTATCATCCTTCTGCGATCTGGCCTGGCCTTCTGCAGTACATGCATACAAATTCCCTGAACCTTCGATATGTCCTTTACATAGTGGAGACATTGACTCGTAACACCTGAGCAACATAAAGCACGTTTCATTCCAATTTGCAACAAGACAACTGATTTAGCAACCTTCTACAACCTATTTATTTCATAAAAGTATGTGTTAAACTAATTAAAATATCGCAATAATAGAATAAAATGATGTAACAACACAAGAACAAAATTATCATTAGAGATTTCAATTGGCCCAGGTGTAAAAATGTGATTAATTTGCATTCATTTTAACACTGATGCAATAAAGGAAATTATAAACTCAAAATAATATCCGAAATATAGTTGCAAATGTTTGGCACGAAAAGTATTTAGTTAAAAAAAATTGGAATTATAATATTTCACATATAATAATAATTAAAATAATGGAAAAAATAGTTATTACATGCTTTTGCCTTTCATTTATTTATAATGAAACAATTTTTTAGAAGAGCAGACTTTCTAGATTATCAGAACACATTTATCAAATTAATTTAAGGCTCACAAAATCTCATGAGGGTTATACAAAGAAATACCTATTTATAAATAATTTATTACCTCAAAGTGCAAGAAAGAAATACTGGTAATTAAATTTAATAAATGATGGTTCAAATGATAAAAATACAAATTAATGGTATTTGTGACTACTACTTCCTTGAACACCTCCATTCAACAACAGCAGGCGATATTTTACTTACATCAAGCCTATCCTAACATTCAGGGAAGCGTTGTTTTAAATGTTTGATATCGGAATTCCTGTCCTGTGGTTAACTCCAAATAAAATACCATATTTACGCAATTCTAATGGGCATCCTTTTATCCAAATGTAGTATTGAAAATTGTAGTGAACATTAAATTCGATGCCATAATAGATTCGAGTGCAAATCCGTTCCGTAATTCCCTGGTAGCGTCATTAGAATTTATCGTTCATTACGTCATAATACATTGCTGAAATTATCAACTTCGTTACATATATTGTTGGCCAATTATTGTAGAGAGCTTTTTAATAGTAGGTAGTCACGAAACGGAAGCCAAATAGAGATCAGCATCTTATGGTGCTACATTCAAGCGGTAATACTTTTTACTGAAAAAAAAAATGGTAACAGAAAGGCAGAAAGAGAGTTCAATGTATCTGGGAGCAATGTTCGCTTGTGGATGCAACAGAAATTGTCATTATTTGTAACTAAAGCTAGTAGAAAGAAATCAAAGTAAAAGTTTTGGAGTTCGTACATGAAAGAAGAAAGAACTGACAACCTGTGACTAGTGACACCATAAGAAATAACTTTTACTTCTTTGACTTTCAACTGTCAACAACTGACAACAGCACGAGTGTTCTACCTGCTCTAAGACGTAACAATAGCCCACTTATAAATTGTATGTCCTGATTGTTTTATGAAGTGGACGGACTTATCTGTAAGACGCCGTACAAAAATATGCAAATGTTTTTCTATGATTTTAAGTTTCATATTAGGGGTGCGCATTACATTTGATGGCACATTAGATTTACGGTAGTTGGATTTAGATCTTGGCTACAGGTTATCCTAACCTTGATAATCAAACATTGTATTTTTCAGATAGACCATTCTGACTGGAGATATTTCTTCAAAAGTTGATGGGTAAATATATTCACATATTGGTGCAAATGCTTACCAAAAATATTTTCATACTTTCTGAAGCAACCAACTAGTTTTAAATTTGAACTTAATGCAAAAGAAATTAAATGAAGATGGTTTGATTAAACAAGAAATGACAAAGATTAATAAGAGCATGATGGCTTTTTTTTTTTTGGCATAAACGTGTGATTTTGTACTCGCATACAGAATTTAAAAAAAAGCATGCATAATAAATTGTGAAAACTAAAAATTAAGGCATAATCCAATCTACAGGGGTGGACTTTTTCCTGTGAAAAAAAAATATATATTTACTAAAATATGAAAATTTAAATTTGCAGTTTTATCTGCTTTCATGTTAATTAATTTTATTACAGTTGTACATAGCTGCACATAAGTAGAACGCTTTGATAATAATCATTTGTAGCAAATGCGTACACGAGTTCTAACAACAGTACAAACTTTTTTCAGGGTAATCTTATAAAAACAGATAGGTTTATTAAGCGTTTTAAGCACAGCAGAGTTAAAAAGTTTCAATTACCTGAAAATGGTGCAGTTAAAATTTATTTCCTTACGGAAGCACTTACAGGACACAAATTCAGTCTTGGCCTGAAGTTAACAATAAGTAAATTTTTATTTTTTAGGAAACTGTGTTTGATCAAGAAGGTATCTCTCCCTAAGGGCACATATTGTGGCGAATAGAGGTGTGATGCATTGGCAATGCTACACAGTATTGTGGCATTGTCAATGCATTATTGCTGTATGTTGTTTGTTGGGCAGAGAGTGAGAGAAGCTCACAAAGACCGTTGAGGGCTAAGATCAGCGAGGCATAGCTTAACGTCAGCGTTGGTGAGGAAAGTAGTGAGGGATGACACATCAGCTCCCAGGGAAAGCTAGGGACAAAGAACAGGACAATGGATATGTAAATTATAGATTTGATGAGATACATTTAAATAATAGTAAATACTTGCAGATCTTAAGCATGAATATGTCTTTATTGTGAATTTGATCCCTGAAATCCTTTCCTTGCTATGATGTTCTAGATTCTTTTAGGTTTAATTGGAAAGGGGCTTCAAGTCGCAAAACCCCCACCCATGTTTTAGAAGGCGCAAAGGTTTAGAATTACGTTGGGTGCGACAATATAGATATACATAATCACATTTGGTTATTTTCATCCTTTGTTTGTTTCACATCCTATGCCAACTACCTTAGGCCTGTGAAATGAAGTGGTAAATTAACTGGTTGGTCGGTGGTTAGCATTTGGAAAGAGGACAAAGTCAACCAGGCAACGTGACTCAAGTGGGAATCTACGTATCAGCAGGTTTAGGAGTGTCAACTATGAATGATGTGGGAGAAATGTTTACTATTTCAGAATCATTATTTTGTTCAGTGTAGTTAAGATGTTAAAATCATGCTACTCGCTTTGGCGGCTATTGTAGCACATTTATATAATTTCCCTTTAGTTTCCTTTTTGTTTTACAAAAACAGTTATTAAAAAATTTACATAAACTCTATACTAATTTCGGTAACACTATAAATTATTTACATATCAAAATTTTGATACATATTTATAGAGTTTTAAGCCTATTATTATAACAAATATTGAGACAAATTACTCTGGAGACAAATTCTACTTAGCCTTTTGTTTTCCGTTTTCTACACTTTTAAGTTCCTTTCAGCTTGCCAATATGATAATAACTTGACGAAACATCTGGGATATTAGTGAAGTGCTGCCTTGTGTTCAGAATTTGTGCAGTGTTTGACTTGGATGAACGGATACTCGGAGCAGGGGAAGATATTTTCGGTTTTTGAGCCAAGCAGTGCATACGCCCCCCAATGAAAACAACTCCGGCAGGAAGGAATGAGCTGAGGAGGACACCCGGCAATCAGGGCCTAAGAGCGGTGGCTGCGTGGACACAGATCGAGTCCCTAATATGTTACAGATATGGCGCTGATGGAGCTCCTTCCCGAATTGCACCAGCCCCTCGGAAAATCCGCCTTCATTCCAGAGGACAGGAACACAGACCTTTCCAAAACGCACCACCGTCACATGGCACCCACCTCGACCTGCACTTTCTACCCTGTAATAGAACCAATGGAATGAAATGTTAATATCATTCTCAGCATTCACATAAATAACATGGGGGAACTGTTAAAACACCCACAATTCAAATGACCAGTCCAACGGGAATTGACCCCAAGGCCTTTACCGCCTGAGCCACACAGCTGAGTTAATGCTTCGTTACATGTCTCGTTTTTATGAAGGATTTTTACCCAAAATTGTCAAAATGAATAGCATTAATTGTAATTAATTTTTCATCGTGTACAGAGTACAAAGTTCCTCAGTTATGTGGCCAGGTTTCAAAGAACTTGTTGATAACTGCATCTAACCATCAATTAACAAACGATTCGTCAGTTCGTAAACCAGCAAAATTAGACCATTAAGGGAAGGGGTTAGCCTAAAGGGAATATTTAAAAAAAAAAAAAAAGAGTAAAAATCGTGCAAAAGTAAAAATTTTTGTTTTTTCTCAACGAAACTAGGCATATTTCATCAAAATAAATTTATAAAAGTAATTTCCGGAAATCAGGGCAAGCGGGCCAAGAGGATTAGGAGTTGGATATACCTGAAAAACGACTGGGTGTTAAAGCGAAATTTAAAAATGCTCTAGGTTCGGAATTAAAAATTTTTAAAATTAAAGTCTGTATATAATATTGAAATAATATAAACAAAATAGTTTCTGAAAAATCAGTGAAATCACTATTAGTAAGGGGGTTAACCTGAATCCCAAAATGTAAAAATCGCTCTAGTGGCATTAATATGCTATTTTCTCAACGAAATACCGTGTATTCCATTTAAATAAAATAATATAAATATTTTATTAAAATCAGGGAAATTGGGCAATTAAGAATAGGGGTTTACCTTAAACCCAAAATTTAAAAGTTGCTCTAGTGGCATTAATATGCTTTTTTCCCTCAACGAAACTCCGTATGTATCATTTAAATAAAATAATATAAACACTTTATGAAAATCAGGGAAAATTGGGCAATTAAGAGTGAGGGTTTACCCGAAACCCAAAATTTAAAATTCTCTCTAGTGGCATTAATATGCTTTTATTCAACGAAACTCCGTTTATATCATTTAAATAAAATAACATAAATATTTTCTGAAAATGAGGGAAATTGTATAATTAAGAGTGAGAGTTTATCTGAAGCCCAAAATTTAAAATTCTCTCTAGTGGCATTAATATGTTTTTTTTTTTCCTTCAGTAAACCTCCGTATATATCATTTAAATAAAATAATATAAATATTTTCTGATAATCAGAGAAATTGGGCAATTAAGAGTGAGGGTTTTCCTGAAACCCAACATTTAAAAATTACTTTAGCGGCACCAATATTTGCTCTTTCACAACAAAACTCCGTATATATAATTTAAATAAACTAAGCAAAATTGTTCCTTAAGCTCATGGAAATCGGGTCATTAAAAGTGGGGTTTACCTGATACTCAAAATTTAAAAATCACTCTAGGGGCACTAATATTTATTTCTTCACAACAAAATTCGGTATATACCATTTAAATAAAATAGGAAAAAAAAAAACAATTTCT
Organism: Metallyticus violacea; assembly: GCA_030762175.1. Taxonomy (NCBI): domain Eukaryota; kingdom Metazoa; phylum Arthropoda; class Insecta; order Mantodea; family Metallyticidae; genus Metallyticus; species Metallyticus violacea. The sequence goes on along the minus strand of CM060845.1, from coordinate 105,421,899 downwards.
GAAAATTAGGGAAATTGGGCCAGAAAACGATTACGTTGACAGGTTTTTACTACAATAACTTTTAAGTTAAATTTCAAAACCGATGAAAATCTATTAAACTTTCGATTGTTTATTGTATTTTAAATAGTAACATGTTTTTGTTTTATTGAAACATATGACCATCTTAAATACACAATGTAACTCGAAACTTCTGTTGTTTCTCTCTATTTTAGTGAATATAAACCTGTTGTCAAGGGCTCTGTTAATAAACTTGGTTATATTTAAAATGTTTAAAATGTTTCATTAATTAATGATATAATTTGGATTTTATATATTTTTTAGTTACTCATTTAGGTGAGGAATTCGCTTACTTTACACAGCTCTTGCGTGACGAACTTTTGTTTGGTTTTAAATAGTATCTGACTTGGGTGTGTTTGTTACCTACTAAACTAACATTACATTTTAATATACTAGGTGTCCAACATAAACTGTTCACATATTGTTTTAAACATCACACGCAACTAAGGGTGTACAATATTACTTCTCTCGTTGAAATTATTAGCTTTAAGCTCTTGTATATAAGAATGATTTAAAATAAATACAAAAATATGTAACGTGAAACTATATAAATAAAATATATTTTGCATTAAACACTAGGGTTATTCAATAAAGAATGATAATAAAAGGTTTTATCGGCATAATATTTTGTTAGCATAATGCGTAATGTACACGAGACACTAGTTCCGTTGTTGTCACTTCCGGTTCCCGCCTGTAAGAGTTGTGCAATGCCACCTACAGCCATTTGTAAATGACAAGCGACGAATTATTTGTCTCAACAAATATTCAACTGAGGTCTACAGAATGTTACAGGAGGTCTATGAAAAACGTGTTCTTTCTCAAAGATGGTTTATGATATTAAAAGACAATCAATTTCAAATGAAGGTGAACCAAGCGCTTCAGTTTATGCTCTAACGGGAAGGAAAAAAAAACCATTGGGAGAAAACTTCTTCGAAAAATATTAAGAAAAGAAATTCTGAAAATTTTACTGCGTGCCACCCACAAGTTGGTAACTGGTAAGTTTCGCATGAGACGTGTTTCTTTACGGTGAGTTCCAAGACTGTTGATTCCAAAACAAAAGGACATTAGCTTGTAGGAATGCATACAGTTGAAGATGATGTTACAGGAAGATGCAGAGTTTCTTTCAAAGGTAACCATTGCTGTAAATCTCTTTGTGGAAATTTCCGTCATCACCAACATGAACAGAAGCAAAGCGGTACGGTTGCTTCTGGTGTTGGTCATCTCATTTTTCGATATTCAAGGAATGGTTTAGCAGCATGCTGTACCTGCACTCACATCTCTAATATGTCTTGAAAACTTTGCAAGACCATATCACGCGAAAAAGAGCACATTTCCCTGCAACATGCTGGATGCTGTGTCACGGTATTGCATATCACAAAGGATGAGCAGGCGATTCTGAAAGACTTGTCAAAAATTATTTACATCGTGTTTTTGAAAATTGGAGGAAACTCTGGGACAGGTGTATTGCATCTAACGTGGACTTCTTTGAGAAAAACCTCAAACTTTTGAGAAGGAATAAAAGTATGTTATCAAAAAAATATATTTGTTCATTATTGAACAACCGTAGCATATAAATATATAATTTGTCTGGAAGTGTTGGTTCATACGAAATATTCACACAGTTTGGGAATATTTCTAGAGAGGACTCGACTAAGAGGGTTAATGGCTATAATGAAGAGAGGGGAGTTGGGGAGGAGGTGTGAGTAAATGGAAGGGGGCTAAAGAGTAAGGGTTCCATTCATGTTTATGTATTTGCACGTAAATATATTGTTGTGTTTGTATATTTGTATGTACGTATGTGTGTGTGGCCATTTTGATTGCTATAAAGACGATATTAGCATGTACAGCCGTAAGGCCCATGCGACAGTTGTATTTATTTGAATGTATTCTAAAACGTTCATTCTTACCATAATTAAATAGTTAAGATGAGTAGAAGTTGCTGATATGCTGATTACTACAAGCATTTGTTCCTAATATGCAGAGCTCTTGAGACAGTTGATGGTTTACACCCAAGGTGACGAATTCGACTACTGGGTTCAGTTCCTGGTTTCTCTTCTAGTGTTACTTTAATATTGGGATTAGTTCTATGAGATTCTAGTAAACATGTAACAGGAAACATGTAATAAATCGTAACATCATATGAATAGAATATTTCACAGCATTAGATATAAAAGCTCGAATCCTGCCGGTTTGACCAGCGCTGGACATTTACGAAAACGAAATTCTCTTGCGATCGCACCCAATCCGCATCTGAATATAAGACCCGTCGCTGGCCATCAAAAGGGCTGTCGTATATCGTAGCCTGAAAGAGAATAGTTAGCATCTGTATTGTTTGCTACTCATGCAGGAATGGGGAAGATAAGATGTCAATGGTGCATCGAGATGCTGAACATTTTGGGCGAAGATCTCGTAAGTACGTGTTCTTCAATGACGACATCATCAAACACAACCCGATGAAAATCTTCACTGGATCCGATCGTTTGATTTCGAGGTTTAAGGGACTGGAGTGTAATGATGCGGCAATCTCAGAGACCGCATACTTGGGCCCTACTTCTTCCTCCATCTGAATTGGAAATTTCTGGGCTTCCTCCAAAGGAAGTTAACTTCAGATGACCTTTTGGATGACGGTTCTTTGGTACTGACATAAGACGACAAACCTCGCTAATCGCCACAGGCGTGTGGTATAAACCTAGATCAATCAGGCTCGATGGACACATGCTATAGCTTGTTCGATCACCAGAATTTATCCCTTTGGGTTTCTTACTATGAGTTACTTTGAAAAGTGGGATAAAAGAGACGAGGCCACAAATCCGCCGCAGACTTAAAGTGCACCAGCTGCATATCGCGCCGCTGTACCCGAGATGCTGCGTCCACAAATGTATGCTGCCTCAAGGAAGTCCCTTTGAGATTCGGCGAGGTTTCGGTACCTACAGTAGTATCATTGTCATCGATCTCACACGTTTTCGATAATGTGATCTTCCATAGTCTGGATAAAAATCAAGTTGTCACGTTCTCTTGATAGAGTCACTATGGGTGACATACTCAAAAAATCTTCAGATTAATATATTTTGTTAAAATGCAGCCCTTCTTTAAATATACCTTCTCTGTTACACCAGTTCCTTGTTTTGAATGAAATTAAACATAAGTCAATTAGAGGAAATTGAGATATCTTGCTTTTTAAAATTGCATGTTATTAGAGCTATCAGAAGAGCAAATTATGTGACAAAGCACTATCCTATGCTACTAGAAAGCAGTAATAATAATTAATATAACAAGTTGATTACACATGTTTGACGTAAAACTGATAATATTTACAGTGCCGGTGTCAATGGGCGTTAACATATATACCTACTGCCATGATTGTTGTTGGAGGTGACTAAATTAGTGTGAACGGTTAGGTTAGATACCCAGTACAAAGTTGTTTATGGGATATGTCCTGACCGCTCGCAAGAGGTTTTGCGTTTCGGCCATAGTCGGCTCCCCTTCCCCCTCAAGGCCAGCATGTCCTTGAACTTTCGAGTAGCCAACATTCTGCATTCTTTCGCAAAGATGGCATAGAGCAATGAATTTTGTGCATAAGTATTATTATAAATGTCAGCTAGCTCCTCGTGTTCACGAGAAATTTGTTCCGAAGTACGCTACTTCCAGAACCGCAATACAGCATGTTGTGAATAAATTTGATACTACTGGTCCAGTGCAAAACATGAACCCCAAGGGAAGACGTACAGTTTTAACAGATTAGACGAAATTGAAGCAAACCTTGAACGTTAGCCCACAAAAATCACTACCGAAATTAGCACAAGTTGGGATTTCAGTGTCTTCTGGTACACAAACAACAACATTGTTAGAACTCAAACCTTAGAAGTATACACATGTCTATTGTCTACAACTTGTTGATCCCGTAGCACGTGTGCGTTATTGTGAGTGGTTTCTTTCATCAGTAACTGAAGGGTTAATAGACCCACAGCTTGTGTTACCGCCACGGGTGACCGAGGTCGTTAAGGTACGCACTCGTGAGGTCTGGGGTTCGAATCTCACCAGGACCATCCTCCCTGGCTGAGGTTTTTTTCAGGTTTTCCTCAGTCGTCATAACTGGCAAATGCCTGGGAGGTACCCTAAACTTAGGCCTGGAACGTTTCCTTCCTTTAAAAAATCCTTTACCAACATATCGTTTCATTTCATTATCAACAGTGTTTATCACCTGTGGTGCCTCAATAGTAAAAACGGGCGTTAAATGCCATTCAGTTAGAACAACTTGTGTTCTTTTCAGATGAGACATAGTTCCATCAAAATAATCACGTTCAAATACAGGCAGCCGGGCATGGTATGTCTAGCTGCCGAGACGCAAAATTCCGCACAAGGGGTAAGGACATATTCTGGAAGCGCTGTATTAAATGTAAAACACATACCTATATGCAATTAAAAATAATAAAATTTTGTGGACTTTCATGAGCTCAAATAGTGCTTGCTACAGCATTTACATTAAACACACCCATTTCCCACAAAATGTGATTCTTGCACTGGTGACACTAGAGAAATTGATATAGTATTCTGCTGCTGTTATGTAGAAACAAAACATTAAAAATAATGAAAGAAAAAGAAAGTCACGAGAATGCTGTTTTTCCATTTCAACACAAAAAATTATATATAAAAATTAATTTTCTATCCTATTTTAACCACGCTGAAGAGTGCAATCTTAAACCATACTTTCGTCGATTCTGGTGGTGTAGTGGTAACCATACTTGCCTTCTAAACCCAAGATCCCGGGTTCGAACTAGACCAGGACCGATGGATTTTTCGGGCGTCAAAACCCTAAGTATGGCATCCTTCGGAAGGAAAGTAAAGTCGTGGGTCCCGTGTCGTGTATTTACGGCACGGAAAAGAACCTCAAGCCTGAAAAAAGAGGGCTCTGAGCAAACTTTGTCGGCTGTTTCACGCCCTGATTTGAATGGGACGCTGATGACCTGAGATTTAAAGAGCGTTCGTAAATAAAACTAAAAACAAAAAACATACTTTCTGTTATTTATAAATCCCCCTGGCATACTTATAATATACACAAAATGGGTACTCAAATTGGTTTGAAATTCTCATTTCCTTAACGTTAAGAACAGAATGGTGATCTTAATCAAAAAGGGACTATAAGTATTATTACGCCTTCGAAAATGAAAACATACTTGATTAGGGCTGCGTGGTAATGAGCTCAAATCTTAGGCGAACTCTTTGTTTAGACGTCAATATAAAAATGTTCAATAAATCAGGTCCACATAGGCATTACAAAACCAAATACAAGCACTTTACCTGGAGTCATTTAATAAAACGTTTTAATGAAAATTGAGCCCAGGAAAGTAGGCAATTTTGATTTTTCTCAAAGCCAAACGTTTGGTTTAGGAACATTAACAGAGGTGTTTCGTTCAAATATTAGTCATTTCAACATAATCAGAAACTCTCAACAAATCAAAATTTGAACATCATTTGTATCAATTTTATTTCCTGCACATAGAAGTTCCGTGAAGACGAGGAACCTAGTGTTTTATAAATCACTACCTAGCACAGCTGATCGTATCAGGCAGGTACAGAGAGTGGGTACGTTTTGTTATAGGGTAAGAGTTCTAACTCTTGCAAAGTCTATTGTAGGTTCAACTTCTGCTGTCCACGTAGATAAGTTAAGTCGATGTAAGACTGTGGTGCCGGGAGGTTGAAGATGTCATTTCGAGCATATTGCGATCTATGGTAACACGTTTAGAAGGTCACAATTGTGGTCCACTTATGCCTACGGTAACATGAGCAATACACACAATTTCCCTGTCTGTCACTTTACAGACGTCGGAAATACATTCTGAGATAAATACTGCTGTTCCCAGATTATCAAATAATGTAAGTGACGAGGATTCAAGAAAAGCATTTCATTGTAAAAAAACAAAACAAACAAAAAATAAAGTCAAAATAAAACTTGTTTCACAGGGCAAGAAACAGACAAATCCATGACCAGCCACCAGCAAACACCTGATAATTCGGAAGATTAAGTTCCTTGTCTCCGGTTCGAATTCAACAACAGGGCCCTTTCATTGAAACTGGGGATCTAAATTACAGCTACCATTATTGAACCCCACAAAAAGGATATCTGGCTTCAGGTTAATACTTCAAGCAATATATCTGCTTCAACCTGATATTTTTTGGAAGATGTGGAGAAGGAAATGAAAATACTCTCCGTCCCTTATAGCTACATCCTTGCGATGCATCGCAAATTGATTGCTGTTCAAGTTAATGAAAAGGCCCTTGGAAGGATACGAACTATGGACGGTCTCTGGAAAGTCTGCCAGGAGGAGTAGAATAAAATGGACATCACTGTACGATTCAGAGCAACAGTTGACGCTCGAGGCCTCCACATAAAACATTATCGCTGGTCGAGGCATGCAAAAGGTGAAAGCTGTACATGTTCATATACAAACTGAATACTTTCTTTTCTTAGCAGTATTTTCACTCATCAATATTATATCCATATTTTGCATCACAGCAAATAATAAACACTTATACCAGTTTTTCATGAAGAATTAATTTAATTATTTATAAATCGAAAAAGAGCGTTCTACATTGACGATGAAACAGAAGAATATTTTAGATTTGGAACAAGACGAATTGATAATTAAATTTCTTGTTGTGTTCGAATTTAAGATCGAGTGAGAAGAGATAGGATGCAAGTATTATTGCCTTGCTTTCAATTTCTTGTAAGGCAATCGCAGTGTGATAAAAGTACTTTCTTTGTTGCGACAGTTGATGCCAATGGAAAGAGAATAAGTAAACGACAGCAGCAGGAGCAATATTAGAATGTATATTTAACCGGAAATGCTCAAAAACTTTTAAAAAATTCGGCAATAATACAGAGCTATTCAAAAAGAAGAAACAGATTTTAAACACTTCTTTCTTCCAAATTACAAAAGATAGAACCATAATTGTAACGTTCCTGAACAGACAAAATTTTAAAATTTGAAACGTCCAGGTAGAAGTTCCAATCACGACCGCATGGGCGCTATTGCTTTTTTTTCTTTTTTCGATGAATCCAATTTTCATCTTTCCGGGCATAACTTTAGAATTTAAGTAAGTGAAAATCCTATGTCAGTTATTGAACATGAAAGAGATTCACCGAAGATTAATGTCTTCTGTGCCATTTCTGTAAACAAAGTTTATGGGCCTTTCTTCTTCATGGAGAACACTGTGATAGGGCTAACCTACCTACACATGCTTCAAAACTGGTTATTTCCTCTACTTGAAGGTGATTTAAATGATTTCATCTTCATGCACGATAGTGCCCGCCTCATTTCTCTAAGCACGTCTGACGTTACCTGAATGACGCCATTCTGGGACGTTTCATTTGAAGAGGAGGAGCAGAAGATCAACTTCATCGCCGGTGGCCTTCCAGGTCTCCAGACCTGACTCCTTGTAACTTTTATCTATGGGGCTACTTAAAAGACTGTGTTTTATTCCCCCTATGCCTGACACTCTTGAAAGTCTGCTACTTCAAATTGTTGAAGATGTGAATTCGATAACTGCAGACTAGAGACTAGAAACCAGCTGGTTCGTGTGTGGCAAGAAATGAGCCACCGTTTTGTCATGTAACTCATGGTGCTTATATTAAATGTATAAAAAAGAGAAAAATTGAAATTTTCTCTTTCCAGGAACGTTTGAATTATGTTCCTATCTTTTGTAGTTTGGAATACATGAATGTTTAAAATCTGTTCCTTCTTTTTGAATAGCCCTGTACTTTGTATGGGCCATAAACGGGATAAATACTATTCATAAGGATATCAGTGCAGTACTGCAGAAGCTGTTCTATACCTATGTTAACTTTACCTTGCGTCTTGTATAAGAATATCAAACGAATATTCCGTTGCAACAATACATTCATAGTGTATAAACAACGGGCTAAAAATAGCAGATTAAATGTCAAAAATATTGAACCAAAAAACGGGAAAAAAAAACATAAAACATAATAACAGGCTCTAATGTCAAAATAGCAATATTTAAGTATTATAAAACACTAGTATTTACACCTAATTGTTCGAGAGAAATCTAAATAATAAATCATAATGCTTTGGTAGCATAAAAAGCCATTTTATCACAAGTAATATAACGAGAGGGTCTCAGGTTACCAAACGTAGTGAGCTCAGACCCTCGAGAGATATTTATTAGGACTATTTCACGAATAAAATAAGATTTTAAATGTAATTCTCGTAAAATTTGCTTACAAAATTATAATAATTGTATATTTGTACTTAACATCTTCGAGCAATCTTGCGAAAAAAAAATATATATGCCAATTGCCGGTAATGCCAATAGAAAAGAGCCAAATACGATGCTAGGACTGTTTCATGAGTAGAATAAGAATAAAAGTAATATATATTTCAAATCCGGTCACAGAATATTAACACTTGTATAAAACGTTATACTTATGAATATCTATTCCATTCACTTACAATGCTGTCATTGCGGAATCCTCAGGGAATTTGGTGCCTATAGCGAGATTATAGAATGCAGGTTCCGAGAGTAAAGTACTGGCCAAGAATAACAATGGAGGGCGGACATTAATTAGGGCGATTTGCTACCACAGGCATCTAAGAATGGGGAGATATAAGACTTAGGTTTCAAAATTAAGAATGGGTTTATATGACATTTTCATCGTAGAACGGAAAAAAACAGGAGAAGGGGGAATTGGAGGAAAATTAAGAAACGCTTAAGGGACGTTAATAGGCAACTAGCTATTTCGGAGTATAGAAAAAGTTTCGTTGGAGATACAATCGGAGCTGAAAATCGGGTGTGGAAATCGTTACATCCTGAAGCGGCTTTTATCTGGGGCGTGTCGATGATGTCGCCCCACGTTGGACGCCAATTTGAAGGGACTTTTTACTGGGGTGTGTCCAGGATGTTACCCCTCGTTGGATGTACCCAATTTGAAGCGGTTTGTACATGTTGGTGTTAATGTTGTGGACCAAGGATCCCACTTCATACCCCGGGTCGTCAGGGGCCCGAAGTCGCCTTTCGAGCTTTTATTGGTCACGGGAGGAGGGAGATAAAGAGGGGTGGTTTAAATCACACGACCTTGCTTCATTCAAACGCATTGAAATGCTTAATCACACTACACTAGTTATCGGCCACCTGGTTGTTATCTTTATGACTTTAATGACGAGTGCTAAATATGCTGCACCTGTGTGCCTCTCACCTACTGCCCCAGGTAAAGCGATATGGTAAAAACGATCTGGTAATACGTTGTACTGCCTTAACTTCCTAATGTGATCTGCGGCTGCCATCTGGTAAAAACATGCTTTCTCCTTATATATGAAATCCAAACGTCGCCACATGGTTTCAAAGCGTTACATGGGATTTACAGCATAGCGCCCACGCTTCCCTGAGCATTTGAAATATTTAAATACTTTTAGTAAGTTCTTGAGTTTCCAAACACGCTTGTTTTAACGTCATCGTCTCTTTGACGCCTTATTGGAGAGTTCCTCATTATACAATGTAATAATTTCAACGCCGACACCTGTTCCCCCTTCTACCTTCAATGAATTTTGGAGCATCTTCAGCAACTAAGCTACCAAAGGATCTACTGTTCGGCCACCTGCATGCACTTAACTTTGTTACAGTAGAGAGACCCATTGCTCTAACCATTACCAGCAGAAGAAACACAGAGGATGACAAAAGGCAGCCTTTTCCCTATTGTCATAGAGTCAAACGTCCAGGTAGCCAAGAATACATTTTAGCAATACATAAAATGTCCCAGTTTGTTACTATAGGCTATATTATTATTATTATTATTATTATTATTATTATTATTATTATTATTATTATTTACATTATCTAAAAGCATGCACTCTTGAGCATGCTTGGGTGTGAGGATCTGTCACAATCCAAACAGGGGCCAAACTGTGCAATCAGGGGTTTGCTTGATTTAGGTTAGGTGATGGCGGATGCAGTCAAAGAGGGTACAAGAATCTGTCCTATATGTGGGGTGAAAGAATCTTGGGAAAATATTCTTGCGTACTGCAAGGGGACACAATAATGGAGGATAAACTATCTACCGGCCCCGTTTGTTAACGGGGGGAGAGGCCATTGAACTTTTCTGGCAGATAGAAAGGAGGAGGAGGGATTAGGTAAATTTTTAAACAAAGTAAGATAGCTCAGATCTTAAGAGGCAGACAACCGGGAAGCGGGATAACGGAATATATGTCACAATATTTTTTTGGAAATAATGGTACATATATGTAAAGGAGTGTGAATTATTTTTGTACTGTTTTCTTTTCTGTTTATTTTATTTAAGTATTTAAAAAGTTAAATATAGCTTTTTGCAATTTCGTGTATTTCCTAGTGTATTGGGAAAGCATGTACGGTTCCAGGACCCATGCGATAAGGATGAGTTAGATTTGTATTAAATAGTTGTAGTAATATCTTGTAAATAAAGATATTACTACCACCATCACCACCACCACCACCACCACCACCACCACCACCACCACCACCACCACCACCACCACCATCACCGCCACGCTCTCCGTTCAAAGCTAAGGTTCTATGATTCAAGAACATCTTAACGTGTACCCAAAATTACCAAATGCAGAGCTCTAGTCGGGGATTATTATCCCCCGATCTTACCCTATATGAGTTCTATTTATGGGGGAATATGAAAAATAACTTATTTCAAAATACCCCGCATAGACTGTAAAAACTGAAAGACAATATAAAAAGAGAACTTGCAGCAATTTCACAATATCTAATACACGTGAATATTAATTGAGATGCATGGTGACACAAGAGCATCATTTCCAACATCTTCCATTTTATTTGCAATTAGCGCTTGAATTAAGGAGCTCACCCGGCACACAGCGTGCTTTCACACGCCGCGCGAGCTGTGCTCTCATGGATGAACGTTCATTTGAAAGCATTGTTGAGGCAGAGGCATTAACAAATTCCGACACAGCTGAAATAGCACAGATCCAAAGCCTCCAATACGCTGACAAAGAGACTGGATAATGCAAACAAGAAACATAACAAGTATTGAATTTCTCAAACATGAAATACTGAACGAATAAATAAATGAGCACGTGCTTTTCTGTTCTAATTCCGTAACAAGAAAGCTCCTAAATGCGACTGAATCCAGAAACGGATTCTTGACAGTGACCAAAGTATTAGGTGCAAGACTGATTAACTTTTCTTTAGATAATTAACTTTATAAGCACTGCATGTGTAATATTTATGTCAGACTGAAGAAAACAAAGTGTGTGTGTGTGTGCGTGTGCGTGTGCGTGTGTATATATATATATAATTACTAACAGTAGGTATATCATTATTGTAATAAAATTATATATACACATTGCAAATATATTTGCGCATGGGTAAAACAATATTAATAATAATAAATGAACATTAAAATGGGAAAAATATATTTACGGATATATGAATGGAAATATGTTATTTATAATGCACTACTTATTACATTGTAACCAGAAAATAAATTGCTTCTAGCTTTGCGCACTTTGACTAGAATAAATACCCATAAGCAATTAGTGTGGTTCGCAAACAGGTTCCAAAATGCCAATCGACCTCTATTTGCCTTGACATTTTTTTCAGGAAACAGCGTTTTTTCTCGGATATGTGGGTGCATTCTGCCAGAACTTGTATTCACTTCCTCATCCCCTCCAAAAATGGGTAGATTCTCCTACGAGAAATATCCGTTATTTTTTTAGCTTTTCAACTTCCCAGTCTAAACAAGGTCATTCCTGATCTTGCCTTCCTCCCTAGAACGAGCATATACACCTTTTTACCTCAGGTTAGTTTACTTTCATTCGATAGGCTCAAGGAGATTTTCATGTTATATTCTGCGTCGATTTCCTGCTTGCCGATATCCTCTAGCTTGTTCTAACCTTCTTCCATACATATGTTTTTATTACTGACTCGTTGCCATATTGAACTAAGGCCAATTTCTCGAAGTCCTCTTTAAATACATTGTAATAAGAAAGTGGAGTTTATCAATTGTTAATAAGAAAAGTAAATAGACAGTTATATATGATACATTTCATGTAATGATTAAGTTACAAGCCTTGTTCTCTCACACCATGTCTTCCATCTCGGCTACTGGCGTACTGCAGCCCCGCATTTCAACTCTATTATGAGCAACTTAGCGATAAGAAACTGTTTCACTATAAAGTTAACTCGACTATCAGGAAATAAAATAAAAAAAAAAAACCATTACCCATTGCCTTTCTGCACATGCGCAGGGTTATTTTCTTCAAGTTCAAATCTCCAACCGCCGCTATGCTACAATACGTGCATAGTTCCCCCACGTTTGAACTTCTATATGCCATAATATATGAAAATAGGCGCGCATTTTTAATAATTTGTTAAAGTTTCATCTAAATGTATTCTGATTTTTTATCTCCTCTAGAGATGGGCCGATACCTATAAATATTTAGTTCCAATACACGATACTACAATATTTTAATATTTTATGAAACTAAAATACGAATTTCTCGATGTATTATTTTGAGGTTATTAATATCAAAGAAACAGATCTGAATTTCCTAACTCACAAGTATATTTTATTATGATAATGAATAATACAATTATTGTTAGTTTTGTGAGATTTTCAACTCTCGAAAAACTCTTATAAAATGCGCAAATAGCACAGTAGGATCCAATTGAAACTTTACTCATATCTCTCTAAAAAGATACATACACCATGAAACGCATTGTCTTCAACCTGTTTAAAACAACTGACTTGAAAGCAGCTTTCATCCTAATGTTTAATGTTATTAAATGAAGTTTCATATGCTTAGATCACTTGATATATTTACCTGAATCATCTTTTATTATTGATCGAACTCAGTACTAGTGAGTAATGGACGTTTTATTGTACTAGTTTTAGAATACATTCAAATAAATACAACAGTCGCATTGGACTTAAGGCTATATATGCTAATATCGTCCTTATAACAACCAAAGTGGCCATACACATTCATACATACATATATACATACATACACACATACATACATACATACATACATACATACATACATACATACATACATACATACATACATACATACATACATACATACATACATACATACATACATACATATGCGGGTTCGAACCGGGCCAGGATCGATGACTTTTTTCGGGCGTAAAAATACTAAGTATGGCTTCCTTCGGAAGGGAAGTAAAGCCGTGGGTCCCGTGTCGTACATTTACGGCACGAAAAAGAACCTCAAGCCTGAAAGAGAGGCCTCTGAGCAAAATTTGTCGGCCGTTTCACGCCCTGAGTTGAATGGGACGCTGATGTCCTGAGCTGTTAAAGAGTGTCCATAAATAAATCATTCAAAAAAAATTCTCTAGAAATATTCCTAAATTTTGTGTGTATCTCGCATGTACTAATACTTCCCGGCAAATGTTCACTTCTATTGTAATTCAGAAATTGCGGTGATAAATGTTCATTTCTTAAAATCTCCGTTTCCCTGCATTCTGCCAAAATATGCCTCCAGGTATCGCTTTCTCCGCACAATGGGCAAATTCTTTCCCCGAGAGCATTAACTGTTTTGCTTCATTTCCAAACCCCTAATCTGAACCATGCGAGACCACTTCTTTCCTCCCTGCCACAGACATCCAAATAATGTCCCCTCCCCCACACCGGATGTATTTGAGTCTGCAGGTTAAGCGATACTTTTTCTGGGCATTGAGATAAAATATTTTGTCCATCTATATCTCGCAAACATCTGTTAACTATTTTCCTACTTTTTCGTGTAATATCCCCTTCCCTTAGTCCCCAGTACAATTTTGTCTAAGCCTTTCCTTATTTTTGATGCCCATTCCGTATCCCACCCTTCTCTTATTTGCTCCCTTAGACAAACTGCTCAAAGAAGAGGTTGATTCCCCTGTTTTACCCTTAACCAGTACTTAATTGTTCTTATTTTTAAAATTGGCACTTTCGTTAAAAATACCAAACTCTTTAAGAGCCTCACAGTTTGCTGTACCCCTCCCTACTTGTAGCAACTGTTTTAGAAATTATGTTTATACCTGATTCAGTTCCCCGCGGTGTTGTCCCACCCCCAAATTTCGGCTCCATACGCCATAGTTGACCTCACAACCGCCCTGTATACCAACTCCATTGTTCTAGGTGGAGTTTCCGGTATTTTCACTAAGATCTTTAATGCTTCTATATTTTTATTAAGCACTTGCGTTTAACTAAGAACTATTTTGTACGCGGAGGTGTTTTTTTTTTCCATATCCGCGAAGAATGAAAAACGTACTTGAAATTAATACAATACACGTTCAAAAATATATACTTCAAACCACAATTCAACATGTTTAGTTCAGACCGACTGCAGAAATATAAAGAAAAAGTGTGGGGTGGGGGGTATGGAGTTGGCGGTCGGGTTTAGAAGTGAACCTAATTTCTTGGTATCTGCTACCTGGTATTTAAAACCTTATAAATGCGTCTGTTTCTTGCATATTTATGACAATGTTAATTAAAATAATTGTATTAACAAAGTATCTAAAATCGTTCAAGATATCGAGGGTATCGAGAGTATGAAGAAATCTTTCTACTTTTCATCATTCATAGTAAATAATTTCGTGTTTAAACTAACAAATATAATGGTAAAAGTCTGCAGTTTGCAAACTCAATTTACTTATGTTTGTGTTAATGGTTGCACCGGGTGTAACAATAAGGTACGACCAAACTGTCATAATGCATCAACGTTCAAAGGGAAAACAAAACACTGGCGGTAAACGTAGCAACTATAAGTTAAGCATACGTAACCAAGAGGGCATTTTGAACGTGTCATACAAGAAAGGGTTTCATGTGGTATGTTGGTATGGTCTGTTCCTGTGTGTTTACAATGATTAATGTTGTAGAAAATGAGTTCTAACATGGAAATAAAGTTTCCGAACCCATAACATATTTTCTTCTTCTACGTGTCCTGAAAGTTTGGCCGTACCTTATTGTTACACCCGATATTTAGTCGTTATGAATTTTATATTAAATAAGTGAATGTGTTTCTGCACATTGATGCTTAGCCGAGAGCGCAATCTCTTCTGCTCGATTAAATTTAGGGGTTATTTCAGCCGAAAGTAAGAACTCAGGCGGTTGAAAGTTTTGCGTAATAATTTTGTTCATAATAAAATGATAATTATCTCAGGAATATATTGCTTTATGGAAAAAAATTATTTTCATAATTATTGTTTGTTGTGTGACTTTTTTCAGGTTTACAGAAAAAGTGTTGATTTTTGGTTTTGTATGCATTCATAGCAATGTATTTATTGATATGTAGGATTCTATTTACGATAGAAAAATACTCCTAATATAATTTTTGGAACGGTGAAGTATTAATTTAAGCACGAGTATTATAAAATTATGGTTCAGAACCCTACATTGCCGCCACGGGTGGCCGAGGTCGTTAGGCGCGGACTCGTGAGCGCTGGAAGTTCGGGGTTCGATTCCCACCAGGGCCGTCCTCCCTGAATGAGGTTTTTTTCCAGGTTTTCCTTAGTCCTCATAACTAGCAAATGCCAGGGAGGTACCCCAAACTTAGGCTTGGAACGTTTCCTTTCTTAAAAAAATTCTTTCCCAATATATCGTTTCATCTCATGTATCATCGGTGTCACCCCCCTGGGGTGCCTCATAAAACGGGCGTTAAAAACATTTAAAAAGGCCCTGATGTAGTAGTAGTAATTTTAAAATAGTTTCATCTATGGTTTTAAATTTATCTGCAAAATGTTTAATTGTGTTCGTGATGGACTGAAAAACAGAGATTAGCACATTGCACAGCACTAGCACACTTACCCTATGTAGTTTAAGATGCCAGCATTGGCTGTCAGGCAGTCAGGCAGTATAATATCCATACGAATAATGAAATATGGCTGCTTGAAGCGTTAACAGAGAGACAGAGAGAGAAAACATATTAGAGAGAAATGTTTGAAGAGAACACTGGGATACACTTACTGTATGTTTATATAAAACTGGCTCACGGGAGCTTTAGTCAGAGCCAATCTAGCCAAGCGCGACTGTATCAAAATAAATTTCCCCAAATGGTAGCCTTAGCTAAGGCGAACAAAAATTACTAAATCTGGAATCCTGACTTCCATTCTATCCAAATGCTTCATAAAACAGTTTCTCTTCTTATTTAATTATTTCAGTATTATCAAGTAAATGAAAAACTTGTTATTTAAAAGTACTATAGTATAAATAAGTACCTACTGCGTTGCAATAACTAATAACTAATAAAAATAATATTAGAAGTGATTTATAACAACATGGGTAAACCTCTAAAGTAGTTCACAAATAAAACAACTGAAAGCCGTAATGAAATGAAGTTTGGATTAAACATGGCGTCATCAGGGAACCTGGCTGCCATAGCAACAACGTGTCTATAAATTAACAAATGAAAGACGATATTTTGGTGACTGCTATCATTAACCACTCCATGAATATAACTAACCCGAGGGTTTGAAGTAACGCTTACATAATATAAGCCCACATCTTCACACCCGAAGCTTAACCCGTAATTGGAAGGTTTGAGTGTGCCCAAAAGCGGTGACGCGCTTGTTACGAAGCAATCTTCATCTTTCTCTACACACACACACCTCGCATGCGAGGAAGATCGTCACTTTTTTTTTTTTGTCCCTTCCTTGTTTGTTTGCGTTTTTATTACTGCCATAATAAGGCAATAGAGTGGTTTGTATCCTGATGTAGCACGCCAAGGCAAATGCAGGGTAGCTGATGATTTTTGATGACTTGAATATAAATTCCTTTGTAAGCCGATAATAACATTGCAGGAACGACTATGATGTGCCTTAACGTCCCAAAATTATATTACTTTGCTTTGATAATGAGGGAACAGCGTGCTGTGGTGGTCTAGGGCATCAGGAGAGTTCGTTGCATGACATTTCGATACATTTATGTTATATATTAGCTGTACAGTTTCATCTTTTAGTTAAAATGTTAACATCAGAGTGCCTTCACCATGATGTGAGTTGCAGTAAAGGGCAGTAGCGGATAATTGCATTGCCTGTGTTCAGAGTTCCCTAAGCAAAGCTGTCATAACATAAAAAGTGCTGCTAAAACACCAATTAAATAAATTAATAATAATAATAATAATAATAATAATAATAATAATAATAATAATAATAATAATAATAATAATAGGCCCGAATTTCCCTAAGAAGGGCAAAGGCTTTCTACAAGAGGTGCATCTTATTCTCTAAAGCGATGAGCTAACTTGCATTAGGGTTGTGTACAATAGTATTGCCCCGTATGTTACACTTTGTTACACTTTTGTTCGTCGGACTTCACTTGTTTCGAAGTTCACGTTTGCCTAACAGCGTGTCCCCACATAGTGCTCTTATACGTTCATCTGTCGTCCTGCATCCTATCCCCATTTTCAATTCATTCCGGCGGCTCTTTCTGCGATGTCTGTTGATGTTATTGGGCTAATGCTTTGCTAGAAATTTTGTCCCTTAGGCCCCAACGTAAACTTAACGTAAAAGCTAGATGCTATGTATTGTAATGTTATCGTTCACAATGAATCACGTAAACTTAAAAAATAAACGTACAATTAGAATATAAACTTACAAGCTTGCAAGGTACAAGGTTTAGCGTCTAAGTCTAACTTAAACTTAAGAAATCAGCCAATCAGAACACAACTGCTCTGTTTGTAGAGCTCTATGGTAGAATTTATCTATACACAGAGCACGGAAATAAAATGCAACTCTTGCTGCTTGCTGCTGCAAGTCCCGAGCAACGGCGGAGAGAGCCGAAGGTAGTGCGCACAGCTAAAACTTTCAAGCGAATAGTACCACGCACTTAATGCGCTATAAATTGATTTTTGTGAAGTATTTTCTGCTGCAATCAAAGGGGATTTCCCACCATTACACCCTATCAATTTATATTTACGAAAACCACTGCGTCCACCGGTTTATAAGATTTACCCGAGGTTAGCGCTAGGTTTATGTTATATGTGAATTAGCTGCGAATTCCAATAAGAGCAGATTTGCCACTGTTACAATATTTCACCCTCTTAACAATCCCCTATCAATTTATATTTAAAAGTTACTAAGGAGAACGCATAGGCTACATTATGTTTAACAAAAAAAACAATACATGCAACATTTATACTGCAGCCATGCACATGCCTCTCGCCGCTATGGCTAGGGACTTGCAGCAGTTAGCAGCAGGAGTTGCACTTATTTTCTGTACTCTGTGTAAGGGCAAGTTATGGTAGAGAGAGCTGAAGACCAGTGACTCTGTAGACAGAATGGCGTCAATGGACAAAAGAATAATTGCATTATAAGAAAGCTATCCTTGCTCATATTACTCCAAGCAAATTAGTTACTGCACTTTGCATTATGCATAAACGCTACCGCCATCTGCTCAGAAGCTGCCATTTCCAATCTGCTGTTAGTTGATCTTCGATTGTTCTTATACGTACGTTTGCGTCTTTCATTGTGAATGCCTACATACTACTAAGTTAACATGTTATGTCTTATTTTATTATGTTTACGTTTAATTTTCATGGTTAATGGGGTCTTATTGTTATATCTAGTACCCTAGTTCCCTAGTTCCATTTTCTTTGGTAGAATTAGAGTTTTTTTTTTAGTGAAAACTGCATTTGGCAATCTAGTAACCCGCTCGAATTCTTGCTTGATTTACAAAATGAAGAAAAACTGATAACCTTTGAAAAAGTACAAATGTTGGCCCTTGCCCTGCTGTCGAAAGTCACTGGAGCATGATCCAGTAATGAAAAGTTTTATTTTTTTGCAAATATTTTCACTGTGATTGAAAGTAGGCTACAAAAAGGTGAAGAAATAAGAGATGAGACAAAAAAGACGGAGCCACCCCAATGGTGTATGTATGAGGAACCGAGTAATTAACCCCTGCAGATTAAAATAAATATTAATAATATAGTCCAGCGACAGGTTCTGATAAAATCTGACGTCTGAAGTGGGGAGTCAATATTTAATGAGTTTGTGAAATGTTATAAAAGGAAAAAGTTTATCATTTGAATCTCGTACACCTATAATTACCCATCATTTGTATATATCTGGATCGTGGCACTAAAACATACCTCGTCCACTTGTGCCCATAGCTATGCGTCTTCTCCGCACAATGGGCTAAAGGCCTGTTCTAGTTGTCTTTGCAATATTTTGATTTAGTTAATGCAATAAATTCCCAGACCTGAATAATGTTGTCAAAATTTGAATTTAAAATTAAGATCGTCTTTAGTTATTACATAGATATAGAGATTCATGTGTGCTACCGTCTATACCTTTTGAAAATAGTTAGGATAGGAATAAGAGTAATTGGGCACTTCGGCGACTCTGACGGAGTCTTTGTTCTTATGCCCCTCAAAGAAGGACCCAAAGAAATGGGGATGAGAGAGACTTGAGTTACCCAATGCACGTGTAGATGGGGCCACTAACGTTTCCTTAGATGGTACGAGGGTAGGTCCATAAGTTTCCGGGCTAACCATTTTCTTGCTATGATAAATACAAAAACTATACTTCGGTTTTTAATATAGTTACCCTTTATTGCAATACACTTCTCACATTTTTGAATTAACATTTCAAACCCCCTCCACCCAAAATAGTCCGAAGTCTTGTCTGCAAAATGGGCATAAACAGCATCCATCACTTCGTCACACTTAAATTTCCTTCCTCGAAGGTCCTTCTTGAGTTTTGAGAAGTCACTGGGAACTTGCTCTGAGCTGTAGGGTGGATGATCGATCTCCTTGAAGTCACATTTCTTCACAGCATCCTTTGCAACAAGAGCTGTATTTATAGGCGCGTTGTTGTGAAGAAGGCGCACACCTTTCCTCGTCTTTTCTCTTTGATGGAAGCACGTAGTCTGTGCAGTAGGCCCGCATATTACTCCCCATTTACTGTGATGCTGCTCTCCTTGAAGTCAATGAAGAGTATTCCTTCACAGTCCCAAAAGGTTGTGGCCATGATCTTCTTGGTTTTAACTGAGTGACCTTGGCCTTTAGAGGCGGTGCTTCACCAGGTTTACACCACTCCATTGATTCTCTTTTGGACAAGAGATCATATAGAGAACCATAGTTTCATCTCTGTAACAATGGTTAGCAGTACTTCTCTCTTGTTGCCACGGCAGAACTCCAAAAATACTTGACAACAGATGACTCATGCTGCTTTTGGACTGAGGAAAGAAGTCTAGACACCCTTCTTGCACTAACCTTATTCATGTTGAAATGTTCATGAATAATTCGACGGACTGTTGTTTTAGAAAGGCCCAACCTTGGTGCTATTTCTGTACCTTTGAGCAGCCGATCTTCCATAATTTCTCCTTTCACAAGGGCGATGTTTTCAGGGGTGAGCACCTCCAAGGGCCGACCTGCACGCTCTTCGTCTTCAGTACTTTATCGACTTATTTGAAAAAATTTGACTCTTTTACTAGAATATGAGGGAGATGCTTCCCCATATACACATCTAATCGCTGTTTAATTTCATTCGGAGTAAGTTCTTCTTTTGTGAAGATTTTAATAACAACGCAATACTCCATTTTGAACATGTTACAATCTTCTACACATAGCATTCTTTATACGACTACATTTGAACAACTGAACACAGCGGAGCGGAAGTTACAGCTGCAATTGTTTACTTAACAGATAAGGTATGACACCAGATAAGGGTTTTGTGAAGGCTATAATCCTTATTGGCGAGACCGGAAACTTATGGACCTACCCTCGTATATTCTCTTCTCTGCTAATGCGGTATAGTTTTGTTGTGCTACTATATTCATAGTTTGTGTTATAAACTGTTTGTTAAAAGGGGGCTCACATTATATGTTACTTGATTTATTAATTAAGCTTTATTAAGGGTTGATTTAAACTTTCTTACCTGACTTTTCAATCCTAAAATCAAATGACATCAGCGGCCTATTTCGGGTTGTACAGTCATTGCAGTTTTAAAAGAGTTCTCGCCTCTGCAGGACTGCATTCTCTGATAAGGCTAATAGTGATGTTAAACATGAACTTGTTTCCTCAATTATCGTTTTGGGAATTCTGTTGCCCAAATAGTTGGTAGAAGAGGCAGAAAGCAATCGACACCAGCAAACGATGTATCGAGAACATCTTCAAACCCCAAGTATATCGTGGTACACCGTGTGGGACCTAGCCCGGAGTTATTATTGCATTGCACAATATATCATAGCCCCATCAAGATAGAGGGAAGTTCCGTGAAGAAACAAACATCCCGGTACGTTATGACCCCGGGGCCATTTTAATCACAAATGTGTCGGATCCATATGGAAGAAATTAAAGTTGTTCTGCGTTCTTTGCAGCCTTCTCAAAATGTCTCTTTTGTCTTTAACAAAATCGAAATCTTTGGCCATACATTTTTTTTCCTCTTTTAAGTATCCAACATCTATTTATGTATAATTTCATGTTGAAGACATAGAAATGGTACGAATGATTAAACAAAACTTAATTATGCATTCACCGCTAGTAAAGAATTGTTTTGCCGTGCAAGTACTAAGAGTAAGAATTTCGAGAACATTGCAACTGCATCACAACAAAGCACACGGATAAACCGTAAGTTCGTAATGTGAATTCTAGTTGTACAATACAGAATTTGTACACTATCTTTTCACAGAAAAATAAAAAAAATAATAAAATAAAAAACAGACTTAGTTGACCGCTAAAAAAATCATAACTTTTTATTTATTTTGTATATGCGAATAGCCACACACTTAGGTAAAAGGGATGTGTTTACTATTGCAAAAGTTAGTGGCCGAGGTCGTTAAGGCGCGGACTCGTGAACGGAAGGTCTGGGGTTCGAATCCCGCCAGGACCGTCCTTCCTGACTGAGATTTTTTCCCGTGTTTTACTTAGTCCTCAGTCCTCATAAATGGCAAATTCCGGGAGGTACCCTAAACTGGAACGATTCCTCCCTTAAAAATAAATCCTTTCCCAATGTATCATTTCATCTTATGTATCATCAGTATCCACCGCCTGTGGTGCCTCTGTAACAAAAATGGGCGTTAAACACCCCAGACCTTCCGTTCATGAGTCCGCGCCTTAACGACCTCGGCCACCCATGGCGGTCCGGTTTTGGGGATAATTTTGGGCATTTGTAATTAGAAATTTCGAAAATTTGACTGTGTATCTCAGGAAATCCACGTATAAAGATATTAAGGTATATTAAACTTTGTGTTTTAGAAAGCTTTTCTTAAATCTTGTCTTTTTTTCCTTAATGCAATGTTTTCTCTTTTAGGCAATATTTATAACGGTTTGTCAGGTGATTTTAAAAGCGCTATGTGATATATTCAATGTGAATTTGGCAATGAGTGGCAGTTATTCATTCCTTTTGTGTAAATAATAAAGAAAGAAATGAAAGACTATGTAAAAAGGATGGAAGAGGACAAACTACCTGAGGTCATATTTCAATACAAACCAAGAGGATCTAGGACGCCCAAGAAAGAGATGAAAATCTTTGATTCGGAATGGAAGAAATTAGTGTTCAGATCCTGGATTGGAACAAGAAGAATAAGATATTATTATGTCCTATGGGTATGCAAGTTGTCAATTATTGTTAGACCCCTTTCACAATGAAAATTAAACATAAACATAATAAAATAAGACGTTACACGTTAAATTAGTAGTATGTAGGCATTCATAATGAAAGAGGCAAACGTACATATAAGAACAAGCGAAGATAAACTAACAGGTGATTGAAAATGACAGCTTCTGAGCAGACGACTGTAGCGTTTATGCATATGCAAAGTACAGTAACTAATTTGCTTCAAGTAATATGAGCAAGGATAGCTTTCTTATAATACAGTTTATATTTTGTCCATTGACGCCATTCTGTCTACAGAGTCACTGATCTTCAGCTCTCTACCATAACCTGCCCTTACACGGAGCACGGAAATCAAGTGCAACTCCTGCTGCTAGCTGCTGCAAGTCCCGAGCGACAGCGGAGAGAGCATGTGCATGGCTGCAGTGTAAATGTTGCATGTATTTTTTGTTAAACATAATGTAACCTATGCGTTCTCCTTAGTAACTTTTAATTATACATTGATAGGGGATTGTTAAGCGGGTAAAATATTGTAACGGTGGCAAATCTGTTCTTATTGGAACTCGCAATTAATTCATATATAAACGTTAACCTCTGGTAAATCCTAGAAATCGACGAACCCGTAGTTTTTCGTTCCCTCGGCTCTCTCCGCAGTAAATTGCAGTAGCAAGCAGCAAGAGTTGCATTTGATTTCGTTCTTCTTGTATGGATAAATTCTACCATAGAGCTCTATAAACAGAGCAGCTGTGTTCTGATTGGCAGATTTCTTAAGTTTAAGTTAGACGTACAAGCAAAGCCTTGAACCTTGCGAGCTTCTAAGTTTACGCCTAATTGTACGTTTATTTTTATATTTACGTGATTCATTGTGAATGGTTCCATTATAATACATAACATCTAGCTTTTACGTTTAAATTTACATTACGTGTAATTTTCATTGTGAATGCCCCCTTATTTTAGCCGAGACTAAATGTAGCCTTACTGTTAAATGGGGAAGATGCTGTGTTGCTTGTTCTGAAGGCCTTTGTTTTGAACCTTTCAAAATGAATAGTTTTAAAATGTTTTACGTTTTATTGCTTTTGCACGTTTAACTCATGAGTTTTCTTGCGTTTTATAGCCATAATTTTTTGGACTTTATAAAATAATTATTATGTTTGAAGTACTTTAGCGATGTATGATTTAATAAATTGTATTTAAATGTTTATTATCCTTGAATTTCGACAAGCTGTCTTTCTCCTGGATTATTAAGTCATCTTCGCAGGTAATCACTCCGCTTAAATTCATCGTTCAGCTGACGAAGTTTGCTGGCAGATTTGGAAACTTCAATACAGAACTACGTTAAAAATGTTCAAGTTGTAATAATGATAATTTTCATAGTAATAGTTTTTTGATTGATTAGTGTTTAACGCCCGTTTGTATTACTGAGGCACCACAGGCGGCTCATAGTAATAGTGAAGACATTTTCAAACTACCTGTTTTTGCAGCCGTTAGTTTTATGATAGGACTTATTCCTTCCTTATGACTTCTCTTTCTGGATACTCTCTCTAGAATCATGGTGGTTGTTCATGAATTGACCACTTCTAGTTCGTGACGTCATCCAGATTAAATCGATATACAGCTTGAGTTTGGACAGCGAAAGCCAGTTGATCGTTGGACAAAGAAGAGATAAGAGAGGTCTGCAAAATTTTTTATGCACTGGCTAACTATTTAGTTTTTTTTTTGTGCAATTAAAAGTTAGGTTAAATGTGTAATATCTTTGGTTATGTTTTATGTGGGTAAAGGTAACTTTGCTTTGAAAGATGTTGATTTTAATTATTGTAATAATTTGAGATTATATGCATTGCTTTATATTTTTAAAATTATTTTAAGAGAGTTAAGTAGGGACAACTTTTTGTTTTCATTATAGTTGAATCAAAGGAAAATTCATTTGACTTACTCTTTCAAGTTTCTGTAATGACTTGTTGCAAGTGGATACGGGATTCTTCCTTTAGTGCTTTTGGGTGGAAACCTTGAACACGCTTCTTTGGTACACTTCTTAATTTGTGGCATTGTAATTTTTATTATATTTTTTGTGTTTTATTTATTGTCGCTTTGGCTGAATTGATCTTCTCGCCACAATTGTGAACATGATCTGTAGATGTAAGTTTGTAGCCATGAATGAAATAAAATGTATTAATAATGACGTAAATAAGCTCCGGGTCCTTGTTACCTTAAAGCTATCTAGCATTCATCTTTTCAGGACAAGTCAAAACTCCGAAAAAGAAACTTATCCATTCAGCTTGACAATGATGAACCCAGGGACCTCTGGATTAATAATCGCAAATTCTAGACCACGGAGGTGTTCTTTTATTATGTTGTAGCAAGTTTTGGGAATAATTTTGTTGTATAATTGAGTTTTTCATATTGTGAGCTAAATTTCATTATGAATTCTGTTTTGTCTTATCTGATGTCGAATCTAATTTGATTTGGATTAAATGTGTTAAATGTAAATTGTATAAAGGGAAATATTTCAATGCCCTTACTAATAGTAATCATTCTGTGTATACCTTCTGTTTTTGTATTTATAATTATATAATTCCTGAAGGAGCATTATTAAATTGTTAATTTATTGCAGATTGTTAGGTAGATTCAAGAGCATAGTGTTGAAAATCAGTTCTTCTTCTCCTCCCAAGATATTTGATACTTTGGCCTTTTTCCCATCAAATCCTTGGGACTTATTAATTTCAGTACGTTTCTTAAAAGTTGCTGCGTGGCTCTAGTGGGGGAGTCCCAATAATACGAAGTTTCCCGACAGTCACCTTTCCGGGCCAAAAGAAAACTTAAGAAAACGCTTCACCCACCAGAAAGTGCTAAAGTCACGAAGCTAGACATACAGAGGGTGCCAAAAAACACTTCAAACAAAGAGAAAACTATGTTAACATAACAAAACTGAATTCACACAAACAGAAAATGATGAGCACTAATCATTTTAGACTTTTATAGTTACAACAGTTGCTGAAAATGCCCACCATCGGCGTCGATACACTTCTGAGTACGTTGAACTACTGATTAAGCAACGTTTGCGAAAGTGGCCTCAGCGATTGTAGTATATACCGTTTCAATTTCTTCCCGAAGTGTTACCAGTGTAGCTGGTTTTCTTCGGTACACAACATCCTTAAGAGTTCCCCATAGGTAGAAGTCCAACGGAGTTAGATCCGGAGAACACGGTGGAAACCCAATCGGACCTCTTCGTTCTATCCAGTGCCTTGTATAGTGCCTTGGATCCAGTGCGCGGGCTAGTTGCTGTGCGAGGTCTCCCAGATCTGCCCTTGTGAACAGCGCATACGGTACAATGAGTTTCAAATTTTTCTCGAATGCGTGCAATTGTTACTCACGTTGGCCGTTCTTTTCTGTACACACGTCTTCATTGCCTTTGAACTTCAACAACATTCTCGGTTTTCAATATAACTTCAAAGTTGCTTTTGACTGTTCATACAACAACGTTGGCTCCATTTTGTTGTAGCAACGCTGGCATAACGTAATGGGAGTCACATCTGTTTACAGAACATCATACGTTAATCTTGGCTTCATTTGTTCACCTGTTGAATTACGGTCACGTAGCAACGCTATCATAATGTATGTGAGTCACATCGTTTACTGAACATCATACTACACATTACTGTTGTATTTCGGTTCAACTTTGAAATATATTAAATAGATATCTACTGTGACAGTGTGTATACATTTTTTGGCACCCTCGGTATTTTCATAGGATCTATTTTGGATATTTGTGAGCAAAGAGTTCTCCAAAATTTACCACAGGTAATGCCACAATTATTTTAGGATGTACAATTTTGAATGCCTTTTGAGTGTAGTGTAAAGGCTCAAAATGTTGTACAGTGTTATTGTTTCTATAAGGCGGGTTTGGTATTGGCCTCACTTGGGGATGGCAAATTATGAGACGGATTTGTCGATGGTGTTTTGGTGTTGTTGGCCTCCATTGGTTGTCAAATTATGAAGTGGTTTGTATTGTTGTTTACGCTTCGGTGACAACAATTTCTCGGTATTTTATTGATTCGTACAAATTACTACACGATGAGATATAACATTTATATGGTAATTTATTATTTAAGATCTCTCGCGTCCTCTGGTGTTATTCGTACGATAGAATTTACCTACACCGAATATAAATTAAGCTGCCTTGACTACCGCCGATATGAACTGAATTTGAAAACGGCTTCTGAAATAGAAGGTATTATGAATTCTACAGCATATATGTCGGCGCTTGTAGAACTTAGAACTGAGAGCCGGGGGGTGTAGAACTTAAAAAAATGTCTGACAATATTCAAAGTGGAACTTGTTTGATGCCTCGCATTACTTATCCCAGCGGAGCAAACGCTTCCTTATTTACTTGATTCAAATTAAATAATCGTAGACTTCACTAAGCTACACACAAAAGCACGTACACGTATCGCGCCCTTGGTTTAAAAGATTAAAATATACATTTACTATTGGTTGGTTTAAATTCACCTGCCAGGACGTGTCATTCGTTATTATTCGAAAGTTTAAAACTCTTGTTGACATTGGCTAGTTTAAAGGCTAACAGTACAACGGCTTGTCAGGTTTAAAGCCCTAACGAGTTTAAAAAGTCCTTGGGTTTATTAACCCTCCAATGGCTGTCTTTTTAAAAGTGGCATTGCACTCGGCTCTCGAGTTTGCTCTCGCCCTTTTGTAAAGCCTTTTATGGTCTCTTTGACTTTCCAAGCTACCGTTACAGAAAACACTAGATACTTTGCCTTCTGCCTATATACAAGTAGTCCATTAATGTTATCTCTCTTGAAACACATGAATACATACATGATATGTACATTACTGAAATATTGTGGTTAGGTCTGTATATGCATATTATATTATATTTATATTTCCGCCGGGAGTACAGCTTCTCCATTAATAAAACGTATTTATATGAACTGAGTTTTCTGAATGTAACTCAGAGGTCCAATGGGATTGTTTTCCTCATTTTCTAAGACGTTTCATCCACGACTGCGGTAGATATCTTCAGTAGTGTGTTCGAAGTATCTTCTTGTAGACGAGGCTGTGACTGATTCGTTGCTGGAAGGAGATATATTAAGGGTGCCTGTGGAACTGAAGTCTTTGATTGGTTCGCTTGGTAAATGTTATCTGTTGTCAGAATCTTAGAACAATATATACAAAATTTTGCCAGTAACTAAATATTTGCACTGTACAGAATATTAATACTATTCATCTTATGAATCTATGCAGATGTATTCATTTCCTTTTGTTCCCCATATTTTTATGATATTTCTGTTTGAATAGCAATGTTGCCACCCATTGCACAATGCATATTTGAACCTTTTAGAAAAATCTCAGCAGAATTGTGCTAAGGGACCTTATTACATTTTGCATAAAGATTTTCATTTCCTGTTCTGCCTATTATGTTTAGTCTCTGCATTTGCTACTGTGGCATTGCCGTATTGCGAACTCTCAACAATTCCTTACTATTTCATCTAATGTTTAATCCACCCCCCTTTTATTCTGAAACTGATTTCACTGAATTTAGAAGGTTTCTTGCAGAAGAGTTTTTTACTAAAATTTAATTGTATGATATAGAGTTTTTTAATGTGAATCTATTTACGTACAGGATTCAAGTTACCTCATAATTATCGCAATTATTAACTAAACAATTGTAGAATTTGAATCTGGAAAATGCATACAGAGTGGAAAAAGAATACGACAAAATTTGAAAGCTTGAAACGGAAAATATCCGATTTAATGTCCTGAATATGCTCGTGGTGTGGTTAAATTGTGCTTGTATGAATTTAATTACAGGTTGTCAAAAAGTGTGTTCGTTGTCGCTTGAGGGGTCCGTTTAATAAATGTACTTCACATAAGCAATACTGGAAATTCGGCCTTCTCTGTAGTTTTTAATGTAATTTAGAACATTAAATTCTTTATTTGATATTTTCATGGGACTGCAGATGCATGCAATTAATTTTCAAGTAACTTTGCTTTTGAATGTTTTTAGACCGGAATTTATTATGAAAATGTCAGGATTTGAACAGTAAAATAAAGCGCCGAATTCACCATGAAATGTTCATATGCGTTCGTAGTGTGAATGACTTCAGATGACTGCTCGGCCCATATTGTAGGATCAAAATGGCCTCAGAAATCAGCAAATTTCTTGATTAATTTTGTCCCACTCTGTATAGTACAAAATTCTGAAACCTTGGTTTACATTAATAAAATTATATAAAATTGTTGTTTTTCGAACCCAGTTTTGAAATATAAAAGCAAAGTTTGGAACTAAATGAAAGCTTAAACAATTATAAATGACATTTTTGTAAATTATGGTTTTTAGTCAATAACCCAGCAGTTAGTAATTTTGAACAATTCCTTCTTAAGTTACTAAACATGTAATACGCTCTGTGTGCAGTTGCGTGTGCTTCAGCTGTTTGCAGTAGATGTTGCCATGGAAACGCCGCTGGTGTAACAACTGCTGGTCGTAGATGAGCACTTAAGGCATCCTCTCATTCCTCTTGCTCTTTCCATTACGACAAATCTTCGGCGCGGAATGGGAAAGGGGAGTGGAATTAATTACAGCTTTCTGCGACTCCTTTTCGAGGTAGGCACTTGAAATACGCGGCGCAGGGTTCAAGTTCACGTAATGCCGCCATCTTTCAACGTGCCGTCATTTGTTTTCCTGTTAACAGAGACTTACACGCTTGAAGCGGATGACAGTCGCCTGCCTGCTCAGAATTTTTACTGGCTACTGAGACTAGTCTTAATATCTGCACCTTGCTAACAGCCTGGCAGGGAAATTTTGTACACTTTCACAAGGTATCTTGACTGGTCCCTGTTCTTATCCTTCTGTAGATGTTAATGGAAAATTTTAAAGATAAATTACAAGAAAATTGCATCCTCCACTTTCAGTCATAGATAAAACAACGGAATAAACGGCAGATATCATTCAATAACTTTCACATTAAAATTTGACAGGCATCAAATTTCGCTTAAAATAAGTTGAAAACCTAATACACGAGGTCCATGCAGAAAGTAAGATAGGATCGAAAAATTCACGTGTCTAATTGAAATTCACAAGATACTTCACAAGTATATTAAACTATTTTTCAATGTAATCACTGTCGAGATCGATACATTTCTGTAGTCACCAGCTTTTGTTTCCCCCAGTGTCATAGAACTCCGTCGCCAGCTCTTTCAGCCACTTCTTCACAGCTTCCTTTACCTTCTGATCATTAAAAATAAAATTTTTCCCATCCAAAAACTCCTTTAGTTTAGTTAAAAGGTGACAGTCCAAAGGCGCTAAATCGGGCGAAATAGGGGGAGGAGGTGGGTGAGAATATCCCATCCAAACGATGTCACCTGCTCCTGTGAAGCTCGCGCGGTGTCATGCAGGAGGCCGAATCACCGGGTCAGCAATTCCCTTCTGCGGGCCTGAATGGCTCTTCGGAATTTTTTTAGGGTATTGCAGTAAGCCTTTAGGCACAATATCCACCAAAAGGACACCCTTACGGTCTCAAAAACAGATGCCATGACTTTTCCGGCTGAAGGGGTCGTGTTGAACATTTTGGTGGCTGAAATGATTGTCTTTTGGATTCTGGGGTGTAGTGACACATCCACGTCTCATCCCACGTCACGATAGGGTTCAGCAAAGCTTCTTCCTGCTGTGCATAACGAGCCGAAAATTCACGTGCGGCGGTCACCCGTTTTTGACGATGCTCCGCTGTGAGCATTCTGGGCATCCTCTCGCACAAAACTCCTTGTAACCAAGTTTTTCCCACACAATATCACCAATTGGACTTCGAAAAGTGTCAGGAAATTCTTCGTGAAGGTCGCCAAGTGTCACACGGCAGTCATTTCGCACTTGTTCTTCAATTTTTTGCTCAAGTTCGTCAGAAATCACTGATGGTCTCCCAATCTTTGCCTCGTTGTGAGTCCTTCTCTGAGTAACCTAACCCACTTCGTTACATGTTGTCCACTCATCGCACCACTGCCATAAACTTCCACGATTTTCCGATGGATATTCGCAGCTCTATTGTTCTACAAAGTCAAAAATCGGATGACTGTGGGGTTTTGCACGGACGGGAGGTGGTGGGAGCGCGCGACACCTCTCAATCAGTAGAATTTACTGTGACTGAACAAAATGGCTGTTAGGATTCACCCTACACACCAGGTGCGCCAACTTCGAAACAAAAAAAATTCCCTGGCATCAGGAGTCCTTGCAACCTTACTTTCTGGATGACCCTCACGCATATTTTAAATTATATGTTCCATAATTGTCTATAAAACCACTAAAAGTGAAAAAGTCATGATTTATATTATTCATTTTGTATCTAAGATATAACATACGTTCGAGAAAGCGAGATAAGTGAGTTTGGAATCTGTAACATAAGTATCAAGGCAAGCAGTTTGTGCAGTCAACCGTTTCCCATTTGAAAGCGCCACTTGTCCTGCAGGGAACGTATAACATATTGCCACAATTAAGCTATTTAGCTTGGAGTTATTGGCAACATCCATCCCTGATTACATTGCTGTTGGCATCTGCATATATAATTTGTAAAACAAAATATCCGAATAGGCGTATAATTTGCCCTTATTTACATAAATTTGCTCCTCATTTTTCCTTTAAAGCGCATTTAACGCTTCTCTTTTCCTGTAATCTTTCGTAAGAAAAATTCGCTAAGTAACATAATCGCTTCATACATTAACAGTCATTAAGGTTCTTACGTGCTTTGAATAAAATGTTGTTTCTCATGCTTGGTTACATTCGGAAGAAAACTAGCGAAGGGTGGTCATACAATCATGGTGAAATCTGGAGACATTTTCATTGGTTTATGAACAGGAACAAGTTTTCGAGTATCTTCTTTAACGTTTTCTTCTGTTTACTGCAGCTGAATCTCTTGGAACCGTTTCACAGTATCCACATGCTTGATAATAAAACATGAACATTTCATTTTAAATGTATTTTAAAACGGCGCAGTCCCTTACTGACTCTTGCTTTTATTTTAGGCATTTTATTGAAAGTATAAAACCTACCATTCCTAATAGGAATAGACTTCACACTGCACTGAAAACACAGCAGGCCTTAGTAAGTAACACAGTAAGCCTTAGATTGGAATTGCAATACATGTTTATCTTTTTTTACTCCTCGAAATTCTTGCTTTGAAAACAGGTTGAATTATAGGGGATTATTATATTTTTTTCCTCCTCGAGCTATTGTGATTCACACTTGAGATCCATTTGTAGGTTCCAGGTTTAGACTTATACTAAAATCAGTTGAGTGAAAGGCAATATAGGATGTACAAATGCTTGAAGCGGTTTCAAAACATCACTGTAGCTTTATCATTTGAACTATCATTACAAAACTGTATAGTCAGAGAGAAAAACTCCCAAAGTTGTTAACAGGGTTTACAAGTGTTCAATATTTGCTGTATGAGTGACATAACACACATCAATTCTGTAGGCAACTTCGTCTCACACTCAAATTAGCATGTCCCCGTCAATTCACCACGGACGTACTGCACGATGGAATGAGAGATTTTCATTTTCCCAAATTTCGAGTGAAATTCGAGAACAGCGTAAGATTTATCATGTTCGTCGCCATGTTACAATTGTTGGAGTAGAAGATACAATTGTTCGAGGTCTTAGGAAGAAGCATTTTGAGGAATACGCAACAAACACAATCACCATATCTAATAATGTGGTCATAATAAATCACGAAACCGCTCCAGTCATTTGCATATGTGTGTGTTAAACTCTAAAATGCCTTAAATAAATGGATTAAAACAAACACTCTTCCTTTTAATACATCAAAATGTCAGGCTATGTCTTTTTCTATACTCAAAAGTAATGTTGATTTTATTTACACTATAGATGAAACAAAATTACAATTAGTCGAAACAAAGAATGATCTCCGAGTAATTTTCAACAAAGACTTAACATATTAACTACATTGTTAGTGCAGCACATAAGAATCTGGTATTTATTATTCGTATTTCATTTTATTTTAATGATCTGAGAATTCTATTTATTTTATATAATTTATTTGTCAGATCTAAACTTGAATATGCTTATTTTATATGGATTCCTTTCACTGACAAATCTGTTAAACTTATTGAAATAAATTTCTAATGCATTTCTAAAAAAAATTGCTTTTTCCCCCCTAATTTAATTTCTTACGACCCTTTACTTCAATACCAAAGTTTATCTCATAGAAGCAATCGTCACTTGTTACTTTTCCTTTACAAACTATAACATAATAAGGTTGATGATTCAAACATAAGACAATCAATAAGCCTTTATGTTCCAAATATCATACCAAATCGATTTCGTAATATCTTTTTTATTCCAAGAGTTAATATTGATGCATATAAACATTCTTCTGTGCTTAGAATGCAAACATTATGTAATAAATTACATTATTTAACTATTGATATATTCAACATGAATCTATATACTTTCGCTTTATCCTGTGATTATTTGTTACAAAATATACATTGATTAACTTATCATGTATCAAAATTACTGATTTTTTTATTTTGTTTTTGGTCTATTTGTTTGTAGCTTTTTTGTCCTACTTCATTTATCGTATTCTGTTTTTATTTTTTCAATGTCTTATAATTTTAAGAATTGTATCTGACTAAGTAAACATTGCAGTGTAAACATTGCAAGTAAACATTGATTTTATATATATATATATATACATATACATATATATAATTAACAGATTTAAACTGTTCTAAATAATATTAGCATAATATAAACATATACAACTATGCTTAATGTGTAAGCAGGTGCTATGAACCGCGAAATGAAGTCAGCATATGATTTGAGCACAGAAAAAAAAAACATGAATTTCTATGAAAATCTCTACTCTTCAGCAATATTCCGAGTTTCTGGGAGAGCCACGGCAACTGCTATGTCTTTTTGTATTTTAGGTCTACCAGTGACACGTCCAGAGCCTCTGGGTAAAATTCAAATTCCCTGCCCCAGCTCATTTAGCCCATAGACTTAACCGTCGAAAGACTGCTGATAAACTGCTTTTACAATCATAACAACATTAAATAAGGAATACTAGTATTTCAAAGCAACGTATTTGTTTATGTGTTGAATAGAATTAATGAAATGATGGCGCAAAATATGACAGACTTGAAGTTACCGGCCATTCGTTGTATGTGTGGAAACGAAATTTGCAATCTGTTCATATAATTTTACATTATGACAAACACTTGAAAAATAAATATTGCTGTAATGAGGTGAAAACAGTTTTAATCTTGTAATATCGTTTTGATGAACATATAAAACTTAACTTATATCTTGTTTGTTCTCTTTCTAGAATACTGAAGCACAAAGGGCCACGGGCTAAAATGAATGGGGCTGTCTAAAAGACCAGAAGAAGGTACTTTCCAATCTTAATGTATATGGTTGCAGAAGAATGGTTCCTTAATCTGCATATCACAACACTGATATATACAGTAGACCAGATTCATTAGTTCTAAATCTTCTAAATCCTCCATAAAAATACTGGAGGGTAATATTTTATGCGTGTTATGCTTTAACGTGTGATACATAATGAATGAACAATACAATAACCATAGTATTTAAAGGATGTTCAAAACCTAGTAGCTGGAAGCATAATACAATACTACTGGTGCAAAACCTCCGTATTTTTATTCATTTATATATATATTATTTTGGTATGTCTTTAATTGAAAATAATATTTTACTAGAGGTAACATTTATCTTAGCAAACTGAAGCAAACATTTAGTCATTTTTAATAACTACTTAACTTTTGCGCGATGTTACTTGTTGCAATATGCAATGCTTTGCATAACTTAGAACCCAGTGTATAATATTGAAATCAATGAAATAAATTGTATAAATGAGGTCTTAAGCTACTACTACAGCCACGGCTGGCCGAAGTCGTTGAGACTCGAACTCGTGAGTGGGAGGTCTGGGGTTCGAATCCAACTAGACCATCCTTCCTGACTAAGTTTTTTTTTTTTTTTTCAGGTTTTCCCCAGTCCTCATAAATGGCAAATACCGGGGAGGTACCCTAAACTTAGGCCTGGAACGTTTCCTTCCTTAAAAATCCTTTCCCAATACATCATTTCATTTCATGTATCATCAGTGTCCACCGTCTGTGGTGCCTCAGTAGTAAAAACGGGCGTTGAACACTATTCTCTTAAACTATTCGTATTTTGGTTTTTAGAGAAACTCTGCCCAATTTTACACAAGCAATGCAACCCAACAGTCTTTTATTGTAAAGTTGTTAATCCATAGACAAATGAATCAACAGAGGGAAGAGGTGCTTTACTTAGTTGCTGAAGAGTTGTCGTATTCCAAGTAGATTTCTGTTTCTGTTTATCAGCCTGGTACAGCCCTTGAGCAATCTGAACGAATTTACCAGAAAAAGCGTTGTGCTTAATAAGTAAAACAAAACTGTGCTATTTTATAGTATATCTATTCAGACTTGCTCTATGTGTAAGCTTAAAGATTCTATCCTATATG
This sequence comes from Metallyticus violacea, assembly GCA_030762175.1. Lineage (NCBI taxonomy): Eukaryota > Metazoa > Arthropoda > Insecta > Mantodea > Metallyticidae > Metallyticus > Metallyticus violacea. The sequence goes on along the minus strand of CM060845.1, from coordinate 105,386,738 downwards.
CAAATTTTGATTAAGTCTTACATGTGATATATCTGTTGAGAATCTGGAAGAATAATTGGATTTGTAGAATCGTGTTACATAGCACACAATATGATTGTTTACATAATTTAATAATAAGTTTATTTATGTTCCTGTTGGTAGAGAGTATTTTTGCAATTATTTTTATATTTCCATGCTTCCTTATTTGTAATTTACAACATCCTGAACTCTTTTTCTGCATTTATGTATATCTCGTGCCATGCCACGTGGTCAAGGCAAGAAATGAATGAAGCGATTGAAAATGACGTAAATGAACCTTAGGCTAATCATTATCTTCGTGCAACTTGATCAGCCAGAATTCAATCCTGTGATGTTAACTAGGACCAGTGATCTAACCACGGTGATAGTCAACTGGTTTGCCAAAAAATTACATCTTGTACACTTAATAAGAAATCACTGTGTAAATTTAAAAAAATGTTGATATGCACAAGCAAGTGTTATAACAAAATGGGGCGACTTCTCATACTCGTCATGGGAATGGGCTATTTCCTGGTCGACTGATTTCTAGACACCAGGCTTTCCATGTCCTTTACGCACTTCTAATTGATCATGTGCTCCATTTTTGTGGGGATACTGAATGACCAGTGGGCGTAGCCTTGACGAACGTCATGAAAACATCAATACGATTTTGCACAGTGCGGAAGATAAGAAAATTTTATTGTCCTAGCGTTTTTTATTTTTAATGATACTTACAATGCTGAAAATATTAGCTTGCAGAGATAAATAAATAGTTTCTTATAATATCTTTCATACATCGTAAAAGTGAAGCATTCATCGTATTCACGAGTTTAAAACAGGCGTATTTTGTCTTTAACCATCAATCCAAACGGATCTTTCAAATCTCCGATGATTTATATTCCTTAATTCGTAATAATAATAATAATAATAATAATAATAATAATAATAATAATAATAATAATAATAATAATAATAATAATAATAATAATAATACTTATCTAGTTCTTTCTCATTGATAGTGATGTATACCAAAGTACTGAAAGGTTGCTCTCTCAACAGTATGAAACAAATTTACTAATAAAAAGGATTATTACAAGAATACGCGCAAACAATTTGTTTTACTTTTCTTCTGCTTGGATAACCCTGTCTTCAGAAGCGATTCTAACCGACCGCAACGTTAACTGTCAGTCTCTAATAGGAAACAAAAAACTTTTGAGCAGTTTGCACAAGAGGACGGAATTCCGCCTCCTACCATTAGAGTAGGCCATGCTTTTTAAGCGGTTAATTTTCTGGTCGACCGCGGCCTCCGCGTGTCGCCACCGCTGCACGATTTCCTGTAATGATACCCTTAATAATCTTTGGCCTATAGCTAAATAATTTATTTTCTAATGGCCACAACTTTATAGAACAGCGAGGATAAAAATCAAAGCCACTTAACCATAATATAACCGATCGTTTAATAATTCAAAGACGGTTTAAGTTAATTCCGGACCATTATTGCCTTTATTATGAATCCTAATTATAGCTCCCACTACTGCTTGTTTGTTCAGTTTACTTGTTTTCTTTCTTTTTCCTTCCGAGGCGCCGAGGTTTGGTAAAAGAAAAGCAAAAGCCAATTATCTGCTATCTTTCGCCGTTTTATGTATTTAAGTAACCGGGACTATAGCAGCGCTTTCTGTAGTTTTATTTGGGAAATAAAAACAAGAATATAACACACGTCGCTTACATTGTTCTAAACAGTCGAGACCAGCAAATGTGCACCTGACCTGAAGATTGTATCTAAGTAGCTGTTGAAAATTTGTACAGCAAAGCTGCTGCAAACGCTGTTTTAAGGAATTGTTAAAAAGATCGGCATTGATTTTTTATGTGTTTTGTAATACCGATTGTTTCAGCTATCACACAATTATTTTAGAAACTTTCCGAGGCAAAAAGCTGTTACCTTTCTAATAGTACTCTCTTGTAAGTAAATGTATTTGTTAATGTACGAGGGCAGATCCATAAGTTTCCGGCCTAATCGTTTTCTAGGATGATAAAGACAAAAATCATATTTCACTTTTCAATAAAGTTACCCTTCCTAGCAATACACTTCTCACATCTTTGAATTAACATTTCAATCCCCCCCCCCCAATATAGTCAGAAATCCTGTCTGCAAAATGGGCATAAACAGCATTCATCACTTCTTCGCCACACATAAATTTCCTTCCTCGAAGGTTCCTCTGAGTTTTGAGAAGAGGAAATAGTCACTGGAAGCTAAATTTGGGCTATAGGGTGGATGGTCCATCTCCTTGAAGCCACATTTCTTCACCGCTTCATTTACAGCAAAAGTTGTGTGCACAGGTCCGTTATCATGAAGAGGGCGCACATCACCACTCATCTTTCCTCGCCTTTTCTCTTTGATGCAAGCACTAAGTCTGTGCAGTAGGCCAGCATAGTACTCCCCATTTACTGTGGTGTTCCTCTCCTTGAAGTCAATGAAGAGTATTCCTTCACGGTCCCAAAATATTGTGACCATGATCTTCTTGGTTGACTGAGTGACGTTGACGTTTAGAGGAGATGCTTCGCCAGGTTTACGCCACTGCATTGATTTTCTTAGGGATAAGGGATCATAGTAGAGGACCATAGTCTCATTTCCTGTGACAATGGTTTGCAGATCTTTTCTCTCGTTGCCATGGCAGAGCTCCAAAAATGCCTGACAACAGATGACTCGATGCTGTTGGACTGAGGAAAGAAGTTTATGCACCCATCTTGCACTAACCTTATTATGTTCATGAATAATTCGAAGGACTGTTGTTTTAGAAAAGCCCAATCTTGCTGCTATTTCTGTAACTTTGAACCGCCGGTCTTACATAATTTCTCTTTCCACAAGAGCTAGCGATGTTTTCAGGAGTGAGAACCTCCAAGGGCCGACTTGCACGCTCTTCATCTTCAATGCTTTCTCAACCCATTCGAAAAAGTTTTTCTCATTCTTTTATGGTAGAATATGAGGAAAATGCTTCCCCATATACACCGTCCAATCGCGGTTTAATTTCACTTGGAGTAAGTCTTTCTTTAGTGAAGAATTTATTAACAGCTCGAAATTCATTTTGAACATGTCACAATCTTCTATACATAGGCCTTCTTTATGCAACTATATCTGAACAACTAAACACAGCGGAGCGGAAGTTACAGCAATTATTTACTTAACAGATAAGCCTTTTGTGAGGCGATAAGTCTTATCGGCGAGGCCGGAAACTTATGGACCTACCCTCTTATTTATAGACCATCATGCCGATTAAATGCATAATTTGGGAAAATGTTTGCTTATTTTGAATAAAATATGTGTCTTATAAACTCCGAATTTTCATTTGATAGTTCCGTTAGCATTTCACAAAATTCGCTTCTTTGGTTAAAATTATCTTTTAATTTTCCTGTAAAAACAGGCTATATCAAATTACAGGCAGGTGCTAGCCTAACACTGTAATCATTTGTTCTTGTAGTAACCATATATAAATTTGTTGAACAACATTGCCATATTAAAGAAATTCATAGCAGATTTTGGCCTTTCCAATTTTCTCATGTTCCTGTTTTTGACACTGTGGGATGTATTATGTTTCTGTTTGGATTTACTTTATTAATTATACACACTACTTGCTGATTTCTCGTATATCAAGACTTTCATTATTTCCCTTATCCTATTTACCATGATGAGCAGCATCCTACACTAAAAATGATCACTTTTACCTTTTTGAAAACACACTCGTACCTTCCTGTAATTTCTTAAACAATTTAGTACTGAACTTAAATGAAATTTTTCTGCATAAAAGCTACAAAAATTAAATTAAAATAAGGAATAGAATAATTAATAAATTAACTCATGTGAATTGTGAGAACAATTAAAAAGTTTTAAGATAAGTACAAACTGTCATTAAGCAAATTTTTCCTTTTACCATAACACCCGTAAATACAAATTTTCTAAATTATGTTAATCATACTAAGGGATAAAGTAACATGAAATAAATGAAACATTTAAACTTTTTAAGAGATATTCAAATTATAAATTATATTCTTTGTTCACTCTGCTCCTTTAAAGAAACCCTTCTTTAAAATTTTTATTTAAACCCATAGATGGAAAAGTGAAAATATTTTCTTCCTGCCTAGAAGCACAAGGTAGATATATTCTATTTTCCAAATATGCTGGAGTGCTGGTAGAATATAAATATAAAATAATATTTATATTTTATAAATATTAATCAACTAAATGTTAGTACATTTTAATGCAGTTTAACAAAAGCCCTATACATTTTTCATTTTTTTTTAATTCAATAGAAAAAAAAATTGAGCTACCTTTAAGTTTCGTGTATATGTTGTACCCACGGGTGAAATTTGAGATGCCAGCAGGGCACGTCAAACTAAATTTAGTGTCTACTTAATAATTTAGTGGTCACTTAACCATGAGTTTGTTTATGTTGTTACTCCATAGATAGATTGTTTTCTATATTACATTGAACTGGCCCGCATTTCATAATATTTTTGGTAAACATTTCCCCCTGACAGAGCCAGTGTGTATACTGTCAAAGATTCACAAAATTTGTAAACAGCATGAACATTTTCCCCCTAGATTTGAGATTTCAATGCATCCAGTAAAATACTGACACAAGCGAATTTTAAAAATGGTCAAATGGTAGAAAAACATATAAATATAAAACTGGAACTATTTACTGACACATTTTTTTATTTTCTTTTTCTTATAAATTAAAATGTTAATTACTAATATTTAAAATCTACTTTGCTTATATGTATAATTTTCGCCTGAGGTTAGATGTAATGTATTAATTTAATAAATCCTCCAATACTAAAACGTTAAACTTTCTACATTTTTAAATAGTCTTCAACATTTTCGAAAGCAGCGCCTAGAGATAAAAAAAGATGATATAAAAATATTTAAATGTCAAAAGGTCATAGATTCGTACTATATAGTGATTTGCAATCAAGTCTACCAACAAACGAGCTCATAAAGATTTATGTATTACCTGTTACATTTCCAACTGTTGACATACTTGAATCGATAAACGTGAGAGATATGGTACAAACTCCATTCTATAGACCACGTGAATTACTTTTGGAACGTTAATCATCTAAAAATATTTCATTCGAACAAAATGCTGGTGAAGAATGCTTCTATAAATGAGGATACAAGTGTTCAGATAGGACTGGGACACGCCATCCTCTCATCGTGGCATGACCCTCTGGCGGTCAACGCTTAGCTGTTCACAATCTGAAAAGGGCGGGCCCCAGTAGACGTTTTGTCCGCCTTAGCTGTTATAAAAAAAGTAACAAAATACAACTGACAAAAGTGGGAACTTTTAATAAACAATCGAGAGTTTAATTATATGTAATGACAGCAGTCGATACAACATCGGCGTTCATGCCTCCTTCCGCTGACTGCACCATTCACTTCAACGCTTAATCTGCATTCATTAGCAGTACAGCAATGCTGTGTTGGAAGTTTGAACTTAAGATTAACACTAATTAGACAGTTGTTCTCTTTCTACAGATTTGCTATGTCTGACTTCGTTCTGTCTTCCTCTCTAGGTTTGCTAAATATCTCTTTTGGAATATATATACACAGAGGATGCTAAAAAATGTCTACACACACTTCAAGTGAAGAAGAGCCTGTGTTAACATAAAATTGAATTCAAACAAACAGAAAATGATTAGTACTAATCATCTTAGACTTTTACAGTTACAACAGTTGCTCAAAATGCCCACCATTGGCGTCGATACACTTCTGAGTGCGATGAACTACTATTGAGTAACGTTTGCGAAAGTTTCCTCAGTGATTGCAGCACATGCCGTTTCAATTTCTTCCCGAAGTGCTGCCAATGTAGCTGATTTTCCACAGTATACAACATCCTTAGGAGTTCCCTATAGGTAGAAGTCCAAAGGAGTTGGATCTCGAAAACGCGGTGGAAACTCAATCGTCCTGTCTATTGCCGTGGGAGACAGATCATCAAGATACGCGCGTACATCTTGGAGTTAATGTGGTGATGCACCATCCTGTTGGAAATAAAATTCCTCATTTCCATGGAGTGTAAGAATGACGCGTAAGACGGAATTGTTACTCGCGTTGGCGGTTCTGTTCTGTACACACGTCTGCATTGCCTTTGAACTTCAACAACATTCTCTGTTTTCCAATACCACTTAAAAGTTTCTTTCCGCTGTTCAAACGATAATCTTGGCTCCATTTAGTTGTAGCAATGCTAGCATAACGTAATGTCACATCTGCTTACAGAACATCATACGAAAAACTTGACTCTATTTGTTCATTGTTGATTTACCTGTCACGCAACAACGCTATCATAATGTATGTGAGTCACATCTGTTTATAGAACATCATACTACACATTACTATTGTTTTTCGGTTCAACTTTGAAATATATTAAATAAATATATACTGTGAAAGTGTGTATTATATATCCTTTTATATATATATATATATATATATATATATATATTTCTGCTTTGCAAACATTATACATTTTATTTAAATATTTTATTTTGTACTCTTATGGTTGACATATTTCGTTGTAGGGTTTTTTAAATAGTGTTTAACGCCCGTTTTTACTACTGAGGCACCACAAACGGTGGACACTGATGATATATGAAATGAAATATTAGGAAAATATTTTATTTAAAAGAAGGAAGGGTTTCAGGCCTTTGCCATTTTATGAGGACTGAGGAAAACATTGAGAAAAAAACTCAGTAAGGAAGGACAGTCCTGCTGAGGGGAATCGAACCCCAGACTTCCTACTCACGAGTCCACACACCTAAACGATCTCGGCGGTTTTGTAGGGTTCTGAACAATAAGTTTGTAATACTAGTTCCTTAAACATCCTATGTTTGGGCCTTCAGTTACCTTATTGTTAAGAGATAATATCTTGGATACTTCACATTTGATAGCTAACCTACATGTTTTATTCGTCATGCTTTGACACTCGAAACGTTCATATTATTTATAAAATAAAGTATACGTTTCTCATTTTGTTAGTTTGAGAGCATTAACATACCATACAAAAAGAGATGAATTTCCTTACTCGCTGATTGTATTTTTTACTATGAGGTATTGACCGCCGCGGGTGACCGAGGTCGTTAAGGCGCGGACTCGTGAGCGGGAGGTCTGGGGTTCGAATTCCGCCAGGATCGTCCTCCATGACTGAGGTTTTTTCCAGGTTTTCCTCAGTTCTCATAGATGGCAAATGCCGGGGAGGCATTTAGGCCTGGAAAGTTTCCTTCCTTAAAATAAATCCTTTCCTAATATATCATTTCATTTCATGTATCATCAGTGTCCGCCACCTGTGGTGCCTCAGTAGTATAAACGGGTGTTAAACACTATTAAAAAAAGGAGACGTTATTCTGGTTAATTAGGTTGGTTTACTTGCGTACCTCGCATTTACCTTATAGGTCTGACATATTGACCAATTGAATTTACAGCACTTTCAATCACTGTCGAATATTGTTGCAACAATGTCCACGTGCAGTTGTCGCATTTGATTGCATTTGTTTCATATTATTCATAGGTCTCGTACTTCTAAACAATAATGAAGGAAACTTTCTGAATAAACATAGAAGGCCGTACCACAGTATGACGTTCATATGCTAGTAAATTAAATAATCCTACAGTATATACTTTTATTTTATTAATAATATTTATTAAATCTTTTATTCAAAATGATCTTAGCAAACCCTACTCGCGGTATTACTTATGCAAATCTTCAGTTTTAAATGCAACTTATCCGAGATTTAATTAATTATTTTTTTCAAACGTTTTTATTAACTCGCTTTCTTGTCTGTTCGGGTGAAATTTGTAATTAATTTTTATGCACTTCTAAATGAGATAGACACTTGAAAATTTGTACATAGGCCAGAAATGGATGACATTACAATATAATACGGTAATTCAATGGTTTCACGTTTCAAAAAAATGTAAGAATGAGCACATTTCTGTAGTTTCGTTAATAACGCATTAAATATACAATTTATAATAATCTTTATTTAAAAAATAAGAAGAATTGCTAATGACTGTATTATACTTATCAATATAATAAATAAATTATAGTGTAATTTGATTTATATTTAATTGAAAATTTTTATTTGATTCTAAAATGATTAGAATTGTTTTTGTTATATTTTGATAACAATACAGTCGCCATGGTTACTATTCAAATAAACAGCGCGATTTCGAACGCGAAAATTCCAAGAAACGCATGGCTCAAACGCGATCAACTGAGACGATGGAAAAACGTTCTTCTCGACTCGCTAATGACATGCAACGACATACTAAATATTTTGATAACAATACAGTCGACATGGCAATTTTTCAAATAAAAACATCAAATTTAAATTCTCACAATTAAATCCTTACAAATAACATTTAATAAATCTGATTTCTATTACGTAAATTCAATTGCGCTAGTGTTAATGTGTAACGTGTGTATTAATAATGTATTAATAATTTCAACTGTGTAAATAACTAGTGAATGAGTATTAATATAATATAATGAGCTACATATATTATAAAAGATTTAGACTTCTATATGGAGGATTTGGTACAAATGTTTTAATACTAAAATAAAAAGTTTCAAAATTAACTTTGTGTTTCTTTATTTTGTTTTTAATTAAAAACAATAATTAATTCATTATTTCGATATATCAATGAAGTAGATAAAACAATTTTCTATTTTAGATGTGTTCAAGAGAAAACAAAATGAGCTAAACCTAAAAGTTGCTCAATTTTTGTTATTGTTTCATCGAATGCCTAATACTGATTGCAAAATTACATGCACATAAGACTAAAAAGTAGAAAATAATTTAAATAATTTTTTTAAAGTCACGTTTTTATTTTCTTAACAGAATAAAAGTTTGGAATAAACATTTTAAAACTAAATTATAAATGAACTAAAAAGTATAAAATAATTCATCCTTGCCAAAAGCAGATTTATAACCCCATGTAAATTCATAATCTCATAAACTTTTTTAGAAAAATTCTTCCAAATGAAAAACTTGGGCGCATCCAACAGATAAAATAAATAACTTCTAAGGGTATTTACAGTTTAAATTAATGACACAAAAGGTTCAGACAAACTATTGCATGCGCCCCACGTTTTTCGTGAAACGAAATTTGCATGGGGTTATAAATCTGCATTTGGCTATGATGAATTATTTTATATTTTTTTGTACATTTATAATGTGGTTTTAAATTTTCTATTTTTTTTTTTTTTTTGAATAAGTATCAAACTTTTATTCTGTTAAGAATATAGAACGTGGTTTTTAAAAAAAATTGTATTTAAATTATTTTTCGAACTCAATTTGTACTCTCCTGCACATAGATAACTCGTAACTGCTGGCTACAAATTGACTTCCAAATGTTGTGCTATATGTACCTTACTAATCTTCGACATGTTGCATTTCTTCTGGCATGCTGCATTTTTATTATTCATTTAGCGCATTTCTTAAGCAATAAGTGAGCCAACAAACTATCCTACTCAAACAAATGCTCCATGAATTTATATCTATGAGTTTAGAATGATTTCCTTTTCTTTTGGATACACTAATTTTAAAGATAGATTTCAAATAGAAATGGCTTCTCGGTGTCTTGGTTAGGGCGTTGGTTTAGCAAAAAATCAGACAATAGTTCGTCCCCAGCTTGGGTAATTTGACTGGGTTCGGAAATGCCAGTCACCTGACTTCTGCTTTACTTGCTCCAGCATTTATTTGTTTTCTGCTATACGAAACTATTCAATGAATTTATATAGCTTACTGACGGTAAAAGGAAGAGAATTTTATCTCCAGAGAGATGTGAATCGTAAAGTACTAATAAGTGTATTCTTTTGTATATTAAGTATACTACGAGTCTTTCCACTGACGATGCTGACCGCAGTTGTCAGAGAAAACTTTGGTTTTGAAGCAAAACTAAGACACGGCACAACAGTCCGCCCAAAAGTTTGATAAGATGTTAAATATTGTAGAAAATACAATTGGAGTCTTCTGTTGCTTTTATTTTGTGGAGCATTTTATATATGGCACAGTGCTTATATGAAAATCGCAATAATCTTCTACATACATATAGTACAACATATAAAATAGTATGAAGAAAGGATAGAGCAAGAAGAAATTCTAGCTGCAAGGGAAGAAGATAAAGTGGCAGTTACAAGATCGGAAAGATTAAGAATATTAACCAGAAAAAGTATTTACCACGTAATTCACAATAAAAACTTGATTCAAACCACGTTAGAAGAAGGAGGAGGAGGAGAAGGAGAAGGAAAGGGAGATGATGGAGATGGAGAAGAAGAGGTAGAAGAAGTTATATAATAAGCAAACCTACAGTTAGAAGAAAGATGGTACGGCGAAAAAAAGAGGAAGAGGAAAAAAATATGATGAGGCATCAGGAGAAGCAGGAGCTGAAGGAGTTGTTGGGGCCTCAGTGAAGATGCAGAGGATGGGAGTTAGAAGAGCTTGTTTAGGAAGAATGGAGAAATATAATAAAGATTGAGAGGGGTATAATATATCGGAGTGTAATGGTGTAGTAGATATGGGTGAAGTGAAAACTGTAATAATAGGTTTAAACTTGTAATAATGTGTGTATTAAGGATAAATAAACAAATGCAATAGAAAAGTGTAAAGTGTAGTGGAGTAGCGAAAGGGAACCTTTAATATGACATAAAACAGTATTGTGTATATAGAATGAGAGGAGGGTAAAGTGATTGTGGGGAAAGGGGTATAGTGAAAGAGTGAAGAAGAAGAAGAAGTAAAGTAAAATATAATAAATTGTTATAATAAGTATTATAATTATAATTAACACTACTAGTGATATTATTATTACTATTGTTAAGGATGTCAAAGTAATGAATTGGTAGGGTAAATGTTGCATTGATAAATGTCAATTAGATTCTCAACAAAGAATGTAATTAGTGTTGTAAAATTGGCTAATATAAGATATAAATGTGAAATTTGCACTAATATATTTATAAAGATGTTATATAGAAAGATGATATAATATGGAAAATAAAGAACATATATAAGATTTAATGTATAATTTTATCCAAATATAGACAGGAATAGATACATATTAGTAGTAAAGTAAAAGTATGTAAGAAATGTACTGGTCACCAGAACAGTTTCCACCGGATACCCGCAAATAGTAGTTTATTAATTTAGAGTTAAAATGGAAGTAATAGAATATGTAGCTGGATTAAGCAATTAGGAAGTATTTGAAGGGAACGTAATTTTGTTATTTACCAAATTAATAATTTTATTATTTTAGTAAATTTCTAATTGCAACCTAGGTTTTTTTTTATTTATTTATTTACGGATGCTCTTTAACAGCTCAGGTCATCAGCGTCCCGACAAATTTTGCTCAGAGGCCTCTCTTTCAGGCTTGAGGTTCTTTTTCGTGCCATAAATGTACGACACGGACCCATGGCTTTACTTCCCTTCCGAAGGAAGCCATACTTAGGATTTTTACGCCCGAAAAAATCCATCCACCCTTGCCGGGTTTGAACCCGCGATCTTGGGTTTAGGAGGCAAGTATAATAACCACTACACCACCAGGACCGACAGCAACCTAGGTATATGTATCATCTGGAAAATAATAATGTAAGAATGTAATTTGGTAATTTATAAATAAAGTGTAAGAGTTTGCAATATACGCCCCGGTGTAGGAAACAATGTACCGGGATGGATATTTCAGATTATTATTATTATTATTATTATTATTATTATTATTATTGTTGTTGTTGTTGTTATTGGTGGTGGCGGTGGCGGTGGCGGTGGTGTATATGAATTCAATTTTTGTTTTCAAAACGTATGAAATATAAAAATGGAATAATAAATGTCTGATCTAAAATATTTACCTATACTTTGAGTATAGGCTGAAATCAAGAACTAAAAGGAATACGTTTACTAAGCCTAAACTGTGAATATTAAGAAGCTAAACACCCAAAAAATTCATGTTTGCGTAGGTAAATTATAATGCCTAAAGTTACCTGACACCCATCCACCTTTTCAGATCAAGGAAAAACTCCGGAAAAAATTAAATTTTGTTCAGTAATTTACCTTACGGAATGCGAACTCGGAATCTTGCAGGAGATCGCTGAACACCAGACTATGGAGCAGGTCTTCTACATTCTTAAGAGTTTTCACGTATATAGTTATGTTTAGGTATAATCTAAATGTATACAGAATGTTAATAAACCGTATCTAAGATTAAATAGATGCTTATTGTTAAAGTTATATAGAATGCAAAAAATGCAAAAATAAACACTTCAATTGAACGTTTATTTCAGAAATAATTTCAGCCCCTCCCCCTCCTTCTAAAACGTGAATGTGAAATATTTCTGATCGCACTGCATTTTATTTTCTGAGCCCATGGCCAGTTGATAGACTAGCCAAGTGTTTTAACAGGCGAGCTTCAAAGCCGGAAACATTAAAAATCTCATTGTGAACAAACCCCTCTTTTAATTTTTTGCTCTCTGTGTGTGTAATAACGCAATAAGGGATTCACGTGATGCTCCATGTATGTTTTACCATCCAGCGATCAGTCAAGCGCATCTCAGCTGCCGTGAAACTCACGGATCCTTATTAGCGCTACCTCTTTCTTTCTTTTCTCTTTCCTATGATTTTTTTTTCCTGTCGCGTCACGCCCTATTGCCCGAAATTATGCGCTGTTAAACTCAGGTAGATACCTAGACTTTTTTTTATTATTATTTTCGCTTCTCTGGGTATAAATTAACAGATTTGTAAAGGGAGTAGAGGCATCTGCTGTAGTAGACTGCCTGCGGTGAAGGAAAATGTAAACTCAGCAAATGTCACAACCCCTTAACATGTTGCTCTCATAGAAGTGGGAGATATTAGCGAAAAGAAAAAGTTCCTGCACCTAAAGGCAGCTACGGTGCTATCTGTTGTCCTGATCACCTCAATCCAGCATAACATTTTAACCATAAGTTTATTTTCTTTCAAATTTTTTATATCCAATTCTTGTCTGTTGAACATCCACAATTGAAGTCGACGATGCTGACGAGAACATTGGATCATTGCACTACTGTAGATTTTGTCCAAATATAGACCCTTAGACAGTCACGTAGAAATATGTATCTAACAGAAAACAATCAACAATTAAAGAATTAAATACTTGAACGAACCGTTTGTGACTACTAATGCGGATACTAGGTTCGAATCCCGGTCTGGGTAAGCTTTTATTTTCGGAGTTTTTCTATACCATGAGAAGATGAATGCTTTAAGCCACCAAGGACTCCGAGCTCATCTATGCTATTATTAATTCATTTCATTTATGACTGCAGTTTTGCATCTAAAGTATTAGCATCCAATCTACAGAAGTCGCGAAAGATCACTGTAATCAAAGAGATAATAAATAAAACATAAAAAAAAAAAAAAAAAAATAACTTCAACCGCCTGCAATCCAGAATTTGGTTCAATTTGATAATCACTGTTTTGAAACAATTATGCACTCCGGCCTCGCCAATAAGGATTATCGCCTTATCTGGTGTCAATCCTTATCTGTTAAATAAATAATTGCAACTGTAACTTCCGCTCCATTGCGTTCAGTTGTTCAGATATAGTTGTATAAAGAAGGCTATGTATAGAAGATTGTGATATGTTCAAAAGAGTGTATTGAGCTGTTATTAAGTTCTTCACAAAAGAAGGACTTACTCCAAATGAAATTAAACAGCGATTGGACGGTGTATATGGGAAAGCATCCCCCTCATATTCTACCGTAAAGAAAAGGCCAAACTTTTTCGAATTGGTCAAGAAAGCATTGAAGACGATGAGCGTGCAGGTCGGCCCTTGGAGATGCTCACTCCTAAAAACATTTCTCTTGTCGAAGGAGAAATTGTGGAAGACCGGCGGCTCAAAGTTACAGAAATAGTAGGAAGGTTGGGTCTTTCTAAAACAACAGTCTTTCGAATTATTCATGAACATTTAAATATGAATAAGGTTAGTGCAAGATGGGTGCCTAGACTTCTTTCCTCATTCCAGAACCTGCAACGAGTTATCTGTTGTCGGGCATTTTTGGAACTCTGTCGTGGCAACGAGAGAAAACTTCTGCAAACCATTGTTACAAGAGATGAAACTATGGTCCTCCTTTATGAATCTTTGTCCAAAAGAGAATGGATGGCCTAACGTGGCGAAGCAACGCCTCCAAAGGCCAAGGTCACTCAGTCAACCAAGAAGGTCATGGCCACAATCTTTTAGCACTCATTGACTTGACTCTCTTCATTGACTTCAAGGAGAGGAACACTGCAATAAATGGGGGTACTATGCTGGCCTACTGCACAGACTACTTGCTTCCATCAAAGAGAAAAGATGAGGAAAACTGAGTGGTAGTGTACGCCTTCCTCATGCGCCTGTGCATACAGCTCTTGTTACAAAGGAAGCTGTGAAGAAATGTAGCTTTAAGGAGATCGATCATCCACGCCACAGCCCATATCTAGCTCCCAGTTACTATTTCCTCTTCTCAAAACTCAAGATGAACCTTCGGAAATTTAAGAGTGACGAAGAAGTGATGAATGCTGTTTATGTCCATTTGCAGACAAGACCTCTGAATATTTGAGATTAGGGGGGGGGGGGGAGTTGAAATGTTAATTCAAAGATGTGGGAAATGTATTGCAATAAAGGGTAACTATATTGAAAATGAAATATAGTTTTGTCTTTATCATACCTAGAAAATTATTATGCCGGAAACTTATGGACCTACCCTCGTACACATTCATTCTATTGCGTTGCAGAAGTTATGCATTCTTCGGCATATCGCTTTAGATTACCAAGTTGTGAGAGATTTAACTGCAGAGGTAAACATCGCTATGGATCTGCAGGATATACGTGAACATGGAATCTTTTTGAGATCTCTAATGGGTCCATCGTTATATATAGTAAAAGTAATCCACATTGAAGACTTTCATAGACAGTCTCTGTGTCCTCAGCATAGAGCCTTGCTTATACAGTGAATTCGCAAGGTTTTGTGCCTTCAGAATACGACACCTCTCCGCTTGCAGGCACCCAATATTTACCGATCGTTGTGGTCTTGATTTTCCAGTGACTAAGTCTGGGTAGTTGATTTATCCTAGCTGACATATTTGTATGCAGTAGGCTATTTTTGCTTGAGCTAATCTTTCTAAGGTGATTTAGCGGTAAACCGATTAGTTTAATTAGTGTTATAAAGCCACACCGAGAGACATTTTAAAACTAAGGATTACTGAAGAAGAGCCAGAAGTCAATTTTTAAGGGTTTGAGAAGCAAGAGAGGACATTTTCGATAGGTCAAGGGCAAACCATTTGTGCCTACGACCATGGTAGGGGTATCTGCGGAAGGAGGGTAGGGGTAAAGGACACATCGGGCGGCACGGATCCAGGGGCACTTAGTCGGGGTCTCTAACATGGTGTACAGATAAAGGACTTCGACGTAGGTAGCTCTCCCTCCTAAAATTCGAGCCCCTCATAAGAGCAAGCCACGCCGCACAAGGCACCAACCCACCTGATACTTTTGACCCCGCAACAGAACCATTGTTGTGAAACGATATGTAAAGGGAGAGCGGACATTTAGTGGAAATGAAAGATTCATCCCAAGTCCCCAAGGGACTTGACTAATGAGTCCCATGCTTTACCACCTTAGCTTGTTGATTTCTAAGGGAATTCTCCGATGTATTTGCTTCACACAGAAACACTGTGCATCAGCTTATAAACAAATTTAGGAAATCGTTAATTGTTTTAATAAGAAACCACCGTATGCTGGCCGAAGAGAAACTTGACAACACTGTAAAAAGATTTCAACGTAGTCCAAATTAATTTCTTTTACGACTTGTATAAGAAACAGGAATTAGCAAACGTCCACTTGGAAAGCCACTAAAATTTTATGTTAAAAATTTATAATATTACTTACTGCTCTATAGGGCCTGTTGTCACGTTATAATGTGAAACGCATACAATTCTATAACTGATAGTTTAATAATGTTGTGATGACATAATTGACGCAAAATATTTTTAGAAGTTATGGCTTTAAACAAAACACACGAAATTTATTAAAAATGTAATTATTTCTCTCTTTTTCTTCCCCGTTAGCTCACGCTTCATTCTAAACCAAACAACTTTCCGCAACATAAAAAGGAAAAAAAAAAAAAAAAAAAAAACCTTCGGAGTATTGCAATTAGTAGCACCCCCACAGGTGGCCGAGGTCGTTAAGGCGCGGACTCGTGAGCAGTTCGAATTCCGCCAGGACCCCTGACTGAGATTTTTTCCAGGTTTTCCTCAGTCCTCATAAACGGCAAATGCCGGGGAGGTACCCTAAACTTAGACCTGGAACGTTTCCTTCCTTAAAAATAAATCCTTTCCCAATATATCATTTCATTTCATGTATCATCAGTGTCCACCGCCCGTGGTGCCTCAGTAGTAAAAATGGGCGTTAAACACTATTCAAAAAAAAAATAGTAACCTGAAAATTGTAGTATTTTACAAACACCATTTCAGGTTTTATAGAGTGATAGATTAGTCTTGTTTTTAGGATTATTAGGGTACACAGGTTTGATTAAGAAATGCATGACAAAAATATAAAATACTCCAGTAATGTTAACAAAAAAAAAACATTAATAAGGGTAATAAGCTAAGAACCCGGACTCTAATATCCACATCTTGTTAAAGGAACTTAATCTCCGATACGTATCAATAACTTTCGGAATGTTACTGCGTTAGAGAATGAACTAGCGTGGAATGAATGAATCGTGTTTAACGTCCGTTTTTACAGCTATGGTACCTCAGGCGATGGACACTGATGAGACATGAGAGAAATGGTATATTAAGAAAGGATTTATTTTTAAGGAAGGAAACGTTCCAGGCCTTTGGGTACCACCCCGTCATTTGCCATTTATGAGGACTGAGGAAAACCTGGAAAAAAACACGGTCCTGGCGGGATTCGAATCCCAGACCTCCCACTCACGAGTTCACGCCTTAACGACCTCGGCCACCTGTGGCGGTAACTCCTGAGAAGTTTTCTCTAGGTAAGAAAAAGGGTGCAGGTTAAACTGCTGTTAACTTTTTCCTAAGATCGAGAAATCAGGTTGAGAACTAGAAAGATATGCACTTTTTTACTTTATAATGGCCACGTTTTTAGAATAACTCATCTGTTCTAGTAGCGATTGTTGTTAAAACGCGAGTTACCCATTCCTTTGTTTCTTGCCCACATATTAAGTGCCGATTACAAACATTGTTTATGGGGCGGTTGTTAAGGAAACCATTAGCGGGCTGCATACTTTGTTTGATTCCTCTTCTTTCTTTCGTTCCTTATTCATGATGATTTTGATGACGATAAGGGTATATATTCGTAATATTTTACCCTTCCGGATCACTGGCTCTCTAATCTCAGTTATCGCGAGTGACTATCCATCTGTCTACCTTCATGTAATGTTTTCCATGTTCTAAATGGTAACTTTAACGCAAATAAGAAGCGTTGAAGCAATAGTTTAATGCATACTCAGCTGCTGGGGAACTATTAGAAGAGTGTGATCAACACCTAGCGTTTCTACAATGGCAGCGTAATAATACAACTTGAACACTTTTTCCAAGCACGTCGTCCCTAACCGGTTATTTGAAGGGAGGCTGGAATCGGCATACATAATTTCCTCTCTCTGAGGAAACAAAAGGCAGAATGTGAGATTACGAAAACAAGTAGCTATTAGAACAGATGCACGTTCTCGAAGATGCTAGGCATTTTCTAAACCAACAAAGTGTGGAATTCATAAGCATTTTACAGAATTGCCCAAAAATTACCCTTCACTGGAAAAAACCTGCACAGAATGAACAATCCCTATTAATTGACACATGAATACCCAAATTTCTAAACCTTTTTACTCATATTTGTTGAACGGTTAGGATATGGACTATGAAAACAAAAACAGAAAATAACTTTCAAAGAGGTGGAAGATTTAACAACCTAGATGAAAACAGATAGTCTTTAGGGTGACCACAATCAGACCAATGGACTGACATCATTTGGAACTAGTGAAGACAAACCTTGAATGCTCACCTAGTATCATTGGCATTGCTGTGAAAGTTAAATATCCGATGTAAATACCATCTTTTTGTCAACATTTTGAACCAGAAGAAACCATGTCTACAACAGTGCATCTCAACATAAAGTGAGCAAAAATATCTGCAGTAATGTTTTGCCTACAAATTTTTGCGCTGTTTTGGATTGAACTGAATTGGTATGAACGTGGAAAGATATTTCAGTGCTTCAGGTTTGCTCAAGGCCATTTTTGCTTACGCCCCCAAATTGGGGACTTCCAGGAGGAAGGGGTCATGTGAGGGATACAGGATCCACAATATTTCCAGATAGAATATTGCGACGCTGACCACTCCCAAAGTTGGAGCCCCTCAGATGCAGGGACAGAATCGCAAACCTCCAGCCCATCTCGTCTGGCACTTTCGATTTTGTAACAGAATCAACGAAATTATATAAAATGGGAGAGGAGGAAATTCGTGGAAAGGAAAAAAAATCATCCTAGCATTCGCCTAAGCAACCAGGGAAAACCACTAGAAAAGCCATGGCCCGAATAGCAGAGCATAAGGTATTTCAGCTCAAGACCTCTCGAATGCGGACCCCAGCAGTTGCTGCCTGAGGTACTCCGCTTGGTTCTGAAACATGGCAGTATTTTTTTGTGTGAATTATTCCATAATTTCATCTGATTATTTTTATACGGAATATTCTTGCACGAAATATAAGGACAGAAAGTTGTGTTATTTGCACGTAAAAAGTTATTAGGTATTGAGAGATATTAAGTTTTTTTGATAACGAATTTATTACAACACATTCTCATATTAATATTAAAGCTATGGTCGAACCTGAGAATTTCCCAGACCGCTTTGGTATATTTTGGCTTTATGAATACCGGTAGCGTAGTCTATTTGTAAAGGGCGCACCATTATCGGCGGTAGTACGCTGCAGTACGCTGAATGATGCAAATACAGATGGGGGCGATATGATGATGCAGCAATGACGGAATGAGTGGCAGAGGAAACCGGAGTACACGGAGAAAACCTGCACAGACTCACATTTATGGCTTGAAGGGATAGAACCTGCGCTGCCTAGGTGGGAGGCGAGCTATCTACTCATTTGGCCACAGCAATTTTCTGCAGATAACGCAGGTATACAAAAATAATCTCATGAAGTGATTCACGCAAGAGCTTTGCCATCGTATTTATACTCGAAATATTTTTACTTAAATTATTTTGACTACATAGTTCAAGATACACCCTAGAATTAGGGCTGAATGTTGTATATTTTATCTTATTCTCTGCAAAGAGCCAAAATAGCAAAAAAATAAGACATAAACGAAAATAATGAACTATG
Organism: Metallyticus violacea; assembly: GCA_030762175.1. Taxonomy (NCBI): domain Eukaryota; kingdom Metazoa; phylum Arthropoda; class Insecta; order Mantodea; family Metallyticidae; genus Metallyticus; species Metallyticus violacea. The sequence goes on along the minus strand of CM060845.1, from coordinate 105,367,349 downwards.
ACTACACGTTATGTTGAATGCAGGCAGCTGCAGTGTAGAGAAGCCGGTTTGAGTTTAATTTGATGACTTGTAAAGTTAATTGCTGCCAACTCTACAGTCTGGTCACAAACGAACATCGCGTGGGAATCAAAAATGTATAATAATTAATCGTTTCTGCTGGAGAATAATTACGTAATATTTACTTCCTCTCGTCGTCACGCTAGGAAAATTGCTAATTGTTTATAAAGCAAGTTTTCTTTACAGTAAACGCTTGAAATTACTCCTCCAGCTGTAGTTTGCTTCAGTGTGGAAAATAACAAATGCCGTGATATTGCTTTACATTTATTCTTCACAATGTTTTATTTACAATATTCTCATGACAGATTTATGCTGACAATGACGTATATGTACATTCTTTACACATACACACGCACAGATAAACTGCACCATTATTTGCACAACTCCAGCTATTGAAACATGGTGGAGGGGATCGTATATTGCTCGTTTCAGAAACAAGAAAGTAAACGCAGTTTCCAGCCAGCTTTTGGTTTATTGCTTGAACACAATGGCGTTCAAGAGAACCGTTGTAGCACCTAAACGTGAACATTTTGCTTTCCTGAATTGAAAAAAAAAAAAAAACCGTCATGGGTGGCCGAGGTCGTTAAGGCGCGGACTCGTGAGCGGTAGGTCTGGGGTTCGAATCCCGCCAGGACCGTCCTCCCTGACTGAAGTTTTTTCCAGGTTTTTTTAAGTCTCATAAATGGCAAATGCCGGGTAGGTACTCTAACTTAGGCCTGCAACGTTTCTTCCTTAAAAAATCCTTTCCAAATTTATCATTTCATCTCATGTATCATCAGCGACTACCGCCTGTGGTGCCTCAGTAGTAAAACGGACGTTAAACACTAAGTACTTAATAATGGCCTTAATGCAGACGGTAAAATTATTTAACAATCTTTTGTTTTTCCGTATGTATGATATAATATTTTAATATACACTTTCTATTGTATCATTTGAATTATTGTCTGTTAATAGCAAACCTTCAAACAGGGTTATTAATAACTCAAAAACTTGAATTTCCAGACATGTTTATATGCACTTTTTTCTTCTTATTTTGGTAAACTTTTATTTAATAACTCAAAAATTAAGGATTTACCGACTTATGTTCTTTTTTTTAGACAAACTCATTAATAACTCAAAAACTAATTTCCGGATATATGTTGATATGAATTTTTCCTTGTTTTGATAAATTTTAATTAACAGTTCAAAAACTAAAGATTTCCGGCCATATGTTTGTATGGACGTTTTTCTTTGTTTTGGTAAACTTTCATTAATAACTCAAAAACTCAGAATTTCCAGACATATGTTTATATTCACTTTTTTCCCTCTTATTTTGGTAAACTTTTATTAATAACTGAAAACTAAGAACTTTCGCACATGTAAGTATATGGACTGCTTTTCTTGTTTTGGTGTGCAGAACTGCCTCCAAAGTTTGTAAAAGTATTCCTGAAATATTTTGTACATACATATACATAGATGACCTGCAACAAAAATAGAGAAAAATGTAAAGAAAGCAATTTCCTTCAAACCAGAGCGTTTTTTAAATACATTTTTGTAATCGGACGTTTAACAAAATAATTGTAAGTTACTGAGAGCATTATACAGAACTAAGAAGGTTAACAACTAAAAAGCTTTAAGGAGAAAAGACGATGAGAAATTGCTGCCTTTTAATAAATAATCAAATTGAAGAGCAAATAATGTGAATTGCCAATGCGCATGTTTCTGATAAATAAATTTATTAAAAACCGAACAGATTTTTAGCATTCCGATAAACTAAAAGTACTTTAAGGGTAATTTTAAAGGGGGGGGGATATAGTTTTAAGAATTAAAAGATCACAGTGGTAATTGGGCCTGAAAATTGGCAATTAAATGAAAGGGCATGTATACAGTGAAGTGTATGAAATAATTAGATCTAAATATTAACGCTGCTGCTAATCAAAATATGGAAATTGGAAATGCCGTGAAACCAGATAAACAAAGGAAATAATTATAATCCAAAAAATACCGCCAAGGGTGGCCGAGGTCGTTAAGGCGCAGACTCGTGAGCGGGAGGTCTGGAGCTCGAATCCCGCCAGGACAGGCCTTCCCGATTGAGGTTTCTTCCAGGTTTTCCTCAGACCTCATAAATGACAAATGCCGGGGAAGTACCCTAAACTTAGGCCTGCAACGTTTCCTTCCTTAAAAAATCCTGTCCTAATATATCATTTCATCTCATGTATCATCAGTGTCCACCGCCTGTGGTGCTTCAGTAGTAAAAACGGGCGATAAACACCATTAAAAAATTAAAGAAAGCAAGTGGATTTCCCCCTAAATGTGGCTTAACACTGAAGTAGTAACAGGAATGGTATAGAACTAGATGTTGATCAGTGAAGGATGAGGAATATAAATCGCTCTACCAATGTAAAAGAAATCGAGAACCATCCTTAGCTTGTAGGTAAAAAAGATCAAACATTGACATTAATAACTAATATTTAATGCTTAAAATTAGGAACTGTTTCCGAAATCTTTCAATATTTCAGTTTATGTTGGTTGTTTCATGCTCAGAAGGGGCATACTAATATTTACTGTTTTTTTTAAACAGGTACAAAAATTATTACCGGTTATTTGCTCGTTGCCTAATTGTTAAATTATTCGCATACTCGAAGTTTATCACCAGTAGCTAAATACGCATTTGTTTTCTTCAAGAGTCTGTAATTACCGTAAAACTGTCATTTTGATTTTCTGTTACTTGCATTTTCCATTTTTCGTTATTGCCTTGATGGAACAAGTAGCTATTTCATTTTCCAATGTAAGTACTTACATGGGAAACTTATTTTTAGTTTGCTGAGGATGTTCTATGTAATTAAAATGTCATTTCTCTACGAGTTGAAAAAAAGTGATTTTAAAAAAGATAATATAAGTACATTTCATGAAATTTCATAAATAAAAATCAAATTTTGTCGGATTTGTTGTGCTTTCCCAGCACTTTCTTACATCGTCTGAAGTATTGGTTGAAGAAATTAGGTGCCAAAGCTAGAATTGAAATAAATATCTTTCAATACACGGGAAACTTAACAAATATATCATTTATGCAGTGTCAGGAAGCGGGTGTGTATCCCTTCTGGACATTTTGTACAACATCGTCTTTTTTTATTAGTTATTTATTATTTTGCTGAAGGTTTAAAGTGCTATAAAGACCACTTCACACAGCTGTTTTGTATGTACATAATGACGATTTCAGTCTACGACTAGTGTTCAAAGTCTGTGCCTACCTGGTTACATTGTTCTTCCTTTGTTTCAAACCCACGCTTACGCTCACGCGCGCACACATACATTCTCTCTCTCTCTTTCTCCCTCCAACACACACACTTATAATCTCACTCTCACAAACACGAAACACAGAGCAAGAGCCGGCATTGTCATGATAATAAATTAAGACATTTCTGTTCTTTGTATTATAAATACACAGGTATATACACTTGTCATTGTTTTTAAAGTGGTTATGTTGAATAAATAACCCTACTAGAATACTTTTCACTTACAGCAAAAAGCCCGTTTGAGCATTTGCTAGTCGAGTCACACTTTGGTACACACGTTCTTTAGAAATTGGATACTTTGCCCTTACAAATGGACGTCATTTTGAACACCCGAAGCGTGTTGCCTTCTTGAAAGATCTACCAATGAGAAAAGGACTGTCCTCAAGCACTGTCCAATAGCCTCGCTGGTGATATCCAGTGAGTTTTCAGTTTTTCTTGATCGATGACCAAAAAGATTGCAGACTGACTTTTGGGCTTTGAAAGCGCCGCTCCTAAACTTCCACAAGACACCTTGAAGCTACTATAAAAAGGCCTCTAAACTTTATTGTGTCTGGCATCAACAACTTTTCTTTGGCATCTTGGGAAAAACACTTTGCATCGCCGTCTCAGATGGCACTTGCTCGAGGAGAAGAAAGGCTCCCTAATTCAGGGAAAGCCACAGCTTCCCGACGGGCCCAGGAACGTGAGTCAGACGTCCAGCGTTTCCGATACTCAGGTCTCGGATCCTGAACTACAGCTGTCCACATCCCTGACGTCCTGGTGATGGCTGTTGTGGTGATCCCTGTACTGCTGGGTCTTGCTGCCATCATCTGCAGTCTGTCCCTGTGTCTCCTGCTTCCACTTGTTGACGTGATGAGTATTCTTGTTGTTAGCAGCGGCCGCCTGTTGGGCCTTGGCCTCCTCTTCCTGCTGCATCCGTTTGTGCTTCGTTCGGCGATTCTGGAACCACACCTTCACCTGTAACATAAAGTATGAACGTTAAGAAGGCGTTTGTTATAATGTAAGAGAAGTCATGCTAAAGTAAAAACGGATAAGAAAGGCCAATAATTTTAAAAATGAGGACCCAATTTCTTCCAAGCTGTTTACACATCTCCTGGAAGATATCCGGGACAGAAACATATGAGTGGATGGCGAAATATTGCAGTATGTACCATAATGTGTTTGTTTGGGTCAAAATATAGGCTTTTCACATAGAACCGAAAAATAAATAAAAAGAAGAGTGGCTCTTGGTTGGAGAAAATTCTGGACACCCAGCTCTATCCTGTACGATACGATCCTCAAGTTAAACCTAAAGCTTGAGTTATTGGAACGACGTGTGTTCCCAGTTCTCATATTACCATATATGGGTAGCTGATAATCAAGACCATGAAATGTTCCAGAGCAAAAAGGAGAGGAAGCTGACACCTCGACCTGAAGAAAAGGACAGGCTTGAAAGAAGGAAATTCACCCTTTCAAATGGAAATAAGGTGGTCATTTCGCGAGGCTTTCAGAAAGATGGGCAAAGGCGACCACGATGTGAAACCCTTACACTTGAAGAAGAAGCAGAGGTAGAGCTAGATGTGAAGTTCAGACTTCAATATCAGCCACTTAATGGTCAGCAATATCAAGAAATAGGAGAGACCTGTAAAAACACTTAAAGTGACTTAAGTATTTATAATGCATCTATTCAGTCAAGAATGTTCAAGTTGACGTACGAGGGTAGGTCCATAAGTTCCAGCCTAACCATTTTCTAGACACAAAACTATATTTCCCCTTTCAACACTGTTACCCTTTATTGCAATACACTTCTCACATCTTTGAAATAACATTTAAATCCCTCCCCCCAAAAATAGTCAGAAGTCTTGTCTGCAAAATGGACATAAACACCATCCATCCCTTCTTCGTCACACTTAAATTTCCTTCCTCGAAGGTCCTTCTTGAGTTTAGAGAAGATGAAATAGTCGCTGGGAACTAAATTTGGGCGCTATAGGTTGGATGGTCGATCTCCTTGAAGTCACATTTCTTCACAGATTCCTTTGCAACATGAGCTGTGTGCACAGGCGCGTTGTCATGAAGAAGGCGCACACCACCACTTAGCTTTCTTCTGTTTTCTCTTTGATGGAAGCACGTATTCTGTGCAGTAGGCCAGCAAAGCACTCCGCATTTACTGTGGGTTTCTCTCCTTAAAGCCAATGAAGAGTATTCCTTCACTGTCCCAAAAGATTGTGGCCATGATTTTCTTGGTTGACTGAGTGACCTTAGCCTTTAGAGGCGGTGCTTCGCCAGGTTTACGCCTACCACTCTTTTGGAAAAGATATCATAGTAGAGGACCATAGTTTTATTTCCTGTAACAATGGTTTGTAGAACTTCTCTCTAGTTGCCACGGTAGAGCTCCAAAAATGCCTCACAACTCGTTGTTTCTTTTGGACTGAGGAAAGAAGTCTAGACACCCATCTTGCACTAACCTTATTCATGTTTAAATGTTCATGAATAATTCGAAAAACTGTTGTTTTAGAAAGACCGAACCTTGTTGGTATTACTGCCGGTCTTCCATAATTTCTCCTTCTACAGAGCGATGTTTTCAGGAGTGAGCATCTCCAAGGGCCGACCTGCACGCACTTAGTCATCAATGCTTTCTCGACCCATTCGAAAAAGTTTGTGTCATTCTTTTACGGTAGAATATGAGGGAGATGCTTCCCCATATACACCGTCCAATCGCTGTTTAATTTCACTAGGAGTAAGTCTTTCTTTAGTGAAGAACTTATTAACAACTCGAAACTTCATTTTGAACATGTCACAATCTTCTACACATAGCCTTCTTTATGCAACTATACCCGAACAACTGAACATAGCGGAGCGGAAGTTACACCTGCAATTATTTAAGTAACAGATAAGGTATGACACAAGATAATGATTTTGTGAAGGCGATAATCCTTATCGGTTAGGCCGGAAACTTATGGATCTACCCTGGTAAGTAAATGTAAATAGTGTATGTGGTTGTAAATTAGGGTAGTGTTGCACTGGGCTGACCCATCGAGTGTGTACAATTATTATTACCATGCCGGTATTAACAGATTACTGGATATCCCAACAACAACACTGACAAACTCCCCCACAGCTGTACGTTTATCTAATGTTAATTCTAGACTGTTATTGGCTGAAGGTAAAGTGTTATTGTTGCCGTAGGACAGAGAAACTCTATCGCTAAACAACTGATCGCAAAGACTGAGGAAAACCTGGCGACTACAGGCTGCCATTCAACCTCTCTCCACGTGATGTTTGTCTTTCTTAAATCCTAGAATGCTGTTGGCTGAAGCTGAAATATTGTTGATGTGATGAAGCAAAGAACATGTATCACTATATTATGAACGGCTCTAAAAAAATGTTTCGACGTAATTATTACCTCTCAAAGTAAGCCGGTTGGGTACACGATGAACGTGGTGAATACAGCCACATCTCGTTAGTACTACAGGATTTGTTAGCCTTTCATTCCTTCTTTACAATAGAACTCAACAGAAGGCACTAACTATAGTTGTTGAAAATAAATTATTAAGACACAGTAATAAAATTAAAATGTAATAATAAAAGAAGACAAATTTTGACATTTGCCCAATTTTTCAACTTTGATAGAACACAAATATCCTTAGAAGCTATTATATAATAAAATTTGTTTAGAAAACCATTACATTTATTAAGAGAAACAAGAAATTATATCAGCATAACATTGAAACATGGCCATTAGTTAATTTCCCTCTAAATAACACTATGTGACATTTAAATAAATCATTCAAAGAATTTTTAGTTTCACAAAATGTATACCTTAATTTCTTCATCAACCATGTATTCAGTCAATCAGCAATAATGTTAAAATAGCTGTCACTTTACGTTACGGATTGCCCTACGAATCGCACAAGTCACGCCTCCTTTCACGAAGGACGGCGGAAAAAACCGATGGTGAACCTATCTCACAGTGTGTGTATTGATGGAACTTCCTAAATCATAACAAGGTCAACACAGTTTCAGTTTTAATCTGCTAACGTATGAAAATTATGCTAGAATTAAATAAAGTTATTGGAAGACGAATGAAAAAAATAACAATTATTCAATTAAGAATAGAGTAGAAATTTTATAAATATTAAAAACAACTATAACATTTATTATGAGATAAAAAACTACAATTAAGGGAAAAAATCCCTCAGGGGAATCGAACATAATACCCAGGTTAGATTCCTCTACGGGTATTTGTAAATTTTTATTTGAGAATAAATGCTACCATTTTTTCCCCCCATTTTTTAGTCTTCACAAATTTTCTACAATATTTTTAATTGAATAATTGTTACTTTTTTCATTCTAATATAATTTTCATATCTTAGGAGACTAAAACTGAAACTGTACTGATCTTACTATGAATTAGGATGTTCACAATGCTCATAGCTGCAGATAAGTTCACCGGGGTAGACTAGTGTCAAAGTTGCCACCGGTTTTCTCCGCCTTCCTCCTTTGTCCTTCGTGAAAGGAGGTGTGACTTGTGCGAGTCGCAGGACTATCCGTAACGTTAAACTTAAACCCGTAGCGAAATTCTGGAGTGGCTAAAGCTGCAGTCCCGATTGATAGCGGAGAAAAGTCGAAGGTAGTGTAACTTTCACAAATATAGTTAGATAATAAGGCTCTCGATAACAGCGATATGATAGCTCAGACGGTTAGAGCGTCATGTTATAGTTGTGAAGGCAGTGGTTTCAAATCCTCTCATATTGGTTTTTTTTTCTGCCGGAATTAAAGGAGATTTGTCACCATTACAATGATTTACTCGCTAACATAGTATCACGCACACAATGCGCTATAAATTGATTTTTAAGAGTTTTTCTGCTGAAATCAAATATTGCAGTGATTTATCCGCCCCTATCAATGTATATTTAAGAAAAGGAAGCGAGCATAGGCCGTCAGACCGTAGTGAGTCACAACAAACCACTGGGTCCAACCGTTTCTAGGATTTACCCGAGGCTAGCGTTAAAGTTAGTGTGTTTGTATAGGTGCATTAATTGCGAATTCCAATAATACAATGCGTGATAAAAAGTGGAAAACTCATTTTGTAATTAGAAACAAAATATTGCAGCCAGAGAGTTATGGAGGAATAGGTTACATTGCGTTAACAAAAATAAATTAATATGTAGTAATTAACAGAATTTTAAAAGGGTAGATACTATCAGATATTTTTAAATATGTTCTAGTTTGCATGTGACGGATTCCTCAAATGAATATTATGATAAACAGCCTGCTAATAGTGGGAATGGTATATTCTGGCACATCTATTTATAAGAAAGAGTTAATATATTAAACAAAAATGAAGCGGGAAGCGTGGAAGATGCGAGCTGGTGACAATGCTGTAAGTTTTTAGCACTGCCTTTGTCCGTTATACATTCTTGTATATTAAGATGTACATCCACTGAATAAGTTACAGATGTGCACCTTTCACTTCATATTCAATACATCATTAGATGAGTTTTAGGTATATTCTAGTTCATTATATTTAGCACATATTTCGACAAAGCAACTAAATAAGGTTTTGAAAATTTGCGGCTGCACTGACTCTGTGTACTCGATTTAATTTTCATACCTTCCACATACTCACGCCTATCTCGCAAAAGTTGTTACTTTCTTGAAAGCCAATACATAACCTCAGCACATCACAAGCGATACTCAAATTTTATTTTCAACCCATTTAGCTCGGTCCTGTGAAACTTGAACATTTTATTCTCACTTATTTCGCTACTGAAAGCTGTATAGAGGCTGATTGTTTCCGTTTATTTCATTTGCTTATCCCTTTGCAACAATACTCACAAAATATAATTTTACCATGGTGACCTACTATCAGAACATTTGAATCAGAGCTCTCATGGTTTGTTTTTCCTTCCGGCATTACGCAATTTATCCCCTATCACGTTTTGAATTGAATTTAAATATAAATTAGCATAAAATATAAATTATTCCTCGATGCCCGTATCACATTTTTCGACTGGTGCGGTTTCTCTCACCCTAACCCTCTTGTCACATTATCGGAAAATCCAAGATGTGACAAAAAAAATCTTTTAGCGGTGATCGTGCCCATGGAAATATTTTTTAATAATTTTCTAAATCTCTATCGATCTATAATATATATAACAGTAACTAGATAACCAGAAAAAGGATAAAACACTTAGAAAGTCACAGATTTAGTAACGCAATATTTCGAACAGCTTCTTGCATTTGAAGAACACGAGCTGTTCGAGATATCTGTGACTTTCTAAGTGTTTTATCCTTTTCCTGCTTATCTAGTTACTGTTATTTCAGTTACATTGTTCATTGTGTTATTTCATTTTTCGTTTATATTATACGCATACATATATATGTGCCCGTTAATATCCTAGCAGTCGCAATTTTTGTTTTTTCGAAACGAAACTGAACTTATAACCATCAATTACAAACTATTCGTCGAGTTCGTTAACCAGCAAAATTGGACCATTGGGGGGGGGGGGACCTAAAGCGAAATTTTTGTTTAAAAAATTGAAAAATAGCTCTAGCGGTCGCAATTTTTGTTTTTCTCAACGAAATTACGTAAAAATAATTTTCGAAAACCATGGCAATCAGATTTTTAGGAGTGGGGATTAATGTTGAAATGTTGAAATCGCTCTAGCGGTCGCAATTTTAATTTTTTTAAACTAATAGGTAAAGAGATTTGAAATAAAATTAGAAAAATAGTTTTTTATCATCATCATTATCATTATCAAAACCATTAAGTGGTACTATTAAGAGTGGGGGTTTATCTGAAACCCAAAATTTAAAAATCACCCTAGTGGCATTAATATTTGTTTTTGCAGCTAAGCTACGTAGCATTTAAATGAAATAAGAAATACAGTTTCTGAAAATCAGAGAAATGGGGCAATTAGGAGGGGGAGGTTTAACCTGTAATCTAACATTTAAAAATTACTTTAGCAGCCCGATATTAACTTTCTCATAACGAAGTTCGGCATGTACCATTTAAATCAAATAAAAAAAATTGTATCTGAAAATCAGTGAAATCAGATTATTAAGAATGGGAGTTTACCTAAAATCCAAAACTTAAAAATCCCTCTAGCAGCATCAATATTTTTTTCGCAACGAAATTCCGTATGCACATTAAACAAAATAAGAAAAATGTTTTCTGAAAATTAAAGAAATCGGGGTATTAGATGTAGGGTTTATCAAAAACCCAAAATTTAAAACTCACTCTAGCGGCACCAATACTTGTTTCTTCACAGCAAAATTCAGTATATATACAATTTAATTATAATAAAAATAATATGTTCTGAAAATTAGGGAAATTGGACCATTAGAAGTAGGTGCATACTTGAAAACCGAAATTTAAAAAGCACTATTACGTTTAATTTTCTCAATATAGTTTTAAAATAAAAATACAAATTAATTCAGAATATAAACTGTATTTATAACAATGCATATGTTTTATATTTAACAAAAGTATCGTTGAAGATAGCAAATGTGAAATAAATCTAATATGTGATTGAGAATTATATTTGTACGTAAGAGTGCTCCGTAATAGAAAATGTTCAGAAAATGTTTGCGTTACATGTTTTTACTACAATAACATTTAAATTAAAATTTAAAGTCAATGAAAATCAATGAAACACTCAATTGCTTACTGTGTATGTTTACGTAGATTGTTTTAATTGTTTCTGAATAACATGTTTTTGTTATATTGACATGAAGAGCTTTTTTTAAAGATACAAACGAAGCCGAAACTTTCTATTATTTCTCTATATTTTATTTTAGTGAATGTAAAAATATCAAGGGTTCAGTTCATAAATATGGTTATATTTAGAAATGTTTAAAAATAGTCACATTATCTATCAGTGGTTATATTTCAGTAAATTAATAGTATACATTATTTGTGGTTTCATCTCAACAACAATAACGACAATAATAATAATAATAATAATAATAATAATAATAATAATAATAATAATAATAATAATTCTAAAAAGTTTGTTGCTCTTTTGTGATACTTGTAGATTGCCAGAATTATAATTTTGTATCTCTAATATCATACAGTAATTAATTAATTTCATTAATTAATGAGGCCTAATTTGGACTTTATATTTATTTTTAAAGTTATTCACCTTGGTGAGAAATTCGTTTATTTTTTTAATAGTGTATAACGCCCGTTTTTACTACTGAGGCACCACAGGCGGTGGACACTAATGATAGATGAGATGAAATTATATATTGGGAAAGATTTTTTTTTTTGAGAAAGAAATGCTCCAGAACCATGTTTAAGGTGCCTTCCCGGCATTTGCCATTTATGAGGACTGAGGAAAACCTGGATAAAATCTCAATTAGGGAGGATGGTCCTGGTGAGATTCCAACTCCAGACCTCCTGCTCAGGAGTCCGCGCCTTAACGACCTCGGCCACCTGTCGAAATTCGTTTGGTTTACGCACTTTTGTTTCTCTACTACATGTTCAGCAAATTTTCGGCAATAAATATCCAACCAAATGTTCAGATCTTTGCTCGCTTTTCCATTTTCCAGAATAGGCAGCCCACATTCCGTCATAAGGACTAGTTAAAACAACAGCTGATTTAACGGTCATCAATGTCTGACTATGAAGAATACCTTGTACATATATTTTATTTGATAATGTTTCCATTTGTTTTACTTCATTGCGTAAATACTGTATGTACGACAACCGACACCAGATCAGAATAACTAAGAGCTAAAAGAAAATATATTAAGTCAGGCACACGCAGAGGAGAAAATGAACTTGTATTAATAACTGAACATCGACTGAATATTAGTTGTAGGCTATTCGATAATGTAAAGAAGACAGAGAAAATTAAAGAAAACCTAACCTATCCCTAAAGCCCCTGAAATATGCAACCAATATGGCACGTGTACATGAGGGTATAATTTGAAATATATATACGAGGATTATAGGACAGTATATATAAAATCCAAGATAGATAACTGGTTTTAGTACATTCCTATAAATTAATTTTAAATTGGCATTGAAACTAATTCAGTTTACTTATAACATTTAAAACAATGGAAGCCGTTCAGCTATGTTAATATAACTTCAGAATAGAGGAACCGTTATTGGGACGAAGGGGACAAAAATAGTCCGAAAAAGGTTGTAATTCATGATGGATTTTTGGAGAACTTTTGTTAAGCAGGATAGATATTGCTTTTTGAATATAAAATTTAGTCCAGGTTATAATTTTCAGTGTGTTAAACTGCATAAAACTTATAGGTTTATGTACGTGTTTATCAAAATAGAAAAAATCGTTTGTAAACATTTTAGTGCTCTTTGCAATAAGAACATAACAAAGCCGGAAATAATACAAAATATAAAAGAAAGTGAAGCTACAGGAAATGGCTCAGAACGCCATTCTGTATGTTCTTTCTATTGAGAAATAATGCTTTGTTAAAGTTAGGATTTTTATTTTATAGTGTGATTCTAGGGTGGGGTGCTGGCATCGCTTTCCGAGCCTCGTTTGTTTCCGACAAAGCGTCATGGTGACGCGCCGTTTACAAACCATTAAACATAAGAAAGATGAAAATCCGTTTCCGGGAAAGTCTTCTGCTCTCGACCGAAGACGGTTCGATTTCTGCCGCTGCCCTCCGCCGGAAATTCAAAGCACAATATGGCTGCCATAAACTCCGTTTTTTTTTCTTCTAAATGTGACTTTCTTCTGCGGTTTTGGTCTTAACAAATAAAATAGTTTGAGTCGCTCTGTATAAATGTTTAAAACTGAGTAAATTACGAACCTATAAAAGCTGATAAAATTTAAAATTTTAAACGTTAATGTTATATTTTAGAATTATGGTATCACGTTACCTTTTCATTATGTTCTTATATAGAACAATGCATTTCTTCTCAGGTATTATTCCTATTAAAACGCTTCCAATAAAATGTTTTCTCTCTTAGTTTCAGAAAAATAATCACATTTCGTATAAAGTGCTATTTCATACTGATTTATTACCGAAAATGAAATTATAAAATTCACTCATCATTTCAAAAAAGGTAAGTGTGAAAACTAACAAAATTTAAGCAAAAGTACTCGTACTTGATAAAAAAGTGCACAGTCTAGGAAATGTTAAATAGCATTCTTTTTATTCCTTTCCTGGTTACCTCTGTGCTAACTAAATTATTATTTAAGATTTTCATAATTTAAAGTAAAGCATCATTTATAACTTACGTAATTTTAAGTAAAAATTGGACCAGAAGATGAACTTGCTATTTTTATTTCATTTAAATATCATTTTTAGGTGTGTCTACTTAATTTAAATTTAGTGAAGCAATTTAATTTAAATGTTCAGAACTATGAAAAATGTCATAATTTCTTAGGATATTCCATATTAATATTAGCCAATATTTAAAACGGTGTAAAGGCATTTTTTCTCAAATAAAATGAAATGGCTCATTAAGTATTAGTCGGTACAAAAAATAATTATCTATAAAATTTTAATTCGTAATAATACGATTTATAGTTTTTTTAATTTATTACTTTTTATTTTATTTTATACGGACGCTTGCAACATCTCAGGAAATCACCGACAAATTTTGCTCAGAGACCTCTTCTTTCAGGTTTGAGGCTCTTTATTGTGCCGTAAATGTACGACACGGAACCCACGGCATTACTTTCCTTCGGAAAGAAGCCATACTTTGATTTTTACGCCCGATAAAAATCCATCGGTCCTGGCCGGGATCGAACCCGCGATTCTCGGTTTAGGAGGCAAGTATGGTTACTACTGCATTACCAGGCCCTACAATTATAGGCTGTATGAATTAATGTATTAGGTTTCCTCCATCCTATATATGAGAATTCTTAAACATTGGGAAACGTCTTATATAATATTGCTACGGAAACTGCATTTTCTTTATCGTAAATACATCAAAATAGCGATAGAATGTATAACAGCAAATAAAACCGGATAAGAGCAAGAAGCTATTTTTGTTTGTTTACAATGAAAACAATATGCATTATAGCATTAATAGTTTAAGGAAAAACATTAGCAGTGTCCTTTCCTGCAAGACCAAAGTTATTAAGGCGATCTTAAAATAATAGGCTTAACACTGATATGTACGTATGATAAAAAAATAATGTTACTTTTTAGCAATCCAGCAAAAACATTCATGATCTTAAGTATTGATAAGAGGAACATCAAGATAATTGGTTTTAAAAATGCAATTGGCGTCACTATATAACTATCGGCAAACCAAGTTGCTATGATATTAATGATTGAAACATTAGCTAGTTATTAACACGAACATTATTTAATTTTAATTCAAAACAGCCATATTTGTTTATATTCGTTAATACCATTTGAAAAACTACTTACAAGCGTATAAAAATAATAATTCAAAGATACTTACATGGCCGGCATCTTTCTAATTACTAGCCAGATAGCGAAACAATTATTTTTGATTATAGCAAATCGAATGTAACACTGGCATTCCTAAGCTGCCCAGCATCACTAGGTCAAATGGATCATTTATATTAACTTGTTTTCGTAGGTTCACTGCCAGCGAGCTTTTTCACATTTCCTCAATTTTTTTATATTAAAAGGTGGTTAAAAAAGCGCGCCGGTTTTGACTCGCTTACTATTTTTTGTTTTTCGGTTGTCGACACTTTTGTATCATGTTGATATTCGTTAACGTTCCAATTGTTGATTCCAGGCTATTGGAACTGGATAGGTGACCTTGGAAACTCATTCTCATTTCGAAGGTTACCAATCTTGGATGAAACTTTACAAAATTGGCGCTGCGCTCGCAGCTCAGTTGTTTGACAACTCCAACAGATGTCTCTCATTTACGACGAGGGCACTAAGCTGCACATTTTAACCGTGTTCAAACCTATTTCGTCTAAAAGAAACATACTTTTGATTAATATGTGCTTTAGAGTTGGCAAATTGAAGGAAGACTGAATAATTTTATGCGAAATCTCTTTGAAAGTGGATATTTGCAGTTTGGAAACAAAGAAATGTGAGTTGTTACGTCATGTGTTGATATCGCGGTAGTTGTTTGGATGTCTGAAAATTACAGACGCATATCTTCATGATCGTTTCATGTTCATTATAAAGTGGCAAAGTGGGCAAAGGAAAAAATGTACCATTAGTTATTTAAACAGAAGTTCGCCGTGAAGGGAGGCAACAAGGAATTGCTTAAAGTGAGTCTCTTTTAAAACTATAGACAACATTAGATCTTAACTGTATAAATGCTATCTGGAGGACGGGATGTTATTTTTGTACACTATCACCTTCAATATAATATATATATAAAGATACCTCTATGTGCTTTAAATAAAATTACATGCATTTGTTGTACATAGCACATTGTCAATGAGAGGTTTATTTACTTACATTTTTACATTCTTCATTATATACGAACAGTTGACATTTTAAGGTTATGTATAGGCTGTGTACAAAATATAACATTACATTTTACTTCATATACCCTATTTAATTCCCTACCTGCTTAGAATTGGGTTAAGAAGATCAGTTACTGTCAGATTTTAAAAATGAACTTTCTAGTACAACGTCATATAATGGATGGGCAGCATAAGAAATTAGGTCTTTGGGTATTTACAGGTTATCTCACTGTTTATATAATTTGTTTTACTTGCGGTTTCCTTTCTTTTTCGGACGAAACTAAGTCATTGTTTAGCTTTCACCCAACTTAGACAACTAGCTACAGAACCGCGCGGATGACGCAAAAATCCGATCTTTAACAACAGCTTGGAACATGCTAGCCAGATTTTTATGTCTTGTATTTGACTCTTCGGGCTGTCGGCTGTTCTGTCGCTGGTGTCTGCAGTTCGGTGAAAGTTTAACAATGACTTTTTATCCGAAAAAGAAAGAAAACTGCAAGTAAAACAGAAAGAATAAATAAACAAAGAAATACATAAATAACTCTTGCACTGCCTATCTCTATGGCTGCGGTATCGGCTCGTCCACCGCGAACTTTAGTTAGCGCATCCGGCGGGATGATACTTATCAAAAATTGGCGCTCGTTGCGGTCACCGGTTATCAACAATGAGTTGCATATTTGTAGTTATCTGTGGTTGCTTCAGTCTGCATTTCTTGCATTTCTCCATTATGCGTGTCGCCACGAAAGAGAAACGTGTGCTAATTGTGAAAACGATTTTTTGGCATGGAGAAAACTATGCGGTAATTGTCAATTGGCTTCGTGCGATTCTAGGACGTAATGCCCGATATCATTTTCTATACCTGAAATGGGTAAACTTGTTAGAAAAAATAAAGTTCATAGATTGATATATTATAGCTGGCGTGCTTTTTGAACCACCACAATCTGTAACACGGAAGATATGGCGATCGTATGTATTCATTTTATTTATTATTTTTTCCCTTTTTTAAAGACGGAATCTTTCAAAAAATTATGAAACTGCATGGCTCTATCCTAAAGAATAGGAAAGCAGTAAGGGGTGCCATGTTGGGTACAAAAATGTAATAAAAATCCAAGATGGCTGGCAGTCAGTGCTCTCTTCGCCTTATAATGGACATTTTTCTTTGCTGTCAACGCGCCAAATTGTTATGTTCCTTGGATCTCTTTTCTCCCCTCCCTTTATTTCGCTCTACCCCTCTCTTTTTTAACCCTCTTCCTCTCCTTACCGTTTTGGACAAAGGAGGAAGAATATAATAATAAATGCACTGTTTCCGGAAGAGGGGAAAGAAGACGTTGTAAGGGAGGCTGTAAAGGTCATTACAAACTGCTCTTCAATCAAACCATTGCTTCATCGCTGTGTTAGGTAGGGTGCGACTAGAACAACTGCACGTACGTAGCACGATCCCATTATCGACAAATTTAATAAAACTGGGTTCACTAATGTCTTTATTAAAATACTTTCAACTTTCCGACATTTCCTTTACATAAATGAGGGGAAAACATGATAAAAAATTCACTTAGGAAACTCTCAGCCGAGTTCCACCAGGAACAATTATTAAAGAGGTAATTAAGCTGTTTAGCCACAACTATTGAGACGTTACTGACATCTTCCTTGCTGCTCATGTGAATACTTTAGCACTTAATAACACCCTCTTTTATTTCACGGTATCGCTAGCAATGCTCAAAATATTCTAACGACTTCTACAAAGGTCTGGCCAATTTAAATGATTCCTTTTGCATGTAGGTTATCCACACAAAAAAAATTAGTACAAAGAGAATTAACTTACAGGTCGTGCAAGGAGCTTGTATATTTGAATTTTTACATTTTAAATTAATATTATCATTATCTACCTATTAACTACTTTTATGATAGTACAAATTCCAAATACTAGTTATTTTCTCACGGACAAATAGATGGTATCTTAAATTTCTACTGTACATCCTTATATAAATAGAGTTACTATATACATTAAGGTAAAATGAGTTATGTCTGTCGTTAAGGCCTACAATGCATATGCACGTAGTATCCTGTAGTAAATATGGGAAAACTTTGCGGTTTTGCCTCTGTGCGTTACTCACGTTTATATTTTCAAAAAGGAGGCGTAGGCCGTCAGGCCGTAGCGAGCCGTAGCAAACTACTAGGTCCACCGGTTTCTAGTATTTGCCCGAGGTTAGGTAAAGATTAGTGTGTGTGAATTAATTGTGAATTTCAATGCTTTCATTGTGTGTAAATTGTGTGCTAATTGTTTTTATGTATTATATATGTTTTTAATTAGTGTTTAACGCCCGTTTTTACTACTGAGGCACCACAGGCGGTGTCACTGATGATACATGAGATGAAATGATATATTGGGAAAGGATTTTTTTTAAGGAACCAATCGTTCCAGGCCTAAGTTTTAGGGTACATCCCGGCATTTGCCATTTATGAGGTTTGAGGAAAACCTGAAAAAAAACCTCAGTCGGGGAGGACGGTCCTGACGGGATTTGAACCCTCCCGCTCACAAGTTCACGCCTTAAAGACCTCGGCCACCCGTGGCAGTATTATACCTATGTGAAAACAGATTCTAACAGAGAATGATAACGTGATTTGCAACAAAATATCATAGCAGTTGTGTTCAGATAAAGAAGCGGTTCATCAAGTAGGGACAGGATCTCCCAATGAAAAGAAAATTTTGCGAGCGCCTATGTTCCTACGAAAAAAAGTTTGATGAAATACAAGAATTTCCCAAGCAGATGTCAGCAATGTATTGCCGCTGAGGGGCATTTTAACATCTCGTATAACATAGGCTAGTGATTATTAATATTATTAATTAATTAATTAAAATACAGTATCATTTTATGAGTTCAGTAAAAATATTGTAAATGTTAATATAAAAGTACTAACTGGAAATACCCAGTAAGCAGCCGCGCTCATGGGCCCATGATTAATATAATCTCACTGCGAAACAGCAAATTACAAAAGGATCGTTTTTAATATAGGATAGTTGCGGCGGTATTTTATATTAGATGCAATTTTGAGTCCCAATAAACCACAGGAATTGTTACGTACCGTTAACAGAGAATACACCGCTTGTGATGCCTCAGTAGTTAAAACGAGCGTGAAAAACTAAGGAGGAAATAACGTAAGTATTGCTGGATATTAGGTCGTATAATGGCAACGGGTGAACAATAACAGCAGAAATGGCTTTAGTTGTGTGCGTAATTGAGAGTAATTATATTTCACGTGGGACACCGACAAATTAAAAAGCAGCTATGGCTCATAAAGTACCCACGCAACAAACAAATCTCTTCCACCATTACCACGTCATTACTCTCGTAACAAACGAGGCAGCACACTAGAGCCATCTATTATGTTTCCCAGGAAAGAAACTGTCGTTAACCCTCCTTGCGTTTACATTACATTAAACTTCAAATTGCCAGCTGGGAACGTGAAATCGATAAACTTGCTAATTAACGTATGTCCTGGAGATAAGCGCTTGCTGGTTTTAATTAAACGTGAATGATCGTTTAGCAAAAGTAACTGATCGTGATTACTTATCGAGAGGAGGTTAGCCTTTTAATTACACAGCTGTTTCATGTTTCAATTGTGGCGTTGCTGCTTGAGCGATTATAGAAGCCCGTAAACGATATATGAGAGATATTTCATAATTCAGCAGATGGCTGGGGGGGGGCTATTTTTTTTCTGAAGTACTCTCTATTTAACTTTATTTTTATATGTAGTTTTTGATTTTCTTTTTTCATATTTTCCCTCTAGCCCTGTCCCCATTTGCGCCACTCTGTTACTAGCTACAAGATGGCAGCGTGTAGGAAGAAAGAATTAAACGCAATGAATGAGGCATATTAGTGAAAAGTTAGAATGATTCTTATTTCAATATTGCGTAATTTATTTTTGTATTACACTACACATATATACACTACAATGCATCTTTATTATTTATCATAAATTCTAATAATCGAGTCAACTTTGCATAATTAAAATAACATAATAATAATAATAATAATAATAATAATAATCTATGCTTTATTTCTCATCAACAATATGTATTTTAAAATGTGTTATCTTTAAGCAACGGTTAAAGAATGTCAACTTTGTCACGTTTTTAACAATGAGCAAAATGCATACTTTCTTATAAACATTCTCTACTCAATAATTTAGTGTTATTACTGTGATATGACTAAATATAACCATAAAATGAATATGAAAACAAAGAACAGAAATTGAAACTCCGACTTGCAAGCCTATAGGTAAATGAATGATGTGCGTAGCAAAGCAACATAATGGTTTGACAAAACGTTTCCTCTTTCTAAATATAATCCGAACGCTAACAATCTCCTAATACCGTGAGGGCAGAACAAGAACATATTGCTATATTACTGAAACGCAACAACGTGCCTAATGCTTAATCAATAGATTTAAAACGCCTTAGTTCATTCCTTGAAACTATTTTAACTTAATTTTGCACGTAAGTCGGGTATTTGCAACAATCACCATAAAACCATGTTTTAATGTTTAAAATTGTTGCTGTGCATTGTTGTGTCGCGTGATAGTTTACATTTTAAAGCATTCAGGCTTGCCGAGGCAATAAGTCTTGTCAGATTTAATTTTAAAATGGCACTTAGAGCCATTAGTGGAAGATGAACGAAGTCTTTGTTGTTGTTGTTGTTATTATTATTATTATTTATGGACGCTCTTTAACACCTCAGGTCATCAGCGTCCCATTCAATTCAGAGCGTGAAACGGTCGACAAATTTTGCTCAGAGGCCTCTTCTTTCAGACTTGAGGTTCTTTATCGTGCCGTAAATGTAAAACACGGGACCCGCGGCTTTACTTCCCTTCCGAAGGAAGCCATACTTAGGATTTTTACGCCCGAAAAAATCCATCAGTTCTACAGGAACACCATACCTATCGGATACAGTTTGATCGCAACCATCAAAACTGGACTCTGGAGCAATGGTACACGGTGCCCTTCACAGATGAGAGCAAGTTCTGTTTGAAGGCACCAGATGGGAGGGAGAGAGCATGAATCCTGCACTTTTTCTTCAGGAGTACCTTTTAATGGAGGTACCCTGCCCAAGTATTGGTTTGGGCAGGGATCAGCATTGAAGTATTGGTGTTCATCGAGCATGGGCCACTGACAGCTCATCAGTACATCGAGGAGGTTCTTGTTGATCATGTAGTGTTTTACATCCGTTATAGGCGACATTATCTTTATGCAGAATGCTCGTCCGCACATTGCCCGGTGTGTTTCTGAGTTCCTGGGTGTGTTTGGGATGAACGTATGGTACTTTCAGCACACAGTTAAGACCTGAACCTGAAAAGAACATGCTTGGGAGACGTGCTAACAGTTGATTCCATTTTGAAGAAGCACTGGCGTTAATTGAGTTTGGAGAAGTTGATAAATAGTTTCTGCTCTTTTATATTGGTCCAGTACTGCAAACAAATCACATAACTTCATCATTATAATACGGAATCACACTGGAGTATCTTAAATGATTTCACGTTTCTACTTTTGCCCAACAGGTGCATTTCTTGAAATTATAAATTTAGAATCAGATTGAGGTCCAAAACTCTTTCTGATTAATTTGAAGTATTTAGTCTAATTGTAAGTCCAACACTCCAGTACATTTGCTGCTATTATCTGTCTCAAGATTTAATTGTAGTCAGTAGCAAGTTGGAGAAGCTCTTTATGCTGTCCTCGACGCGATGGCCAAGGAACGACGAATCTTCTTGAGGAACTCGTCATGCGCTCAGCGCAGTTTTTGATCTGTAGTGAAGCATTTTAAATTTGTCAAACATGCACACATATTAGTCACATCAATGATCACTGTGTTGTCACCACATCGCACGTTCATACTACATGCGAACCCTGTGGTCTCTTTCTCGAATTACTTGCAACAATATTTAGGCGCACAAGAGCATTCTTGATCAACTTTGCAATGAATAGACATAAATGTTTGTCTGAGATTCAATCATAAACTTTTCGCAAAAAATTCGATAACTTTTTGACATTAGTTGTAACAAAATAACTTGCTTTTAAAACAAAGCAACACAGAACAGAGCTGAATACGATATGACAATAGATCAAAAATAAGCACAGCTTAGAGAGTTTTACATTCTATCACATGATTGAATAAATAACAAGTAATACACATTGAATCCTACAAAGAGACCAGAGTATCTGGAAACATTATGAAAACTTTATCATAATCATCATTTTTATAAAGAGGGCAAAACTGTTTTGTACCGCGCTAACAAATAAATCTGAATTTCATTCATGCTACAGTCATTTGTCTTATAAAGGTCGTTCTAGTTCAAAGTTTAATTTTAAGTGCATCACATCATTAAAAACTGTCTATTACATACATTAAACATAAATTATGTTGATTAATAATATTTTTCCCAAGGAGAACACTCCCACTGCCAGTTTAGATATACTGTTAATAAATTATTCAGTTATATTTCATTTTTACTTTATGAGACTTTTATACACTTTCTTACGGCGATTTTCCACCATACAAACAAAACAGAAACGCGTATTTTTGCAACACAAGTGCAACATTTACAAAACTTAATTGTAAACTTAATTTGTTGGCGATTGTTTTATGTAAGTTTCTGAGTTGGGGTGAGTGTTAAAATTCGTTTCCACCAAACAAACAAACCCAGAAAATAAGAGAAAGTAATTTTGTTTGTTGTTGTCAGCTCACTCGTTCACTATACCAGCCTTCTGCTGCAGTTGATGGGGACTGCTTGTGTTTTGTTTTCAGAGTTTCAATTGAAACGGATTTGTGTGCAAACAATCTGCATAGTGAAATAGGTTGTTGTGAGGGCAGACTCTACAGGAACCGAAATGATCGAAGAAAGAAAACCTCGGACTATAGTTGGGATTTTAATTCATTTTTTCCCGCGAACATCCAAACTTCTGCAGTGCAAAAGACATCAATAACAAAAATGGATTAGGAAAGTAGGCTCATACAAAGAAAGTAATGAGATCGAAAGAAAAATACAGTGAAAGAAGAAGAAATAATAAAATAATAATAATAATAATAATAATAATAATAATAATAATAATAATAATAATAATAATAATAACTATCTCTCTACATGTCAAAAATAAAGTGAGGAAGGAAACAGAAATTGGTATAGAATGCAAGTAAGATTGTATTTATTTATTGCACTTGTTGATTCATTCTGTAAACCATGGTCTATAACTACACCTCATTTCAAAACTGAACTATAAAACTTAGGCACACTGTAATTGCCAGGGTACTTCCCACATCTGACATTACATTTTCAGTAAATTCATCCTTTATTTCTATTGCTTCTTCTGATAATTTTCTTGGCACATGCTTGAGAGGTAACAAGGTTGAGGATCGCTTCTCCATGACCCTACAACTACGGCACCACTGTGTAAATCTTCCACTGCTGGTGTGAAATTTAATTTCCATTCTTCATTTCTACGTCAATGATTGTTCAGTAACGCACAGATCTCATATGTGTTCAGCTTTTTCTGGCTGTAGTACAATACAAGGTGGTCTCCAGGATATTCGGGACTGGTGCTGCCATCAGGTCAAAAACTTACTTTCACCGTCGTTACCCTCAAAGTAGTTCCCATCCACACGTATACGCCGCTCCCAGCGATTCTGCCATTTCCCAAGTGCATCTTGGAATGATCTTTGAGGGTGTTTAGCACAGACAGCGTTTCTTCTTGAATCTTCTCAATTGTGTCGAACCGATGTCCTTTCAACTTGATTTTAAATTTGGGGAATAGAGCAAAGTCGCATGGTGCCAAATCAGGCAAGTACGGTGGATGGGAGACAACCGTCATGTTGTTTTTCGTCAAAAAGCTCCTGCTGAATAAGGAATTGTGACGGGGAGCATTATCGTGATGTAACAGCCAGTTCCCTTGTCGCCAAAGTTCGAGCCGTCGCAAAACGTCACAGTAGTACATGGAATTCATTGTATGATTTGGTGGGACGAATTCTTTGTGCACAATCCTTTTGGTATCAAAGAAAACGAGGAGCATGCTCTTGACTTTGCTCTTCACTTGTCTCGCTTTTTAGTCTTGGTGAGTTCGGGCTCTTACACTGGGAGGATTGTTGTTTTGTCTCAGTGTCATAAGTTTACATCTAGCTCTCGTCACCGGTGATGACTCTGGACAAGTAAGTTGGATCATCGGATATGGCCTGACGAAGCTCCGTGCACACTTCAGCACACTGCGCCTTCTGATCAACAGTCAGAATCCTTGACACAATTTTTGCGGCGACGCGATGCATGCCCAATTCAACAGTTAAAATGTCCTATAAGCATTTCTCACTTCATGAGCAAGATCTTCAATGTTTTTGACGTCGATCCTCACGAACGAGGTGTTGAACTTTGACAACAATGTCAGGCGTAGGGTAGCTGATGGGCCTACCGGTGTGAACATCGTCTTCAATTGCTGTACGGCCAGCCCTGAACCGAGTATGCCACTCAAACGCACGTGTACGGCTCATACTTTGTCCCCCAAATTCTTTTTGAATCATTGCGAGGGTCTCCGTAGCATTTTCCCCGAGATTTGCACAGAATTTGATGTACACTCTCTGTTCTAATCTTCGATCCATCGTAAAATTCCCACTCACTGCACACAGAGTATCATGAAAAGTACTATAGAATCTCAACACATATACCCAACTGCATGAAACTTTAAACACTCACTCATCAGATGTGC
Organism: Metallyticus violacea; assembly: GCA_030762175.1. NCBI lineage: Eukaryota > Metazoa > Arthropoda > Insecta > Mantodea > Metallyticidae > Metallyticus > Metallyticus violacea. Next base: position 105,342,897 of record CM060845.1, on the reverse strand, counting down.
TAGTGTTGCCACCTAGCGATACAGAACTCTATTGCAATTACAGTCGAAATGGCAGTACCAGTCACGAACATTGTGGATACTACCTCGTAGGTTTACGAAATATTCGGAAAACAAATGCCAATATCCCGAATACGTTTTCTACGACTCTTCGAGCCCTGCAATACGATAAATCCTTTGCCTTGAACCACGATCTTGGTGTCCTGGATATGGTTTCATTATATTTCTTGACAAGGGAAAAACATCGTTCTACCATTAGGAACAGGAAGAGGTGACATTGGTGATACATTTAATAGTTGATGACCCAGATCTTTTGCAAATCAGGTACTCTTGAACTGATATACGACCTGAGAGATGTCCAATAGATATGTAAATGAAAGTGTAGTTGGCATCAACTACTGCAAATAGAACAGTACTAAATTCCCCTGTATAGTTATAAAAGTCACTTCCACTATACTTTGGCAATTCCGTTACTATATGGTCCCCATCCATTAAGGAAAGTTCCAAACTGCATTATAATGATTTGCAATTCTTTTCCGTTCTTCTGAACTTGTAGGAACCTGAAACAATAGCATTAACTTAATTTAATAGTTATACAAAATTAAATAATATCCAGTCTATATATTATTAATAGAGTTTGACCCCAGATCTGACTAATTTATTTTCCAATATATCTACTTAAAGGGATACAAACTGACTAATATTATATTTCTTGTTTTAGGATAATAATTCATTGCTGAATCAAGATGCTACGTAGCTTCGCAATTAAAGAAAATTGTAGAAAAAAAAAAAGGCTTTGGAGGCATGTGGAGAACTAGGGGAGCTTTAGGAAGGGAAGACATTGAAAGGTAAGAAAATTTGACAGTTTTAATTTGAAGATGTCATTGAGTGTATACAGAGAAATGAAAGAAGTTTAGAACAGGGATAATTACGTAGAAATATGAGATAAAGCAGTAAGAGAAGGCTTTATATGGGTGAGAACAGAGGTTGTGAATTTGAAGGGTTTAAGAGTAAGGAGGAAGTCGGATAAATGTCCATTGTGTTTCCAGAAAGACAATAATAGCCATATAATATTAGAATGTGAAGAAACTAAGTGTTTTCAGGGAGAAGCTAAGAATGCAGAGATGGACCAATCTACCAAAAGAAATTACAGAGAAAAAATGTTGAAAATTCATGATGGAAATAGGCATTTACTTAGGTAAATGAGAGCAAAATTAGTAAGCAAGGCAACGAAGAAACTGTAGAGTATAAGGAGTTGGATTGAAATAGTAGGAAGGGCCCTATAACTCGGTAACTGCAGTATTTGGGTATATCGGACCCCAGGAAATATAGCAAAGCCGAAAATAGTGAGTTATAATTTGCTAGATTATTTAATACTATTCAGAATAATTGTAGAATGGTATATAGTTGTGTACAAACAAATGTGATTGATTTAAAAAGGGTACATAGATTTGTTAAATAAATAGTCTATTCTATTCATAACATAAGAATCTCAGACAGGCACTGAAGGTGAAAGTGAAGCTAGTAAACTGTAGATACGAGATGGTATCCAGAATATTGGAAACTGGTGCTGGCAACTCGACAGTAGTTGCAGTAGAGTTTTGTACCGCTAGGTGGCAATACTAGCACATCTGATGAGTGAGTGTTTAAAGTTTCATGCAGCTAGGCAGATGTGTTGAGATTCTATAGTACTTTTCATGATACTCTGTGTGTAGTGTGTGGCAATTTAAGATTAGAAAAGAGAGTGTGCATCAAATTCTGTGCAAATCTCGGGGAAAATGCTACGGAGACCCTCGCAATGATTTGGGGGACAAAGCATGTGTGTTTGAATGGTGTGCTCGGTTCAGGGCCGGCCATACAACTGCTGAAGGCGATGCTCACACCGATAGGCCCGTCAGCTGCACAACGCCTGACATGAGGATCGACGTCGAACAATTGAAGAGCTTGCTGATAAAGTGGGAATTGGTTATAGGACATGCAAAAGAATGTTAACTGATGAATTGGGTATGCATCGTGTCGCCGCAAAATTTGTGCCAAGGATCCTGACTGCAGATCAGATGGCGCAGCTTGTTGAAGTTAGCACGGAACTTCGTCAGGCCTTGTTCGATGATTCAACCTTCTTGTCCAGGGTCATCACCGGCGATGAGAGCTGGATGTACGCTTATGACACTGAGACAAAACAACAATCCTCCGAGTGGAAGAGCCCGAACTTACCAAGAAAAAAAAAAGCGAGACAAGTGAAGAGCAAAGTCAAGAGCATGCTCCTCGTTTTCTTTGATACCAAGGGATTGTGCATAAAGAAGTCGTTCCGAATCGAACAGTGAATTCCACGTACTACTGTGACGTTTTGCGACGGTTCCGTGAAAATGGGCGGACACGACGGCCCGAACTGTGGCAACAAGGGAACTGGCTGTTGCATCACGATAATGTGCCCTGTCACAATTTCTGGTTTACCAGGAGCTTTTTTACGAAAAACAACATGGCGGTTGTTTCCCACCCACCGTACTCGCCTGATTTGACATCCTGCGACTTCGCTGTATTCCCCAAAATGAAAATCAAGTTGAAAGGACGTCGGTTCGACACAATTGAGAGGATTCAAGAAGAAACGATGTCTGTGCTAAACACCCTCAAAGAACATGACCTCCAAGGTACACTTGGAAAATGGCAGAATCGCTGGAACCGGTGTATACTGTGGAAGGGAACTACTTCGAGGGTGACAGCGGTCATTAGTCTCAAAGTTGGTTTTTGACCAGATGGCAGCACCTGTCCCGAGTATTCTGGATACCACATCGTATGGTCCAAACCACAGATCAAGTCAGTAGCTGAGCCGGCACCAAGAAGACAAACAAAACCGACTCAGGAACAACGATGGCCTAGTCATCCACAGACGAAATGCAGCAAAGATATGTCAACGGTTTCAGATGTTGAAATCAGTTTTCGAACGGAGAGATACAGAACAGCGACGCGATGAATATGAGGTATTTGGCGAGATGTAGTTCACAACATCCGAAAATTGAAGATTGAATATGCAAGAACCAAATAAGAACCAAATACTTATTGTATGAGGCTCAACAAGGGTTCTATGAATTCCCACAGAACTCCGGTCCTTCCACGCCATTACCTTGGTATAATAGAAATTATACAGCAACATCTGCGACTACTTGGAGAATAGGTCATGAGAACCCTCAGGTAAGGTGTGAAACCGGTGCAGGAATGTTTTCAATGGGCCATGCAATCTGAATTTGAAGATAAATGCGAAACAAGCGAAATGCGATAAAATTCTTTCTTTTGTAAGGAATAAAATAAAGTGTTACTTTTCCTTCCGGTATATATGTATTTGTAAATCAATTAAAATATGATCTTTTATTATGAAAATAAAGTTTAGGTTTTTTAAGTGAATTGAAAGTACTTTTTGTTTCCCAGGTAGACTTCAAAGACACTGTTTTCATTTTTTGTAAATGTTTTTGAACATATAATTAAGTATTTATAGTCGTTCATAACTTTATTTCACAAATAATACTAGTTTTAGACATATGTATTTGCCTTCACTTACCTTTATAGAATCCGTTAGCTTTTGCATACTTCAAGCACAATTCTTGAATTGGAAGAAACAAGTACTTGGACATTAGACTGCCTCCAGTCGATCCTGGTGGTGCAGTGGTAACCATACTTGCCTCCTAAACCCAAGATCGCGGGTTCAATGGTTTTTTTCGGGCGTAAAAATCCTAAGTATGGCTTCCTTGGGAAGGGAAGTAAAGCTGTGGGTCCCGTGTCGTACATTTACGGCACGATAAAGAACCTTAAGCCTGAAAGAGGAGGCCTCTGAGTAAAATTTGTCGGCCATTTCACGCCCTGGGAGGCTGATGACCTGAGATGTTAAAGAGCGTCCGTAAATAAATCAAATCAACAGTAGCAATAAATCTCAGAGTTATTGTTAAACGGTCTTTAACAGAAATAGTACATCTATAATTAGTATAACTAGATTGATTAGGTTTTCAAAGTAGCCACTAGACATTCTGACGAAATTATAAAACAAATTTCCATGCAATCTCATATCACCCTCTTTAGCATATTTAATGTTGCGTCATTTTCACGTCTAGTCAAGAGCGATCTCATCCAATATCTTGGCTTACGACGTAGTTTGCATAGATGCAGTATAAAACCACCCAAATGCAAGAAAAAACAAACCATCCTCGCTGAACATGTTCCACCACGTCTCTCTCTAGTGATAGCCCCTAGACCGAAACCTGTTCGAGCAGTTGAAACAGAGTTTCTTATTGTTTCGGTGTGTCGATGTTCACATAATTCCGAAACAAACCTGTAACTCTACTAGTTCGTTTGGTGGAAAACCGAATTTAACACCAAATAAACTTATGCAAGGGACTATTATAAAGTTTTCGAACCTCAGTAACTTGCTTTTAATAATGCTTAAATAAACAAATATATGCCATGTAGTAACAATACTTTTAACAATAAATCGACTTAATTTGTGGCGACCGCCGGTCATGCAACACACAAGAATGTGCACTTGTGCCAGTAGGGTCGCCCAATAGCGCTGGGGCTGGGACATTACTGGGCGATTAGTCATTGCGGCTTATGTCAGTCAGTAGCAGTGTCTGGAGATGCTTACATAAACCTTGGAGGACTTTGCCCCTTCGTGTACAACAGCCTTCAAGTTGTCCGTGGAATTTAAGAGAGGTCCAACATTTTCAAAGACGCAGATGGAAGCAGCAGTGACTATGAAAGTATCGCCGTTGTGGAGTAGTTGCATGTAGGGCTTCGAGTGACCTCTAAAATTTTACGAAGGAGACCCATAAGTTTCTGGCCTAACCATTTTCTAGGTACAATAGACAAAACATATATTTCACTTTTCAATATAGCTATATTGAAAAGTACTTGTATAGCTACACATTATTGCAATACACTTCTCATATCTTTGAATTAACATTTCAATCTCTCCCAAAAATAGTTAGAAGTCTTGTCTGCAAAACGGACATAAACAGCATCCATCACTTCTTCGTTATACTTAAATTTCTTTCCTAGAAGGTCGTTTCGAGAAGAGGAAATAGTCAATTGGAGCTAGATCTGGGCTGTAGTGTGGATGGTCGATCTCCTTAAGCCACATTTCTTCACAGCTTCCTTTGCAGCAAGAGCTGTGTGCACAGGCGCGTTGTCGTGAAGAAGGCGCACACCATCACTCAGCTTTCCTCATCTTTTCTCTTTGATAGAAGCACGTAGTCTGTGCAGCAGGCCAACATATTACTCTGCACTTACTGTGGTGTTCCTCTCCTTGAAGCCAATGAAGAGTATTCCTTCAAAGTGCCAAGAGATTGGGGCCATGATCTTCTTGGTTGAATGAGTGACCTTGGTGTTTAGAGGCGGTGCTTCGCCAGGTTTACGCCACTCCATTGATTCTCTTTTGGACAAGGGATCATAGTAGAGGATCATAGTTTCATCTCCTGTAACAATGGTTTGCACAACTCTCTCGTTGCCTCGGCGGAGCTCCAAAAATGCCTGACAATAGTTGACTCGTTGCTGCTTTTGGACTGAGGAAAGAAGTCTAGGCACCCATTGCACTAACCTTATTTACGTTTAAATGTTCGTGAATAATTTGAAGGATGTTATTTTAGAATAGCTATAACTTTGAGCCGCCGATCTTCCATAATTCATTCTTCCACTAGAGCGATTTTTTCAGGAGTGAGTACCTACAAGGGTCGACTTGTATGCTCTTTGTCTTCAGTTACTTCTCCGTTTATTCTTTTGCGGTAGAATATGAAGGGGATGCTTCCCCATATACACCGTTCAATCGCTGTTTAATTTCATTTGGAGTAAGTCCTTCTTTTGTGAAGAGCTTAATTACAGCTCGATACCCCGTTTCTTTATGTAACTATTTCTGAACGACTGAACACAGCGGAGCGGAAGTGACAGCTGCAATACTTCTTATCGGCGAGGCCGGAAACTCTTCCTACTACTACTGACTGTATCATTTTATTATTTTTAAAATGTGTAAACATTTCTATCGATCTGTAGCTAATGATAAACAAGAACAAAAGTAATTGTTTAATGCAGTGCTTTTATAGAATATAACAGTTTGTGGCATCGCGTGTAATCTGCTTGCTTTCGTACGATAGACGAAAAAGAATTATAAGAACAGAAAAAAAAAAGATAATAAAGTATGGAATAGTTTTGTATAAAAGCTAGCGGGCGTCGTTTATATTTGCCATTTGAATAACACATGAAGATAAAACGAATGAAACTACTACAAAGGGATATTTTTTTTTGCATAACATTATGAAATCGCAGCCGTCATTGGCAACTGCGACAGAGCAGTAGCAAAGTGCGAAAACCTGCCCCCAGGAGCGCTCGCTCCCTCCTCTACCCTCGATGTTTGTGCAAGGATATTCCGGGCCCGACGTTTATCCTTGTGAAATTGCGATGATGATCACAGCATCTTCTGGAGCCTAGGCTGGCTGTATCAATATTATTTTTCAATCCCACGCTCGCTCGCCGCTGCTCATCTGTTGCCCTAAGCTCGCAGCGATTATAATCAAAAGGGAGTTTTTATTAGCTTAGCGTATAGAGGGGTAGCAATTTTTATATCTGGTGAAGAGCGGGTCGTTAATTTATCCGTTTTGTATAGGCGATGGGTTTTACCGCAACGGGAGGAAAAAGGGGAAAGTTTTAGGCAAGCCTATACTAAAATTGTAAAAGCTTTTAAATCCTAATGGAGCACTCTAAAATTTGGCATGCATATTTAAATTATTTATCTGTTTCTACATACACGTTTTCATTAAATTGCTGCCGTCAAGGGTGCCCGAAGACGTTAAGGCGCGGATTCTTGAGCGGAAGGTCTTGGGTTCCATTCCCACAATGACCGTTCTCCTCAGCCATCAAAAATGGCAAATACCGGGGAGGTGCTCTAATAGTAAGGCTAGAAACCTTCCTTATAAAAAAATCTTCCCCATTTTCTTCAAACTTTTTTATTAACTCGCTTTCTTGTCTATTGGAATTTTGTAATTAATTTTTCAGGCACTTCTAAATGAGATAGGCACTTGAAAATTTGCACATAGGTCAGAAATGAATGACAATACAATATAATACGGTAATTATCATGGTTCAACGATTCCACGGTTTAAAAATATGGTTGCGCAGTTTTGAAAGTAAAGCAGCTCAATATCAAACACGAAGGTTTTAAAAAAATGCAAGATTAATATAATAGTAAGAACACATTTCTGTAGTTTCGTTAATGACGCATAAAAATATATGAAATTTATAATAATCTTCATTTAAAAATAAGAACAGTTGTTATGATGACTGTATTATATTTATCAACACAATAAATAAATTATAATGTAACTTGATTTATAATTAATTTCAACGTTTTATTTGAATCTAAAATGATTAGAATTCTTTTTGTTATATTTTGATAACAATACAATCGCCATGGAAACTATTCAAATAAACAACGCGATGTCGAACGCGCAAATTCCAAGAAACGCATGGCTCAAGCGCGATCAACTGAGACAATGGAAAAATGTTCATCTCTACTCGCTAATGACACGCAACGAAATGCTAAATATTTCGATTACAATACAGTCGCCATGGCAACTTTTCAAATAAAAACATCAAATTTAAGTCCTCACAATTAAATCCTTACAAATAACATTTAATAAATCGTATTTCTATTACATAAGTTCAATTGCGCTAGTGTTGATGCTTAACATGTGTATTAATAATGTATTAATAATTTAAACTGTGTAAATAAGTAGTGAATGAGTATTATATTTAATATAATATAATGAGTTACAAACTATTGCATGCGCCCCACGTTTTTCGTTTGGAATTTTTTTCTAAAAGAGTTTATGAAATTATGAATTTACATGGGGTTATAAATTTGCATTTGGCTAGGATGAATTATATTATATTTTTTAGTTCATTTATAATTAAGAAAACAAAAACGTGGTTTTTGAAAAAATTATTTAAATTATTATCATTTCAAACCGTGTCCACCTCCTGTGAGACTTCAATTGTTTAAATGGTCGTACAAAACAAAAAAATAAATGGTTACTAACAATTTTTAAAATGTTAATTGCAGATTAAAAATATTTAATAAATATTTTGGAATTATTAAGCAATATATTTTCTGTTTTATAATGGGATTTTTACCCCAAATAGCTCGGAAACTAAATATCCATATTTTTATCCTTAGCTATATTGAAATTATTTGTCATCCTTTTTAACTAAGCCTACATTTTTCAATGTATGATGTAATTTTACAGAATTTGGTGACAATTTAGAAAATTTAATGAAAAATAAAATTGCATTAATTGAGGCGGTTTATGTACTGAACCTTTTACTAAAGACAATGCCCACCTACAAAGTTAATACATATGTACGTTACAGCTTATGGAATCAACAACGTTTGTCATACTGAATGTTTTTGTAAATTTTAAATTTTATAAAAGTACGAAGTAAACTATCGAAAATATTTCATATTGCAATAAAGCTTTGCCTTAAAACAGTAATAAATAGTTCTCAAAAGTTTAATTTTTACAAATACCATCCAGAACCTTGTGAATGAATAGTGTTTAACGCCCGTTTTGAGGCACCACAGGCGATGGACACTGGTGGGTGATACATGAGATGAAATGATATATTGGGAAAGGATTTATTTTTTTAAGGAAGGAAACGTTACAGGCCTAAGTTTAGGGTACCTCCCCGGCATTTGCCATTTATGAGGAGTGAGGAAAACCTCAGTCAGGGAAGACGGTCCTGGCGGGATTCGGACCCCAGACCTCCCGCTCACGAGTCCGCGATTTAACGACCTCGGCCACCCGTGGCGGTCTCCAGAATCTTGTAGTCATATTAGATTACTCCAATTAAAAATACAGCGCTTATAAACTACAAGCAAGATACCAAATATTTGTCACGTTTACAACTAATCAATCTGCATGTGGTATGTGTTGAGGATAAACCTGATTAACTTATCATAAACGTTGCTTATAATATTTATTAGTGTATCGTGTAAAGGTAATGTCATAAAAGGAAAGAAATAAAAGTCAAATTTTCACAGGTGTAGTGTATACAAGTTGTAACGAAAAATGAATGTCAAAACGTTGTGGAAACGTTCCTCATAGATTCAGAATAAATAATATAATATGAACATAAGTCCGGAATTGCTTTATTATATTTTTTCTACATCTGCTCCACGTGGCAAAATATTCAAAAATAGAACTGTGGAAAAAATTCATATGACATGTTCAAAATATCCTGCATTAGCACGGATACACCTATCAGCTCGCCGTTGTATGGTCTCCCTGATGCGCTGATGTATTCCAGGAGTATCTCGTATTGTCTGACAACCTTGGAGAATACAAGCACGAAGACTCCTTACACCTTAGATCATATGAGCATCTGCCAACTCCGTATTTGAATATCTCAATTTACTGTACTTTGAACGATGTCCGTAAACACACAGAACTGACACTATGTGTTCGGTGCTCTTGCCACAGGACAGCTATGCTGGTATTCTAGCTTGCAAATCACACCTTATAAGCGGAGTTGTACACAAAGGGCTCTACAAGGAAATAAAGTATTTCCAGACCATTGTTCATATAACACATTTGCACTCTCTAAATGCAAGAAATGTTCCCCAAAGTTTTGACATATCTTTTTGTTATAACCGAGGGTGCCAAAATGTATACACACTTTCACAGTAGATATCTATTTAATATATTTCAAAGTTGAAACGAAAAACAATAGTAGCGTGTGTAGTGTGATGTTTTGTAAACAGATGTGACTGACATACATTATGATAGCGTTGCTACAACAAATTGAAGCCAAGGTTATCGTTTGAACAGGGAAAGCAATTTGAAGTAGTATTGGAAAACCGAGAATGTTGTTGAAGTTGAAAGGCAATGCAGACGTGTATACAAACAAAACCGCCAACGCGAGTAACAGTTGTACGCATTCGAGACAAATTTGAGATTCATGGTATGGTATGCGATGTTCACAAAGGCAGATCTGGGAGACCTCGCACAGCAACAAACCCCGCGCACTGGATAAGACGAAGAGGTCTGATTGAGTTTCCACCGCGTTCTTCGGATCTAACTCCTTTGGACTTCTACCTATCTCTTTAAGGGTGTTGTATACCGCATGCTACACTGGCAGCACTTCGGGAGGAAATTGAAACGGCATATGCTGAAGACACTTTCGCAAACGTTTCTCAATCAGTAGTTCAACGTATTCAAAAGTGTATCGACGCCGATGGTGGGCATTTTGAGCAACTGTTGTGACTGTAAAAGTCTAAGATGATTAGTGCTTGTCATTTTCTGTTTGTGTGAATTCAGTTTTATTGTGTTAACCTAGTTTTTTCTTTGCTTGAAGTGTGTATACATTTTTGACACCCTCTGTGTACTTCGACGCTGCGGTTGGCTTTCTCTGAACATTCTTTCCTCACACAGAAAACTCGTTTTAATTATACTACCTCATACACTATTAAATCACACGCGAATTGCAGAATGGTGTATTTAAGTGAACACACGATAACTAAGTTTATATGAGGTCACATACTTCCATGGCAAATGTCTATTTATGTTGCTTGGCTTTCCGGTTTCGCCGCATCATCGGAATGAAATAACCCGAGCCACTGAGAGCAAGTAGTTCTCCTAGAACATTTTTCACAGCTTTGAGAGAGACTGATTTTGTGAAACGTGAACAGCAGGAGCGATTCCGGAATGCAAGTAACATATACAATGCTGGTTTTCTCTGCCGAAAGAGTGAGACCTAGTGCATGTCAATTAAATGACTGTCTTCTGTAGATATACGAAGCATATTTTTAAAAAACAAATTCAAAATAAGCAATTAAGTCTCTTGCTTATCTAAACATTGCATTAATCAACGTGAAGAGCTTTAAGTGAGGGCAAGTGTGGATCGCTCCGAAACAATCGTTTCATATAATGGCTAGCGATGCACTTGTTGCACAGACATACACTTCATTCCGCCGCCTTCTGTATAAATTTGCCACAATGTTGCACCAAAGTAATATAGTTAACATAACCTTTCACTTAACGCTTTCGCAGCCAAAGTAGACAAAAACTTCACACTTTAATCACTAAGTAGACTTGCTAAATAAATATCCACTCTAATACCCACTTATAGTGAAGATAAGCCCATCATTTCGTTTCTGTATACGTGATATTACTTACACTTAAAATATATCCATATATCCACTTACAAGGATTAGATCTAAGGCCCGTTTAGGGTCATCACGGACCATGTGAACCATTTGAGTTTAACTACATTTAGTACCTATAGTACCTACAGATGTCAGAAGGATAGGTGGTCAGTCAATCGCTTCAAGTGCCTTCTAGTGTGATGCTAATGTATTCCTTAGACGTGAATAGCTATTTATTTTGTCCCGGGATCTCTTTTTCTAAGTATGAAGTTTTCTTTAACGTGGCATAAACTAATAGTAGACTTGATATCGTCCTTCTCGGAGGACTTGCGCTTGAAATTATTACGTTACCAAAAAAAAAAAAAAAAAAAAAAAAAAAAACTATCGATCTCGGCCAGGTTTGGACTCGAGCACCTTGGATCCAGAAGAGAGCTTGTCATCTGCATATAAATGTGTAGAAAAGTAATGTTTTAAGGGACACTGACGTGAGTTTTTGGCCAAAATCGGTCCTTTTTTGTGCTGTAAGTGGTTCCTTGAACCTTTGGGCGTGCATAGAGAGTCAACATTTGCATGTCCCTTACACCCTTCAGGCTCTACAGCCATTTAAAGAACTCTGCGAGTCCTTTTAATCACATGTTTCACAGCATACGTTCTTATAAAACAGCAGTTTTTTTTCAAAATTTCATTTTCACACATTCAAAGTATCCCACGCATCACAGTTTTTGTTTAAATTCAATTAAAATTTACCAGAATGTGCAGCAGCATTCATTGTAACGTTCTATAGAGAAAAAAAAAACATGCTAGCACTAATAATAATTTCAAAAAAAAAATATTTCTCTGAATAAATGATTAATTTTTAAAGATTAAATTTTCTTATAGATTAAAAAAATTACCAACAGTTTACTCATAAAATTTATTCAAAATATTTTTTTATAAAATGTTTAAGGTGTTTAAAGCTCTAATTGCAAATATACCAACCAATTTTCTCATGAGCCGCGTAGGATATTTTGACTATGCGTTATATTTACTTAATAACATTTATGAAATATTTTATTGCTTGAAAGTATTTATACCAAATTTGAATGAAATTCGCAATACTTGTTAACTTAACAGCAATGCAGTCACAATAAAAGTTTCAAAAAAATGTACAACTTTAAAATTTTTCTTCCAGCATCCCTTAAAAAATGACATATACCTATAGTTTTCTTTCGCATGTCAGTTATGTGTAACTTTTTATTTCCTTGGCAAGTATTAAGCTATGCAATTATGCATATAAAAATATAAAAATTTTGCCTACAGGATTCGAATGAAAATACTTTTTAATTTCACTCATATTATCCAAAAAAAAAAAAGTGTACGACGAAAGGCATTGTCTTGTGCCACTTGAAACAATCGTGTTTCATTTTTTAATCTGATCATGCTAAAGGACGCTGATTTATAATCAGATATTACTTGTAATTAGATAATATAACAGATTGCACTGCATGTTTACCAAAACTCTCTATTGTTTTGTAGGTGGGACATGGTTTTTCCTTATTGCCAACAGGTGAAAAACATGCTGCAATAGGTCAATCAAAAAAACCTATTTCAAACACTAACTCAGCAAATTGTATTGTACTGTACATGCTTTTTAAAGGCTTTTGTAGTCCAAACATGCCATCGCCAGACCTTCTATAAAAATATGAAGAAGGGAGATCTTTTTATTACGGGGTCAGGGGTCGAACTTAGAAGAGCACACACTTTGGAATACCTGCTAACTGCTATTTAGAAGCCTATGAATGAGATTTGTATTTCTTGCAAACACTTTAAAATACGTTATTTTGAACATATTAATGGAAAAAGTTGTCAAATTAATTTAAATTGAAAAAGCAAAATAAAATAAAATAAAATCTGTAATATTCCGTCCCGGCACTTTGTTGCCTATACCGTCAAGTTTTATCACTTATAAAATAAAATTAAATTAAATTAAACATTTCACTACTAACTAAATTAAACAAAATTACAAAAATAACTAAATTAAACAAAATTACAAGTCTACTGAAAGCCAGTATACATTAAAATAACTAGTAGCCCAGCTATCTACCTGTACTAAAATATTCCTTAGGAAGCCAAACGGTAACCAGCATTTTCCTCGCCCTAAACACATATTCCAGCTCACGTAATCTTTTAACATATACTTCTACTACCCCATCACTTCTTCTTTTCTTCTTTTTCATTGTTATCCTTCATCACTCCCTTCTTCCTCGCCATCTTCTCCTCTACCAGTCTGTTCCTATTGATTAATAATGTTGTATTGTTTATTTTCTATTCTTATTAAGTTATTTGTGTTTTGGGATTGTCTTTGTATATGTATGCGTTCTGATCTTCTTACTTCTTCTTCTTCTGCTTCTTCGTTAATTTTTATTATCTGTTCTTGTGGTATCACCTCTTCCCATGTTAGAGTATGCCAATGAACCCATCTACAAGAGTATCATTGGATATTGATGCCTCTCAAGAGTATCTAAAAAAAAATTATTTATACTTAAAAAAGTGGCTAAGACAAAATGGTAATGATGTACTAACGGAAGGTTGTTAACGATTATGTAAAAGTATTAATTCCAGTATAATAAATTCAGTTTTTAAATGTTTCATAAGAAAATAAAATATGTATTTTTTAAATCAACGAATTTCTGAACTTCATATAATTGGCTAAAGAGTTAATCATTATTTTACTGCTAAAGCCTATACAGAAATACCATCGCCATACAGATCAGCCCTGATCGCAACTAATTTCCAAATTAAATGTTAATTAGTTTTTAAAGAGTGTTTTATTACTATTAATACATTTTTACTTTTCGTTTTAAAAACACCGTCCTCAAGTTTAGGAAATTGTTATAGCGGCAGTTTTATTCTGCAAAAACAGGCCACTGCCATAAGATTCCCTTTATTGCAGTGCCATAAACTACCTACTATGACAGGGTTTCACCATGACGACATTGGGTCACCCAATTTGCCCTCAAAATAACTTTAATCCCAACAAACGATTTGTAACAATCTTACAATAGAAATGTTTTCAACTTACTTGATTTTAGACGAACATTCGTATTACTTGTGAGCTTATGAAATAGTTTTCAATGTCTTGTGTAGTGGTATATTGTACATTCAACATGTTTTAAGTATTTTTATTACTTTTTTAACTTTAAATTGTTCACATATAAATCGTTATGTTTTAAGCTTAACTCTTCTTAAAATGTCAAAGAAAGTATATCTTTAACAGTGAAGGGAGGATAAGTATTGCTTTATTTATTTATTTATTTATTTTTCTGGTAGAGCTAAGGCCATTAGGCCTTCTCTTCCGCTCTACCAACCTAATTACATGAAGTTATAGCGACAATATTACAATCACAATATTGATAGTAAAGTTGATATACAGACCAATATCCAGCATTGTGCATATAAATTAATGTATGGTAATACAATATATTGATAATAAAAAATTAAAAATATTAACTTAAGAAGAAGATAAAATAAGACAATAAAAGAACAATAATATACAACAAGCACCAGCAATGACAATTTATACATATATCAATCTACGTGTAAATGGTGAAAGTGCAAATAAAAATACAAGCAAAACATAAAATTAAACTCTGACAATACTATGAAGGAGATAGGAACATTTATGATAGTAATAAAAATAATAGAATGAATAATTCTACAGCAGGTAAAACAAATAAATACATGCATTGTAACAAAAGGGTAATCGATTATTTCTAATACTATTAAACAATTTCTTATGAAATGTTCCTAAAGTTCGGCAGTCTCTGACCTCCCGTGGCAATGCATTCCAGAGACGGGCAGTGGTTACTGTGAACGATGATGAGTAAAGTGATATACAGTGCAATGTAATAATAGTACGTGCTGGGATTCAGAACGTGTGTTAAGATTATGAGAGGAAAATAGAATTTGAAAACGAGAAGATAGATAAGATGGGGAAGATATATGGATACTTTTTAACAGTAGTGTAAGATGATTAATGTGCAATACTAGCGTCTCTGTTCCTAAAAGAACTAATGTAGAGAGACATTTTTGAGTGGGAAATATGATTTCATATTTTTTAAAATCTAGATTTATAATAATAATAATAATAATAATAATAATAATAGTCGTAGTATCGGTAGTAGTGTCGAAGTATTGAAATTGTAACCTGGCGCCCGCGTACCCCTAGTTATCATGTAAATGTGCCCGAGTACAAACGAACCCTGATATAGATCACCCTAATTTACTTGACAAACATTTGGAACTTTAGAAACAGAAACAGGAATTATGTAAATCCACGAACTTGAATATTTCTGTCTACTACTTTTTTACAAACTTTTATTAATATTTGTAACTATCCTTCCTAAACAGGCATGACCGCCACGGGTGGCCGAGGTCGTTAAGGCACGGACTCGTGAGCGGGAGGTCTGCGGTTCGAATCCCGCCAGGACCGTCCTCCCTGACTGGGGTTTTTTCCAGGTTTTCCTCAGTCTTCATAACTGGCAAATGCCGGGGAGGTACCTAAACTTAGGCCTGGAACGCTTCCTTCCTTAAAAAAAAAAAATAATTTCCCAATTTATCATTTCATCTCATGTATCATCAGTGTCCACCGCCTGTGGTGCCTCAATAGTGAAAACGGGCGTTAAACACTACTCAAAAAAAAAAAAAAAAAAAAAACAGGCATATATAAAATCACAATTATCTAAATTACAATTGGAGACATACTCAAATTTAAAAAACATAATACATTTGCTATCTTTGAAAAATTAAATAGAAGAGTTTTATGTTCATATTAACTGCTGAAGCTGATAACCGATGATATGAAATGAAAAATAAACTGGTTTGTTTAATTTGTTTTTATTTACGGACGCTCTTTAACATCTCATCAGCGTACCATTCAACTCAGGGCGTGAAACGGCCGAAAAATTTTGCTCAGAGGTCTCTTTTTTCAGGCTTGAGGTTCTTTCACATGCCGTAAATGTACGACACGGGACCCACGGCTTTACTTCCCTTCCAAAGGAAGCCATACTTTGGATTTTTACGCCCGAAAAAATCCATCGGTCCTTGAACCCCCGATCTTGGGTTTAGAAGGCAAGTATGGCTACCACTACACCACCAGGACCGACAAGAAGATAAACTGGGAAAGGAATTTCGGGGACTGGTCTTATCAGGCCTAGGTTTAGGTTACGTCCCCGGTATTTAGCACTGGTGAGGACTAAGGAAAATCTGGGAAAAATCGTGTCAGGGAGAACAGTTCTGGCTTAGTGACCTTGGCTTTCCTTTTCATTCATTTTCTCTTCTTAAGAAGCCCAGTGCTTCGATCATGTTTATGACAATGCAATTAAAGAATACTTGTTATGGTTCCTTGTTTGTTCTTATCTTTATTTATTTACTATGAGAGCAAATTAACTGAAATTCAATGATTTAACTTTGCTAAATGTAAATTAATGTACAGTTATAAATAAAAAGTATATTTTTTTTACAGCGGCAAACAAGAACAATTAAACGAACATTGAAATCATGAATATATTATTTAAAAACTATTAAAACATATGATGTCACGGATTTAATGAGAAATACAGCGCATCCCATACAACCAACTGCCGGACAGGAGTTTATTCTGTCGGCAGCCTGCCAGCCAGACGTTGCGTGCAGGCTAGCAAACTGAGTTGAACGCATGGAAAATATTTTTATTAGTATTCTACTTAATTTATTAACTGATTATTATTAGAAATACCTAAAGCGACGAGTTATTTAAATATGCAACTAACCTTTGAACTATAAGTACTTTATGAGTATTCAGTATATAAAATGTTCTTTGTGTCTGAAATATAGAGGAAAGTATGCATGTAATTAAGGTTGCAATAAATGTAGCCCACCAATGCCATATTTTGAAACCAGGTCTGTTTAAAAATGACATCACAGGTTTAGACTGCACTCTTCAGCCGCTCTATTCCGGTTATTTCTGAATCATAAACTTGGTTTAATTTTTTAACACTTTTATTTAATTCTCGTCTTAGTATTTAGTACCTATATAAAGCAAAGCTTTTCGGCAGCCTCTCACGAAATTACGAACTCCTGAAACCTCAAGCAAGACGTTAATGGAAAAAGTTGGCATCTTTTTGCAGCAGTTTGTCTCTTCAACAGGGCCACTCCATAAAAAGCAAAGCATTATGAACGTGGCTGCCAGACGATTGGCTGAAAATAAGACAAATAAAGGCTACCGTTACGAGCGCTGATTGGCGGGCGGAAGTTCTTCCCCCTCCAGTTCTGGAGCAGCAGGGGGATGCTATAATCAAAAGCCTTTGTCGCTAAGGGGTGCGATGCTAAGGGGATTAAATGCAGCGAGGTTTCGGATTAGGAGGGCGAGGGAGCCAGGCCAATCAAAAGGCAGAACACTCCATCATCATCATCAGTAACCGAGCATCATTAAACTTTACTTTGGTTAATGGCGAACAAGGAGAGGGGGGTTGTTTTCTACGGAGAATTGAGTCGATAATTTAAGTTAAAAGGGGTGAGAAGAACGGATTTTATTGGCTGCATCAAATGCGTTCAGGGTTGTACAGATGGCAGTCGCTTTTGTGATTCAAAACTTACTTGACGGTTAGAGAGTTGCTGAAAGGAAACAAATAGCTCTTGCATCTGTCACACCAATCGCGTTCTAAAACCCTTCTAACCTTCCATTCCCTGTAGTGTCTTTAAAAATTGAGGGAAGTATAACAATGTTTTTTTTTTCTGCTGTCAGTATGACACCAGCAAATTGTTTCGATGATTCTGCTTACAGAAAATAAATAGCACTGCGAATAGAAACAATTACACTCAAAGAAAGATGGAAAGGAAGAAGGAAGGAAAGAAGAAAGGAGGGAGGAAGGAAAGAAGGAAAGGAAGGAAGAAAGAAAAAGAGGAAGAAAGAACGATGGAAAGAAGGAAAAGAAAAAAGAAAGAAGGAAAGGAGAGAAAGAAAGAAGTGGAAGAAAAGAAAGAAGGGAGGAAATAGGTAAAGGAAGTGAGAAAGGAAAGGAAGGAAGGAAAGAAAGGAAAAAAAGAAAGATGGAAGGAAGGAAGTAAAGAAGGAAAGAAATGAGGAAAGGAGGGTGGAAGAAAAGAAGGAAAGGAAGAAAGAAAGAAGAAAGGAAAGAAGGAGAGGAAGAAGGAAAGAAAGGGGAAGGAAATAAGAAAAGAAAGGGGGACGGTAAAATTAAGAAGAGAGAGAGAAAGGAAGGAAGAAAGATAGAAAGAAAGAAAGAAAGAAAGAAAGAAAGAAAGAAAGAAAGAAAGAAAGAAGACGGACAGAAAGATACTGTTAAAACGATAAAGTAAGATATACCTTTTTGCACTAAGGTTAGAGCGTATGTCATTTAACTGGTTAATACTGGTGCTAAAAGTACACGGGTGTAAAAGAGAGAAAAATGTCACAAATAAGTGCTAGTTATTAAAATTCAAACGTAAATTTCTACAATTTAATGGTAATTTCTTTAAGTACTACTCTTATAGAATGTGAGACACATGGGCTAATTTTGGCGCAATGTGTGGAGATTATTAACATCAACTCTCGCTGAACATTCACCCACTTAACTTCATTTATGATGATGATGATGATGGTAATGATGATACACAGAGCAGAGCTTACAGTAACAACAGAGTATTCAGTATTTGATGTCCTATTTAACGTCACCATTTTTAATGGTATTTAACGCCCTTTTTTACCACTGAGGCACCACAAGCAGTGGACACTGATGATACATGAGATGATATATTGGGAATGGATTTCTTTTAAGGAAGGAAACGTCCTAGGCCTAAATTTGGGGTACCTCCCCGGCATTTGCCATTTATGAGGACTACGAAAACCTGGAAAAAATCTCGTCAGGGAGGGCGGTCCTGGTAGGATTAGAACCCCAGGACTCCCGCTCACGAGTCCGCGCCTTAACGACCTCGTGGTGGTACGATTCTCCTGCTGCATGGTTTCGATTACTCCGATGTGTCTGGTCGATATTTCCCCCATTCCTCCTAGAATGCCACCTTCAAAGCACGTAAGGTCTTTGGAGTATGCCTTTGGCAAATATAGCCTATGTGTCCCATAAATGTTCAATAGGCATAGGACTTGGCTGCTTGTGGTCAATCCAGCTGAGCAGTCCCTGCCGTATCATCAACGTGTGAAGCGGTTTGTCGCCAATTATTAAGCGATCTGGTTGTTGGTTGCCGTATTTTGTAGCGGCGTAACGTTAATTGACTATTGAATGGCTCTATTGTTGTTGCTCACGCTTCATGACTCGTTCCACTATTTTGTGACTCGTGCGCAACAGAACTGGGAGAGAATATCAACTATAATTACGATGCAACATAATATACGCATAGTAATTTATGTATCCGCAAGATCTTTCGCGTCCTCTGGTGTTCTGCGTACGATAAAACAAATATAAATTTAGCTGTAGCTATTTTGTGACTCGTGCTCAACAGAACTGGGAGAGGATATCAACTATAATTGCGATGCGGCATAATATATGCATAGGAATTTATATATCCACAAGATCTTTCGCGTCCTTTGGTGTTCTGCGTACGATAGAACAAATATAATTTACTTGGCGCAACTTCCAAGGAGACGAAACGAATCTGATGGTATAACTATCTGAATTGACTCTCTCTCTGACGATCTGATCCTCTAAACTACACCTCTGAATTGCATATGTCAGCTCATGTACTCACGGAGTATCTAGGTGTGTCAGTCAGAACGGCGATTGGTGCTTGTATTATAAATGTGTGATCACCGCCGTATTCTAGCAGTAGCGTTTGTACTTCCTAAGCGACAGTACCGGGTTCGATTTCCGATTGAGTTTGTTTCCTAACCTAATGGATTTTTTCAGGGATTTCCCCATTTCTTTAGGTGAATGCCTGGGAAATTTGGCAACAAAATCCCCTGAATATTCGGTCATTCGTTATCTGGTACAGTAGATCTTTAGTCACGGTGTCATGATCATAAAAAATAACTGCACAGTATACATACACCATTTTTTACTTGGACATATAATTTATTACTATTTTCTATTTTTTTTTTTTTCGCATTCATTGTTTTTCCTTTCACGATTCTAAAACTTCTGGCAAATATCCCTGAGTTTTTAAATTAGTTCCGTTAACTATATGATAATATAGACGTTTTAAAGTTTGATTTATGGCATATTTTTGTCATTTTCGAATTTAGATATTATAACAAAAATAGTCCACTATTTTCAACCCGCATGAACAAATACAATAATTAAACGAAACGTGTTTGCCGTTGCTTGAAAGTACAGTGCTCTTCATTATTATGCAAAACAGCTCATACTAAATTAATTCTCATATCACGAGGTATTCATACTAGAAACTTACATTTTGTTATACATATAACATTTTATAAAACTCTAGTAAACTGTATTACACTTCATTAGCTGTTTCCGAAGGAATGTAAGCTATTGCGGTATTAGTAGACTGTTGGTAGACATCGACGATATCTACTAGACACCTACAATGGGGGGGTAAGTCACAATTTTTGTTTTTTTTTCTCAAAACTCGGCATATAACAATAAATTAAAAACGATTCGTTAACTAGCAAAATTGGATTATTGGAGATGAGAGTTATCCTATAGCGATTATTTTAATAGAAAAATCGCTCTAGAGGCCGCAATTTTTATTTATTCTCAATGAAACTCTGTAAATTTCTTTAAAATAAATTGATAACAGTAGTTTTCGAAAATCAGGCAATCGAGTCAATAGGAGTGGGGGTTTATCTGAAATCCAAAATTTAAACACCACTCTAGCGGCACTAATATTTGTTTCCTCACAACAAAATTCTATATATACCGTTTAAATAAAATATGAAAAATTAGTTTTGTGAAAATTAAGAGATGTTGGATCATTAGGAGTAGGTGTATATTTGAAAAAACATAAATTTAAAAAGCGCCATTGTGTTTAATTTTCTCTGAATCATTTTCACATAAAACGACAAATTAATTCAGCATATAAGCTGTATTTAGAACGATGCATATGTTTTATATTTAACAAAAGCCGATAGAATTAAGAAAGTAAAACTGTTTTGCAATTTAAAGACATGCGATTAGATTAAAATGTGAGAAGAAGAAGAAGATGCTAAAAGAGACGGAAGTTGTAACGTCTAACAAACTATGACTTGCAGAATGTTGTAACAATAACAACACGTGATTTTTATTACTGTGCGGCAGCGTTGCGAGACCATTACTTGAAGTACAAATAAAATAGGAAAAAAATAAACAACATTTCCGCAGCAGAGTTGTAAAGTGTGTATGATATTTTATTTACATTCTACAATGTCAGTCTTACAGCATACGTTAAACAAAGCTAAACGCGTTAATATAAATTCTACTAATTTAATCATATCTGTAAATTAGTTCATGTCATTTATCTCCCATATTCTTCACTGTTTTGCTAATCACTTGTATTACCCGAGAACCGCTAAGTGCGTTGACTCCCGGCTACTGTATAAAGCAAAGGCTCAAAAAATGAACAACATATTATTATATACCAATATTAAATGCAAATAATAATGTTCAAGTATAAAGCATATAAAATGAAATATGTTTATTTGTCTACTTTTGCTGTTTGAAATGCGTTTCCTCAGCTTATAGAAAATACGAGAATCATTTTCAGTGTAACTGTTCAAGGATTTTGCTTAGCATTGTTCTTGAAAATATTATAGCCATAGTTTTTACTACCATTGATTTACACGGTATTTTGACCTTATCTACCATTTTCATGTATTTATATTTAAGTTTGAAATTGGAGTTGAGTGAATTCCGTTTGCCAATGATTTGAACACTTTTTTTTTGTATGTATGTTACAAAGGTATTTATCACCACACTTTTATTAGATATTATAATTTTATCTTGGCTTATTTTAAAATTATATTTAGTGAATCGTCTAGAGTATAGTATATCAATACTTAATGATAAATTAGTGTACGTTATTATCATTAATATATAGGCCACTTAAGCTACAGATATCTCCATTGTGGTATATACGAAGGTAGGTCCATAAGAGTCCGGCCTAATCATTTACTAGGTATGATAAAGACAAAAACTATATTTCACTTTTCAGTATATTTACCCTTTATTGCAATGCACTTCTCACATATTTAAATAAACATTTCAATCCTCCCTCCCAAAAATAGTCAGAAGTCTTGTCTGCAAAATGGGCATAAACAGCATCCATCACTTCTTCGCACATAAATTTCCTTCCTCAGTTTTGAGAAGAGGAAATAGCCGCAGGGAGCTAGATCTAGGTTGTAGGGTGAATGGTCGATCTCCTTGAAGTCACATTTCTTCACAGCTTCCTTTGCAACAAGAGCTGTGTGCACAGGGGTGTTGTCATGAAGAAGGCGCACACCACCACTAAGCTTTTCTCGCCTTTTCTCTTTGATGGAAGCACGTAGTCTGTGCAATAGACCAGCATAGTACTCCTCATTTACTGTGTGGTGCTCCTCTTCTTGAAGTCAATGAAGAGTATTCCTTCACAGTTTCAAAAGATTGTGGCCATGATGTTCTTGGTTGACTGAGTGACCTTGGCCTTTAGAGGCGGTGCTTCGCCAGCTTTACGCCCCTCAATTGATTCTCTTTTGGACAAGGGATCATAGTTTCTTGTAACAATGTTTTGCAGAACTTGTCTCTCGTTGCCACGGCAGAGCTCCAAAAATGCCTGACAACAGATGACTCGTTGCTACTTTTGGACTGAGGAAAGAAGTCTTGACACCCACTTTCAACTAACCTTATTCGTGTTTAAATGTTCATGAATAATTCGAAGGATTGTTATTTTAGAAAGGCCCAACCTTGCTGCTATTTCTATAACTTTGAGCCGCCGGTCTTACATACTTTCTCCTTCCACAAGAGCGAAGTTTTCAGGAGTGAGCACCTCCAAGGGCTGACCTGTACGCTCCTCGTCTACAATGCTTTCTTGACCTATTCGAAAAAGTTTGGCCCATTCTTTATGTTAGAATATGAGCGGAATGCTTCCCCATATACACCACCCAATCACTGTTTAATTTCATTTGGAGTAACTCCTTGTTTTGTGAAGAACTTAGTAACAGTTCGAAACTCCATGTCATGTCACAATCTTCTACACATAGCCTTCTTTATGCAATATATGTGAACAACTGAACATAGCAGAGCGGAAGCTACAGCTGCAATTATTTACTTAACAGATAAGGTATGACACGAGATAAGGATTTTGTAAGGCGATAATCCTTATCGGTGAGGAGACCGAAAACTTCTTGACCTATATCCGAGAAAAAGATTAGAGAACGGTATTTCGAGAAACAAAAGCATTTTGCCCACGCACATTATGCACCCTTGCATTTCTGATCTCCACGCATCGTTGGGTTGCTCGTGGCGCTGACTACAATAAAAAAATCAGATAATATGTGGAGGATACAACTCAGAAATAACCTGTAAGGTCACCGGTAGAGTTTGCC
This sequence comes from Metallyticus violacea, assembly GCA_030762175.1. Lineage (NCBI taxonomy): Eukaryota > Metazoa > Arthropoda > Insecta > Mantodea > Metallyticidae > Metallyticus > Metallyticus violacea. The sequence continues at coordinate 105,319,234 of CM060845.1, read as the reverse complement.
TGTTACCAAAGTTTGTTTAGAGTGTATGTAATTATTGACAAACAGCATACGAAACCTTCTGGTGTCATTTGAAAACATTTATTCTGCACTCGTTTGTATTTTTGTGAGGGTAATCAGAAACGTATAATGTTGTTTTCATTAATAATATTTTTTCTGTCGGCCAAGGGTTGCCCGTCAATAAGAGACAGATGGATCCGCCCCCCCCCCCCAAAGAAAATGCCTTGATTATTTACTATTTTCTCTTCTCCTCGTCAACCTTAAAACAAAAAATGCATTAAAATAGCGATGTATAATCGACTAGTTCTTAACTGTATCTTATGCAATAAGAGTTTTTCATCTCTACTGTAGTAGCTGTAGCATGCGGGTCCTCCAAGCGAGGGAGGCTCATGAACCAGCTCGGAAAATTTTACTTTAAACTTATACCTTCATGGGCCAGCAAAGATTTACAGGACTTATATTTGTATTCCTCCAAGAGGGATTAGCCTTTCTCCTATTATTTCTTGGGTCAGCTGGAAGGCGGTCCATGGCCAGTGCTCCGTATTCCATCTTTTCTTAGGAACCAGATGTTACTGACACCACGCATAACTGACTTTATTTGAAATTGGGTTGTTTCCTCACTGTTTGTCAGTTGACTTTCACAGTGTTAGCTATTAAGTTACAAAAAAGCGTATGGTTTTTTTTTTTTTTTTTTTTTTTTTTTTTGGGCAATGAATAAAGTGGACGTTTTATTGATGATTCCTTTTTCGCATTTAAGTTGGAAATGAAACGTTTGGAACTCATTAATTGAAAGCTACAGGAGCTTGCTGAGCAAGAAGATACAAAAATTAAAAGAAAAATATATTTATGATTTAAAAAAACATCACTTACAGCGTGTGAAGTAAGAAATGTATTTTGTCCATATGAATGAGATTAGAAGAGAAATGAAAAAGGAAAATTCCGTTTCTGTACAGGCCGATTAACCTACAGATAGTAGAAGCATATCAGAATTTGTTTTAATGTTACGATACATCAGTGGTGATAAATCGCTTGAAAGATTCATAAAATTCATTGCTGTTTCTGAATTGATTGCAGAAGATTTTGGACGTTATTTAACAAATAATTTAGAAACGTTTCACATAAGCCAGAAGTTTATAACACAAGCATACAATGGACCTGCAATTATGAGAGAATACAGGGAGTAAAAATTTTGATACAAGTCATTTGGGTATCATGTAGCTATGCCTCTGGGCCACCCTTCTAAGGGGGCCATGAGCCGCCATTGCTATAAGCCTTTCTATATTCCTTTTTTAAGTTTTTCTCTTGTTATTTTACTTGTTATAATGCTTATTTCTTGTGCTATCTAACTTGGGGCTTTTTTCTAAACACCGGGGGGAAAGTATTGCATAGATGCTTACTAAAGGGTTTATGGCAGCGGTTCGTCTTTAAAGATAGTTCATTGTCGCAGACCCCTAAGATTTACCTCAAAGTTTAAAATATATAAAGTAAAATGTTTTATAACACATTAATGTTAATATTATCGTACAGTTAACAATATATGGTGGCGTATTACTCGATAATTTTAATTTCTATATGAGCGGAATGAAATACTTCACTCACAAGCTATAATATTTCTGACTTTATAGGAGAAATTCTATTCTATTGAGTTCTGATTCAACTTTTTTCAAACGTTTTTATTAACTCGCTTTCTTGTATGTTCATATGGAATGTTGTAATTAATTTTTCATGCATTTCCAAATGAGATAGAGACTTGAAAATTTGCACATAGCTCAGAAATGGATGACAATACAATATAATACGGTAATTATCATGGTTCAATGATTCCACGGCTCAAAAATATGGTTCCGCAGTTTTGAAAGTAAAACAGCGCAATATGAAACACGAAGGTTTTAAAAAATGTAAGATTGAATAGTAAGAACACATTTCTGTAGTTTCGTTAATAACGCATAAAAATAAAAAATTTATAATAATCTTTATTTAAAATTAAGAACAATTGTTATGATGACTGTATTATATTTATCAGCACAATAAATAAATTATAATGTAACTTGATTTACATTTAATATAAACGTTTTATTTGAGTCTAAAATGACTAGAATTCTTTTTGTTATGTTTTGATAACAATACAGTCGCCATGGCAACTATTCAAATAAACAACATGATGTCGAACGCGCAAATTCCAAGAAACGCATGCATGACTCAAGCGCGATCAACTGAGACGATGGAAAAACGTTCTTCTCGACTCGTTAATGACACGCAACGACGTGCTAAATATTTTGATAACAATACAGTCGCCATGGCAACTTTTCAAATAAAAACATCAAATTTAAATCCTCACAATTAAATCCTTATAAATAACATTTAATAAATTTGATTTCTCTTATGTAAATTCAATTTCGCTAGTATTAATGTGTAACATGTGCATTGATAATTTCAACTGTGTAAATAAGTAATGAATGAGTATTATATTTAATATAATATAATGAGTTACATATATTATCAAAGATTTTGACTTCTATATTGAGAATCTGGTACAAATGTACTTAATACTGAAATAAAAATTTTCAATATTAACTTTGTCTTTCTGTACCTTGGGTTTAATTAAAATTAAACCCAAAGTTAATTAAAAAGCAATAATTAATCAACTGTGGATATATCAATGAAGTAGATAAAACAATTTCTATTTTAGATGTGATCAATAGAAAACAAAATGAATTAAATCTAAAAGTTGCTCAATTTTTGTCATTATTTAATCGAGATGGCTAATACTGAATGCAAAATTACGTGCACACAAGACTAAAAAGTATAAAATAATTTAAATAAAAACATTTTAAATACAACGTTTTTATTTTCTTAATTATAAATGAACTAAAAAGTATAAAATAATTCATCGTAGCCAAATGCAAATTTATAGCCTCGATCAAATTCATAATCTCATAAATCTTTTTAGAAAAACTTTTCCAAACGAAAAACGTGGAGCGCATGCAATGGATAAAATTAATAACTGTTAAGAGTATTTATAGTTTAAATTAATCACACAAAAAGTTCAGACAAACTATTGCATGCGCCCCACGTTTTTCATTTGGAAGAATTTTTCTAAAAAAATTATGAAATTATGAATTTTCATGGGATTATAAGTCTGCATTTGGCTAGAATGAATTATTTTATACTGTTTAGTTAATTTATAATTAAGAAAATTAAAACGTGTTTTTTAAAAAAATATTATATTATACTAATTATACTATAGGTATCCTTTATTTAGACAAGTGAATGCAGACACAAATAATGATGGAAGGCATCCATATTTTTCATAACTTTCTTTGATACTCGTATTCTGAGAAAATCACTCAAGAAAGGCAGACGAGCCCCAGCCAAAGCTGTTCCCTGACGAAAAATGTGTGCTGTTGACACACTACGATACTTCTACCTGGTCCAAATTTTCAGTTTACCTATTTGAAAGCTCCTTCCGAAACAAATAGCGTTTTCAATTATATTTAATTTATTTTACCTCAGTAAATACACGTCGTAAATTTGTATAAACTTTTGTTTTCTATAATTCATTATTTTTATCTCTATATTCAAAAATAAATTATATTACGAGTATTTTAATGTTTTGTAGGCCTTTTGGGAGGGTCTGGTGAAGAACCATTGGGCTGTGATCAAGGGTTGATATCATCATAATTTTATTAAATTCATGTGTTCATGAAGTATATTAATATTTTCTATTAGACTTTTTAGGACAAAGAATATATCAAACGATTTATATTTTGTTTTCGTATCTAGCTTTAAAACAAATAAATTAATGTATCAACGCGTTTTTTTAATAAGAATAACAGAATATATGCAATGATAGCTTTCAATTAATACTAGGGCTTAACTGTACTAAAAATAGAAGTTTTTACGTTTTATAAAAGTGCTACTACAGGAGAAACAGATGCGTTTGACACAAGCAGAGTTTGTTTACCGCCTAAGAAAAATGTAATTAGGTTACACAATACACAACCTTGATTACAGCTGGTAATATCCCGTAGGTAATTAAGGCCGCGTTAGTAGTGAAAGGTTAATTACATGGGTGATGCGGAACTAGCAAATGATTGCTTCGGATATTGTTTTCCTTCTATGTGTGTTTAAACATGGACATACCTTCCCAGGCTATCGACAGCGGTGTGCATTACCGATAGAAATTAGCTTTCTAATATATGACATTCTTTGTGTGGCCAATACATATCTTCAGGCTGTTCTATAAATTTACTTTAAGGAAATAAAAAGAATTGGCTTTACTTTGTTGCCAAAGAAGCCACTGCAATTTGCTATAAATGCATTTATTATTATTATTATTATTATTATAATAATAATAATAATAATAAAAAGTATTGCTATTATAGGTTTCACAAAAATCGTTGAAAATACTTAAATACAAATTAAAAGTAACATAAAATTGCTTTAAATAAAGTATAACATTTTCAAAAGCCTTTGAACTTCAACACAGTCAATGCCCTAGCAAAAGTGTATATGGAAACATTCTGAAAATGCGCATAAATAAATCCTGGCGGGATTCGAACCCCAGACCTCCCGCTCACGAGTACGCGCCTTAACGAATTTCATTTGAAGTAAGTCCTTCTTTTGTGAAGAACTTAATAACAGTTCGATACTCCATTTGGAACATGTCTCAATCTTGTACACATAGCCTTCTTTATGCAACTATGTCTGGACAACTGAACACAGAGGAGTGGAAGTTACAGCTGCAATTATTTACTTAACAGATAAGTTATGGCACCAGATAAGGGTTTTGTGAAGGCGATACTCCTTATCGGCGAGGCAGAAAACTTATGGACCTACTTGTATATCCTACGAGAAAGATCACAAAGTAAGCGAATCAATCATGACTGTATTTTGTAGATACCATTATTAGCCAAAATAAATCTTTTTTTTTTTTCATTCTGCAATTTTTCATGCCATCCAAATTCTAACAATAATAACATTAATCCAGGGGAGTACCCCCAAGGGTGGCGGAGTAAGGTTTGGAGGTCAGGACCGTCCTTTCTGATTTGAGTTTTTTTTTTCCAGGTTTTCTTCAGTTCTTATAACTGACAAATGCCGTGATATACGCTAAACTTAAGCCTGGAACATTTCCTTCCTTTAAACAAAATTCCCCATGCAGTTTATCACTACATCTCATATCTCACCAGTGGTGCCTGAGTAGTAAAAACGGGCGTTAAACGCTATTAAAAATATTGATAATTAATTCATATCAGCTCTCTTTAAAATTGACGCATTTGAATGAGGGGTGCCATTTGAAATTTCAAAGTGAAAGTCTGGGGTTGAGGCGGTGAACACTCGTTTTAGACTCCCCCCTCCCCTTCAAATTTAAATTGAAGTGTTTTTGTTTTAATTAAATGTGTGTAAATACGTATTTATTCAGAATGGGAAATTGAAATGTAAGACTTTTAAGGTACATGATACTTTTAACATCATAATCGAAGAAATTGCTTATATTTTACCTTTTCGTTTACTAATAGCGAGTTGATGGTAATAAGATTTAGAAGGTGAAAGAAATGTGGTCAGGCATTTTTACTAAAACGTATTATTAATTTATGATCTTTTTTTCACAACCAAAATGACAACTTCAGACAAAAGATACTCTGAGAGAATAAAAATGCTTGATCTTTTTCATTTGAAGTGAGACTGACTGCAAGAAAGCGCAGAGCTCACCCAGACGGTGTTACCAACCTGACGGAAAGTGACCTGTGACGCAATAGTATAATGATAGTAATCTGTTATTTAATACTTATTCGGGCTGACTCCGCTTCTAGACACTCTGACGTTAATCCGATTTGGAGTCACGTCTCTACAATAGCTCCATCTCTTAAGAAGAGTGGAAAGTAATATCCCTCATTGTTGGGCAATCCATCTTATTTAATAAATGCTGCACCACATTCTTGAAAGGATACTGCAAATCCTCGAATCTTTTATACTTCCCGTTTGTCACCCTTCTTCATAGACAAGAGTTCTGTCAGCTGGCTCACGCCAGACTATTAAAAAAAAAAAAAAAAAAAAAAAAAACCGTGTTGATCAGCATGTGTTTTAAATGTAATTTAAAATGTAGCAGTCTTTGGTTAAGATGAAAACACGCAAAGATTTTCTGCGAATGAACTTAAAAAACTGTCTTGCAGGACGTTTATAGAAATTTTAAAACTAATTATTGACGGTGACATGAATTAATGAATTTTATTTCAGCACACAGCATTACAACTAAATTTACCTTCCCCCCTCACTACCTTTATAACTTTTTTTGAATATTATTTGATACCCGTTTTTACACCGAAGCATCACTGTTGATATATGAAATGAAATTATATATTGGGAAAGAATTTTTTTAAAGGAAGGAAGCGTTCCAGGCCTACGTTTATGGGTACCTCTCTGGCATTTGCCATTTATGAGGATTGAGGAAAATCTGGAAATAAAACCGCAGTTAGGGAGGACGGTTCTGGCGGAATTCAAACCCCAGACCTCCCAATCATGAGTCCGCGCATAACGACCACGGCCACCCGTGACGGTATGACTAGTTTCATAACTTCATAATTTACACCAATTAAAAAATTACCCATTTTCAATATTGTCATTTAGTTTTGCATTTAACTGATTACTGAATCCTTGTCTTCGGCTTATCAGCAGTTTCCCACTGGAATATCGGGAAGACTGGGGTTCGATATTCTATTGAATTTGAAATGTATTACTAATATATCTGAACAAACTTCATAATATACTATACCAAATTATACAATCAATTACAAAATAATATTTAAAAATAAATTAAAATGAATCTTATTTACCCCCTTTAGTCGGTGCTGGTGGTGTAGTGGTAACCATACTTGTCTTCTAAACCCAAGATCATGGGTTCAAACCCGGCCAGAATCAATGGATATTTTCGGGCGTAAAAATCCTAAGTATGGCTTTCTTCGGAAGGAAAGTAAAGCCGTGGGTCCCGTGTCGTACATTTACGGCACGAAAAAGAACCTCAAGCCTGAAAGAAGAGGCCTCTGAGCAAAATTTGTCGGCCGTTTCACGCCCTGAATAGAATGCGACGTTGATGACATGAGATGTTCAAGAGCGTCCGTAAATAAAACATTTGTCTGCTTAAACTCTGATCCCAATACACACAATTCCGAGTAATTGGTGAATTGGTGACCATTGTATTTATTACTGTTATGCTATCCTTGTTTATACTTATCTGATTTACTGAATTTCTAATGTTACCTTTGCCTCTATCTTCCTGTTAAACATTCTAGTCCATTTCACTCTAACTTTGATCTATGATTTTTATACTCTTCATCTTTTGACACTTAAAATCTTTCTAATTAATATTTCCCCATCTAATTTTTTCCATTTTTGTTGCCATGACAGTCCTCTCCATAACTTTGTTTGCTTGGAGTATAGTAAACAATGAAAATTCGTGTTTTTTCTGACATTTTTCTATCTCTTTATCATAATTAACCTTTAAAAGTCATAATAACTCCAGTTCTAGCCCATCCAAACCCTTCCCAACCTGCCTTGTCTCATTTTTGTATATATTTTCTCTACCCTATCCTACCGCCAGGGTGGCCGAGGATGTTAAAGCGCGGATTCTTAAGCGGGAGGTCTGAGGTTCCATTTCTGCCAAGACCGTCCTCCCTGGGTGAGGATTTTCCCAGGTTTTCGTCAGTCCTCATAAATGTCAAATGCTGGGGTGGTACCCTAAACTTAGGCCTGGAAAGTTTCCTTCCTTAAACAATATTTTCCCAATATGTCATTTCATTTCATGTAACATCAGTGTCCACCGCCTGCCTCAGTAGTAAAAACGGACGTTAAACACCATTCAAAAAAATTCCCCACCCTAATTTTATTTCTCTCTACAGTCTAAAATATTTCTTGTATTTCAATATCTTCCAATCCAGGTTTTAATTCTTCCTAGAATCTTCTCTTTTGTTATTCCCTAATTATTCACACCTGTCTGTTGCAAAGCTTCCTTGATATACCATGATCCTTTCCATTGAATTTCTCTTGTATGCAGAAACATTCTTTATTAATATCTCTTACAATGTGGTAATTCTGTATGTAAATTCACTCTTATATCTGGAATATTTCTTAAACATGCTCTTATAACACCCATAACTGCTTTTTCTTATGCTACTGTCATTTTTTTTTTCTGTATCGACGGTAACAAAATCTGCAAACCTTACGTTCCAGAAACAGTGGTGTAACAACTTGGCCAAAATAAAACAATCGATTGTGAGTTTTCCAAACGCTTTTATCTATAATAGAATTTTATTTTATGCTTTGAGCACATAAGAAAAACGAAACGCTTACCAAGATAACTTTAGGATAACACTGGTAATGTATTGTTTTTGAACGAACCTGTACTCGAATATGCCGAGTCTCTTTTGTTTGTATACGCATTTATTGTTTACATAGGTTCGGTATTATCATAATGACGATGGTTCCGGATAACATGCAAATGAGAGAGATAATTGAAAATTTTATACGAAATGCTATAATTAATGGTGGCATGTAACAAGCAAAATTAATTACACACATGGAACATGAAAGGTGTTTTATTTATTGTTGGCAATTAATAATAAAAGCACTGAGACATAGCTTTACTCCCAACGAAGCATCGGTCGGCAAGAGTGCGTGGAAACGTGCCGGTCGGAGTGGGAGGGGAAGCGCTGAGTTCTAAAAGGGGACTTGTCAACAATTTTTACAATATTAAGGTAAGAGGGGTACGTGCTTTTAAGTGGAATGTGTATTACATCAATCCATGTAATTTGGAGCTTGGTAAAATTCTACCGTTAAGTTTTGAAAGGCGAACTTTCAACAGACATAGTACTTTCTTACACGCAACTGGGACGTGTACACAGCTTTACGATTGTACAATACACTAATGATGTTTAAAACCTGCTCTCAAAACATGTGTTTTGATTCTGCAAAATAGTAAGCAACTGTTAACAAACAGGTTTGAGCAATGATATCTTACATAACATTTTATTTTTAATGAGTCAAATGTATGAAAGTATAGCCTCACTGCAGTGGATTAATTATTATTTCCCATTACTTAAACCAGGTAGGCGTTCAATTTTGATCAATTAATTCAAGCTAATTTTGATTTAGTACCAATAAAGACTAGCAAAGCCAATGAAATTCCCAAGTTGCTTGAAATAATCCAGTGAAACACCTTATTACACCGCCACGGGTGACCGAGGTGCTTAAGGCGCGTACTCGTGAGCGGGAGGTCTGAGTTTCGAATTCCGCCAGGACCGTCCCCCCTGACTGAGTTTATTTCCATGTTTTCCTCAGTCCTTATAAATGGCAAATGCTGGGGAGGTACTCTAAACTTAAATCTGGAACGTTTCCTTCCTTTAAAAAATAAAAATATCCTTTCCCAATATATAATTTCATCTCATGTGTCTCAGTGTCCAGCGCCTGTGGTGCCTCAGCAGTAAAAACGGGCGTTAAACACTATAAAAACATTATTATTATTATTATTATTATTATTATTATTATTATTATTATTTCATAAACACGTTATGATATTTTCTGATTAATTAGAATAGTTTTAGGATTCAGGGAGCTAAATAATCAGGAAACTATGTACTTGTCTTTTGATTTAATTTGATTTTCTCTGTTAAGTAATAGATACACATTACAGTAAGTTAAGAGAATAATTGTGTAGTTTTAATTATTACATTATTTTATAATTGCTATTGTTTAGTTCAAAAGTTGCAATTTTGTAACTTCTTTACCTCTCTGAAAGTCTAACTCGTTTAAATTGAAGATAGATAAAATTGCACACGCATTAGAAACAATAGCGTTAGGAATATGTTGCGCATCATTAAGCTTTTATTATTTTCTCAAAACTATTGTTGACTATTTAGAACTTAATGCTTCAGATGTGAAGTGTTTAAAGCCATATGGTCATACTGTAAGATAATTTCAATTATCGAACAGCTTTCTATTTCGATTGCTATTAAAACTCTTAAGATTCAGTAATATTTGCTTAGAAGTTGCGAAACAAGCTTCAATTTTTGAGGGTAAATCCATAAGTTTCCGGCCTCACAGATAAGAACTATCTCCTTCACAAAATCCTTACCTAATGTCATGTCTTATCTGTTAAGTAAATAAATGCTGCTGTAACTTCCGCTCTGCTGTGTTCAGCTGTTCAGATATAGTTGCTTAAAGAAGGTTACGTGTAGAAGATTGAGACATGTTCAAATTGGAGTATGGGCCATGGATCGAGAAAGCATTGAAGAAGAACATTCACATTCAGGTCGGCCTTTGGAGTTGCTCACTCCTGGAAAGGAATTTAAGTGTGCTGTATATGGCCATTTTACAGACAAGACTTCTGACTATTGGGGGGGGGGGGATTGAACTGTTAATTCAAAGATGTGAGAAGTGTATTGCAATAAAGGGTAACTATATTGAAAAGTGAAATATAATTTTAGTCTTCATCATACCTAGAAAATGGCTAGGCCGGAAACTTATGGACCTACCCCTGTATACCATTTTGAAACACTTTGTTAGCATAACTCAATTGTTGCTACATTAGTTTTTAGTAATATTCTGCTATAATTGAAACAACAATGACAACAAACCAGGTTGGCACACAACTATGAAGGAACAAAAGTGATAACAGTTATTGTACCCTCTTTAAATTTTAAGCACCGAAAACTGGGGATGCGTTTGAAATTTCAATGGGGGCTGGTTGGAGTTGAAGAGGTAAATTTAAAATTCAGTCACATTGGTTTTAAATTTCCCCCTAAATTTCTTAGTTGGCATGTTTAAGTTAAATTAATGGACTGGGAAATATTGAAATGAAAGCCCTGAATATAAAACAGTTGAACTTAGAAATACTTTACTTTCTAACAGCATTGATTTTCAATTTCCCATAATACTTATAGTCAGATAGTTTTAGTTTAGAAAAGTTAAAAACTTCATCCGCATTCAGATATGATATTTTCTTAGTGGTTTAGCGTTCTGTAGTGTTACCTGTTATGCCATAAACTACTTGATATTCATTAGATGCAACGTTGGAAATGTAGATGTTTATATAATGTCTTATTTTCTGAAGGGATGCCCACTGTTTTGTCAAATGTGTTTATTTAGTATTTTCTTTCTTTCTTTCATTTTTTAACTAGAGCATTTTTAAGAGAAAGATATAAAATTGAGTGTCAAATATGTGTTCTTTAACGTAATCGTAAATGGATTATATACTATGTTTTTAAGTAACTAAGATATAATGCCAAGTAATTTTTGTGCAGTCGGTACAGGTTTCCTAAGAAATTCTTTACGCCAATTTTTTCCTTTCTTTGAAAACACAGCGATCGTCGACTCTTGCCCAAAGATTTTTCCTCGTCCGTTGCCACAACGCATGCCGTTCGTGAGCTCTTTGTTGTAAAGACAGTCAACCAACTGTACTTCAACAAATAACTTTAAAGGCCGATAAATTCTTGGTTCTTTTTTTCCGTCATTAGTTCGCTTTAAAATTTCTTATAGATGCAATCTAGAGTTATAACGGGGCTTTTATTATATAAAATCATCCGAACTGTTACCTACATGCATCATGCTCTTTGTATGTCTTCAAATATGAGAACGATCTGAAAAATTCTGAGCCTAAATGAAGGAATGAGTTTTTAACATTAATATTATTTTTATTTTTCAAATAATTTCCCTTATGGTCAATATCCAGCAATGTTTCGTTCCATCTCTGAATAGGTTTTCCGGAAGGTGTGCAAAATATTTCTTGCAATCATCTCTTGCCTTGATGAAAGTCGGTCCTGGCGGTGTAGTGGTAACGTACTTGCTCGTAAGGCCAAGATCGCCGGTTCAATCCCGGCCAGGGTTGATGGAAATTTTTCGTAAAAATCTTAAGTATGGCTTCCTTCGGAAGGGAAGTAAAGCCGTGGGTCCCAGGTCGTACATTTACGGCACGATAAAGAACCTCAAGCCTGAAAGAAGAGGCCTCTGAGCAAAATTTGTCGGCCGTTTCACGCCCGGAATTGAATGGGACGCTGATGACCTGAGATGTTAAAGAGCGTCCGTAAATAATCAAAATCAACCCCCCCCCAAAAAAAAACTTTGATGAAAACCGCAGATCAACGACAAGGAGTTTTGGGAGCAGGCGGAATTCAAATGGATGCATCTGGGCAGTAGAATATGTCTCAAGCAATCCATATTAAATTCTCTCAATATTTTCATGTCTAAAATAATTTTGTTAACAGCCGCACCGTCTTCATGAAATTTTCTTTTTTACCTTGGCAAAACCGATGTTTTCTGGCATTTTTTGCACTTAGTTATGGTTCTACTCTTCTGAAGGTAATCAACCATTTCTTTAGCGTCAAGAAACCTTTCCTGTAGATAGAAGCTCCTTTGTCATCTTTGGCACCGAACAATTGACTTACGTCAGGTTTTGACTGCTGTTATGATTCTGACGGATTCATGTCTCATCCACTGTTATCGGAGCACAAAATCGGTTCAGTTTCTCCTATAATGCTCCAAACACTTGTTAGCAAGCAGCCTTTTTTTTTTTTTTTCATTTTTTAATATAAAATATTACCTTTCGTATATTTAGTATGAATTATTTGCGGCATTAATCTAGATTTTACAAAGAATAATTGGTATTTCAAATGAATACTTAAGATAAATGCATTAATATAAAGATAATTATCTTGCCAATTGCATGACCGAGAACATTTCAGAGCGCCCTCATAGTTAAGCTCATAATTAAGCTCATAATTATATAAATAAATAATTTTAGTTGTGGCCGTCCGGTCTAGTTTCTCGTTTCAGATTTTTGCAGGTTTATAAGCTTACGAGCGTCATACTGAAAGTAATTAGCAACAATTTTTAAGCCTCTTAATATTTATTTTTAGATAAACTGTCATCGTAATCTACAGACTTTGCTCTCACTTTTCAACATGGTCTCCATTTCTTTGCGCACATTTTTCCCGTCGTTCTACAAGTTTGAAAATACCCTTACGATAGAACTCCGTTCCAGTTGCACGAAGACACTTACGCACTGCTTTCCGAATATCCTCCACCGTCTCGTAGTGTTGACCGCGCATCGTTCCTTAACATAACCGAAAAGATGGTAGTCGGGGGGGGGGGGGGTGCCAAGTCGGGACTGTAGGGAGGATGTAGAAGAGTTTCCTACCCAAATGTTCTGCTCTTCTCCATTGTGACACGGGCAGTGTGAGGACGCCCAATATCCTCTTGCAGGATGATCTTTCCTGGGCGCTTATCGCGCAATGCACGACGGAGCTTCCAAAGTGTCTGGACATAGCGGGCAGCATTTATGGTTTGTCCAGGTTCAAGAAAATCAACCAGAATGCATCCTGTGCATCCCAGAAGACGCTACCCATAACCTTCCCAGCAGATCGCACTGTCTTCGCTTTCTTCTTCTATGGCGAATCCAAATGGTGTCATTCCATACTCTGGCGTTTTGTTTCAGGATCGTAATGAAGGAACCAGCTTTCATCGCCTGTCACAATCTCGTCAAAAAAAATCACCCCCCTTCATTTTGAAAGCTCTGAAAATGATTGTGGCTGATGGTCATTCTCTGAAGTTTGTGGTCTTCGGTTAATAAACGTGGGGCCCAACAGGCAGTAACTTTTCGATAACCTAAGCTTTTTATCATTTCTTGCACTGCACTATGTCCTACTGCAAGTTTTGCAGCGATTTCATCCACAGTGATACGCCTATCTTCTCTAATGAGCTCATCAACTCTTTCCTTGTTGCAGTTCGCGGGCGACCGCTACGAGGCTCATCTTAGATACTCGTTTTCCCATCTTTGAAATGTTTCATCCATCTCCTAACACTGCTAGCACCCATGCAGATATCTCCATAGCCACGTTGCAGTCTGAGGTGAATTTCAGCTGCAGATTTTCCCTCTCTAACAAGAAATTCAATGGCAATACGCCGTCGAAACGAAAAATAAAGTCCGCCATTTTGGAAATACTGATAGAAGCTAATGACGTTACAACATGGTAGCATGTGGCATAAAGTCTGTAAATTACTATCCTGCAGTTCTTTTTGTTACATTGTTGGAATTTGAATTTTAACAATAGTTAGTTGCTCATGACTTTCGTTACAGCTTTATTCCGGTTTTTTTTTTTTTCTTTAAAGCTCCTTTATGATTCTAGTTTTTAAGGTTAAAAGTGTTATTCATGTGATTTATTGATATACCTTGTCAACTTATTGGACACATCAAGCAATGCTGTTATTCATTGACGTTGACCATAACATTGTTCACTGCACTGAGTTCCATCTTCAAACTGCGCGATAGCCGCTACTGGAACCTTTTATAATGCCCACTTAGTACACTTTTTGCTTGTAGTAGAATAATTACGCAATGTTGCATGTTCTTTCGGAAAGACAAACTGAACAAATTGCAGTAGCGCCATCTTTTGCTGGCTCATTGATGCTGCTTTGCTGTACCAAACAATAGCACAGTGTGGTGTACACTCCTTTTTGTTTGTTCAGTTTTTTTGGTCATGTTAATTATTGTCGTGTTGTTGCCATGGTTACGATGTAGCTCGCCACTGATAGCATGACAGATGACCTTTGTAAACAAATGAACTTAATTTGTAGTCATGCGTCATGCATTAATCTATCACAGGCGGGCGGGCGGGCGTTTGCTCATTAAGAAATCATAGCGGTAATGGTCCATTCAAAGCAATCCGAGTTGCGCAGTAACAGTTTTCTTAATGGAGCGCATATGTCAGGAAAAATTACCAACCTCCGCTTTTGAAACTTTATCCCCAGACATCCATCTAGGAAGGTTGCGTAAAATTCGAGAGTCGGCTGGATAATTTGAGGTTAAGATGTAGGAATTAATCTCACATATTGCCAAGGGGAGCTGTAATGGTATCACCAACAATTACCGTCTAACATGTCGCAGTTTCGTAACCAACAACAGCGTGGGTGTTCCAATAGAATTCAGTTTAGTCTGTTATTATTACCAGCTGGAAACAGCGTTGCCAACTCTACAGATTTACCACGCATGTTCAGTTGTTCCTTATTATTTACGGATATACGACTTTTATAACTGAATCTACCGATTTTTGATATTATTTTAATATGAAAGTGATAAATCGACAATATTCTTTAACCATTTGATTTTAGTATTTTTAGCAGACTACCTGACATAAATAACATGGTCTGTTTCATATTAGTCACCATGACAACAATTTACTAAGATTGCATATTTAAATGAAAAAGAATTTACAAATCGTTTACATTAACTTTGTTTACCTGAGCCTGCCTCTGACAGAGTGCATTGTTGCGTTCAACGTGGAACAATTTAAAATTGATTGTTATAAATCCACATCATTCTCAGTTTCAGTTGTATTTTTGCTTTCTTAGCTTTTTTATATTTCCGTTATTAAAGCTGTGTACTTAATTTTTTTTATCAAAAATACACTCAAAGTACATAAAATACACTGAATTAACAGACGATCAAATTTGACTGTAAAACCACAATTAATTTACTTTTAGTATTATAGTACTATACTTTACTCTTGTTCTTGATAACTATCCGCCAACAGTACGAGGTAGGTCCATAAGTTTCCGGCCTCGCCGATAAGGATTATCGCCTTCACAAAACTTTATCTGGTTTTATACCTTATCTGTTAAGTAAATAATTGCAGCTCCGCTCTGTTCAGTTTTTCCGATATAATTGCATAAAGAAGGCTATGTGTAGAAGATTGTGACATGTTCAAAATGAAGTATCGAGCTGCTATTAAGTTCTTCACAAAAGATGGACAAATGCTTATTAACGAAGATATAGACGAGGTGACGCGTACAGACTGGGAATTCTGTGTAAAACATGCAGAAAAACTGCAAGATGACTTTATGAAAGAAAGAACGTGAAGAAAATTTAAAAATAATTATAAATTTATAACACTTGGACGAGGATTAACACATGGTGTGTTTATGATGAACCTCTGGATGAACTGGATTAAAATAACGTTAGTGTTCCGTATACTCCAAACATAGTAAAAATACGTGGCAGGTGAACTTGACCAGCCAATGGAAAATGTATGTTTGAACTTTTAAAGATAGGCGCGAAGTTTGTGCGTGCCTGTGTGACCCGGTGGCATCATTAAAACCAACGATTACTTGATGTGAATTCAATATATCAGGGAGTGCTTTCTCGGCTCGGGCATTCAGTTTGACCCAGTAACGCAGTTCGCAGAGGCAATTGAAGCTCGAGTTACTGAGGCACGTGTTTAAGATGTACACGCGGCAAGATACACGCAGTTTGATTCATCAGTTAGTCAGTTTTTAAGTTACGATTCAGCTGAGAAGCAGTTAACAGTTGCGCAGTTTCGATACATCAGTAAAGCATTTTTCAGTTTCACGCGCCGCGGCACACATCTGTAAGTTTCACACGCGGCAATTAAAGTTTGTATTGGCGCAGTTAAGTCAATCGTACGCAAAACACCAGAGGACGTGAAAGGGTTTAGACATAATAAAATATCATGATAGGAAGTTTTCACGCGCCGCAGCACTCATCTAGAAGTTTTATACTCATATTACAGTTTTGTTGAAGAGCATTTATCATTATGGTGATGCTTATTTTCGTATTAAAGTGCAAGGGCTAGAAATCAGCATCATTTAAAAGTATACACATTGTACTGTGTGAGTGAGATGGCACGATAAGCGAAGCGAGGGTTGGGGGATGAACATCTGCCAACGTTTTGCAAATACTCGCATCTCATTCGCTGTGAACCAAATCGCTTTTCCATTTACAAAATCCTGTAAAATTTTCTCCTTCCACACCTGTTATCTTGAATTTACAAACGCATGGAGACTGCTGTGAAGTAAATCGAACGTCTTAGAAAACAATAGGAATAAATAGAATGTTGATTGCCGGTCTGGACACCCTGAATTTTTATCTGCCAAAACTTTTCCCCTAAATTTTTACTAATTTATTACAGAAAAAAAAAGCAACAGAATTTACTACCTTAACCTATAAGACTAAAACGGTAAATAAAACTTATTTAGTCATTCCCGAAAAAGTTTTGTTGTAAATGATCTCATGCCACTGCACGCGCTCTATTAACTAACTTCGTCCATTTGCTATCTCATATTCTTTTTAGTTTTACGGGAAAAGGGGTTATAAAGGTCCCGTTAATATCTACAAAATGCATAAGCCGAAGTACATGTGTACCTAGTTAAATAAGGTGCACTTGTAGCTTAACGCCTACAGAAACAGCGTTCAAGTTGTGTTTGTGAACAAAAGAATATCAGAGCAGGGAGATATAGGGAAAATAAAAACAAGAGACGATCTACAACGAAATATTACCCTTCATTATAATACTGCCCCCTGTGGAGATAGACTCACTATGTCTTTCTTTTGTTTGAATTCAAACAGCTTCTGAAATGCTCTTTCATAAACGTGTTCGAAATTCAAATGCTAATTCGTCCTTTATTCTTACACCCCTCTGTCCCCCTCTCAGCGTCCTCCCACGACACCCGGATCATAATGTCTCTTTTTGCCTCCCCTTCCCGCCCTGGACGGCGCGGCGTTTTAGACAAATGGCGGCAAAGATTTCGTCTCTGGCGGACTTCGTGCTCTGAGCACATAAACAACCCGAGGGTAGAGACCGACATCGGTTTAGAAGCGTTCGCCGTTAGCAAGGGTTCGGACCGGGCTATAAGGAAGTTTATACCTTATGTTTAAACTTCCTTATGTCTTATGCTGATATTCGAAATTCTTAGCTCATAGAACATAAGTACTCTAGTAGAAGTACAAAATAAATTAGACTTCCTATATAAGAGACATTTATAATAACGACAAGGGTAGCCGAAGTCACTGAGCCACAAAGGGAGGACTCGGTTCGAATCCCACCAGAACTATTATCACTATCGAGGGTTTTTCCACTTTTCCTCTGTCTTCGTCAATGGGAAGTATCAGGGAAGTGCCTTAAAATACCTCCATTCTGAAAATATTCTTTTTCCAATTATCATTTCATTCATTATATCTTCAATAATACAACAAAATAAAAAAAGAGCATTAAATACTATTCAAAATAATAAAATAAAAACATTGCCAATGAAAAATTGCAGCATATAAATTTCAAAATAGTTGAAGATATTTTAAAAACATTACACACTGGTTACATTTCAAGTTTTTACAAACGACCATTAGGTGACGTTATTGAGATTTGTCATTACTATTTTCGCACCAATTGACATTTGTTGTGAAAACAGTTGCAGCTTAGAAATTGACCGAGTAGTTTGTTTACAGTGAGCACATAGCAATTTTGCGAAATAATTTAATTTCGCGCGAAAGTTGTGTTTTTTTTTTTTAAGTAAAGGCCTAATTGAACAGCAATGCAACAGCAGTTCAAACTTTTGGTAATGCATTACCATTACAGAAGACTTTTTACAATTGGTTTGCAGAATTTCGTCGTGGTCGTGGATCCGTCAGTCATGAATTTTGTAAAGGTCAACCAAAATCGGTTGTCATTCCCCCCCCCCCCAAAAAAAAATCGATGCTATGCTCAACGTGATTGAAGAACATCGGCATGTGACTTACGTGAATTGCGACATCCTTAAGCATATCAAAGACTGCAGTACATTCCATTTTACATGAACATTTAGATGTGAAAAAGAAATGTTTCCGATGAATTTCGCATATTTTGACATAGGTTCAAAAAAACGCTCCTGTTAATCGGTGTACTGAAATGCTTAAAAATTCCATCCGTATACAAAAACATCGTAACAGGTGACGAAACTTGAATATTATCTATGAACCGGACACTAAGCAACAATTCACTGTTTGGGTATTCCAAGATGAACGGAATCCCTCCAAGTTGTTTGTTCACGAAGCACTTTCAAGAGAATGATCGTTTGTTTTTTCGGCTATACTGGACATATCGCAACTATTCCTGTAGAGGATTGAAAAACAGTTAATGCTGAATGGTAGACAACAATTATTTGCCAGAAGTCATCGACGAAATCACGGAAAGCATTCAAAAACTTCGCTTCTTCATCATGACAATGTCAGTTCTCACAACACGTCAAACTATAGATTATTTGAATGAGAAAACATCGAAATAAGACCTCATTGTCCGTATTTATCTGATTTATCGCCTAACCATTTTTTCCTCTGAGTGACAAACAAAAACCGAGTGGACAGCAATTTTCATCACCTCAAGAAGCTGATGAAGCCTTTAAAAACCATATTTTTGAGATACCAGCTTCAGAGTGGAAAAAATGTGTTTGGAAAATTGGTTTGAACGCATGCAAAAGTGTATAAATCTTAAAGGCCATTATTTAAAAAAGCAATAGAACAATTTTTCCTAAAGCATTTTTTCTTTCCTAGTTTTGTTAAAACTTGAAATCTAACCCTCGTCTACGGTTGTTGATAATGTTCGAGGTGAAACTGCCTTGAAGTAGCACCAAGATGTAAAAATATACCCCTCACTGCTTTCTGCATAGTTTTCATTGATTTCCAGCTACTCTATCTGGATCTGAAAACCAAAAATTTGATCTCCTTTGAGGCAGATGACATATTTAAAGCTTAACCGTCAGTATGGATATCTCGAAGTTTTTGGTTCTTTTGATATATTTCACTTACTACCGCACGGTAACTCTTACTACTAGCATTCGAGAGGTTCCAAATTCATTTCCTTGATTGAGATTGATATTTCTTTTCTCCTATTCACCTCATTCGGCTCTGTTGTAGAGTCAAACGTGCCAGGCGTGGTGGTCTGGAGCTGTGTACACTGTATCGATGGAAAGGTTTCTGTCCCGGGGTCTAGTGTAATTAAATGAAGTACAGGAATTTACTACGCAGATGCCAGCAATGTGTTGCCGCTAAGGAACATCATTTTCTACGTCTCTTTTTAAACATCATTATTATTATTATTATTATTATTATTATTATGCTGTTTTAAATAGAGTATAATTTTATGCTTTCAGTAAAAATAAAACTTCTGACTTTACGCACGGCGATTCTTCCAATTTTCACTTGGGGCGGTTGCTCTTCCCCAGTAGGCAGCCGCGCTCTGGCGGCCCGTAACTCAAATAACTTCATGGTATTTTCCGCGGCATGAACGAATGCACACTGCAGTACATTGCCGAATTAAGATTCATCTCCAGAGATTTAGGTGAGATGCTACTTTGAGCCTCTAGACTTTTACCGTAGATCGCATTGAATACTGTTTTGGTTGCTTGCCTGAGGAAACAGTTGAAATTTGTTAAACTCCAATGGCTCTTGAGCTTCTAAGCGCAAAATTAGTCAAATGTTATATAATTGTAAATGCTAATAAATTAATGAACTTATAAGGTGTTACCTTGGCAACTCGCTGCTACTTTATGACAGCTTCAAATTCCTTCTTGTATCGCGGTCTTTTCTGACAAAAGATAAAGGATAGTGATATAAAAGAGGTATCTCTTTCTAACTGAAACTGAAGTCAACAAAGTTCCCAATTAAACCGGTAAACATTCTGCTAGTACATTAACGATATAGAGGAATATACAGAGAGTTCCAAAAAAAAAAAAAAAAAAAAAAAAAAGTATACACACTTCAAGCAAAGAAAAAACTATGTTAATATAACAAAACTTAATTCACACAAACAAAAAATGACGGGCACTAATCATCTTAGACTATTACAGGTACAACAGTTGCTCAAAATGTCCACCATCGGCGTCAATACACTTCTGAGTACGTTGAACTACTGATTGAGCAACGTTTGCGAAAGTGTCCTAGCGATTGCAGCACATGCCGTTTCAATTTCTTTCCGAAGTGCTGCCGGTGTAGCTGATTTTCTACGGTATACAACATCCTTAAGAGTTCCCCATAGGTAGAAGTCCAACGGAGTTAGATCCGGAGAACGCGGTGGAAACTCAATCGGACCTCTTCATCTTGTCCTTGGAAGATTGTCATCAAGATACGCAAGTACATCTCGGTGGTAATGTGGTGGTGCACCACCCTGTTGGAAGTAAAATTTCTTATTTCCATAGAGTGTATGAATGTATGAGTGTAAGACGGAATTTTTACTTGCGTTGGCGGTTCTGTTCTGTACACGTCTCCATTGCCTTTGAACTTCAACAACCTTCTCTGTTCTCCAATACCACTTCAAAATTGCTTTCCGCTGTTCAAACGATAATCTTGGCTATTTTTTGTTGTAGCAACGTTAGCATAACGTCATATCAGTCACATCTGTTTACAGAACATCATACTCCACATTACTGTTGTTTTTCGATCCAACTTTGAAATATAGTCGTGGTATTTATGAACTTTGTAGCAAGATTTAAAGCTTAGCTTCTGGAGAAATCTACTTGTGATGTGCTGTAAAAACTTTCTGCATAACTGCTGAGGAAAGATCTGCATGCTCCAGCAAGCGTCACAACATATCGAAGTCGTAGCTAAGGAATGATCCATGGCACGACGATATCGGGCAATTTGCCTCTGCACAGAAATACCTGGTCAGCTTTCAGAAAGACGGCTTATTCAGCAAAGGGAAAACAAAAGGCCGATTAGCGAGCATCTGGGACACAAAAAGGGCGAAAATCTCGTCACGTGAAAGGAAGGGGACATTCCCATCACCCGGCACATCAATAACCGGCAATTTACTGTGACATCATCGGCGAAAAAAAAAAAAAAAACCGGAGAAACCGCTTGTCAGACTCGCCGCTTGCGTTCTTGATGAGCAGGAACGACAGAATGCCTCTGTGCCCTTCTAGTCGCCATCACCGTCATCATGTACTTATAATAAACGATCCAGATTTAATCAACATGTCTAGGCTATCGGCATACTTAGAACCCTTTTAGCAGTTAAATACCTTTGTTTTGTCTGGTGTCTTGCACCAGAATCTGAGATTCTTTCTCAGTCAAAGATGTATTGAGTACATAAAAAAAATCTTAAAGACATTTTCATCTTTATAAAGACCTGTTTCATGAGTAACTGCTTTGTGCTTAATTCGATAAAAATGAAAAAAAAAAATAGAAGCCGTTATATAATTGTATTTTAGGAAAAGAAAAATAGACACTCAGATCAAGGTCAAGTTAGATACCGTTGTTGGCAATCTTCTTTTTCTAAGAAGTTCATACAAGGGTAGCTGAATTTAAGTACGCTCAAACGAGTTATGATGGTGTCGTGACAGCGTAGTGGTAACCATACTTGCCTCCTAAACCCAAGATCGCGGGTTAGATCCCGGCCAGGGCGTAAAAATCCTAAGTATGGCTTCCTTGGGTCCCGTGTCGTACATTTACGGCACGATAAAGAACCTCAAGCCTGAAAAAAAGATGTTTCTGAGCAAAATTTGTCGGCCGTTTCACGCCCTAAATTGAATGAGACGCTGATGACCTGAGATGTTAAAGAGCGTCCGTAAATTAATAAAAAAGAGTTTAATGACGAACATATCAGTGAATGCCTATCAGAAGTGAAAACTGAAGAAATTATTGGAAAAATCCATAAAATAATATTGTACAATTGAAGTTTAAAGAATTTTTAATGGTGTTTAACGCCCGTTTTTACTACTGAGGCACCACAGGCGGTGGACACTGATGATGATACATGAAATGAAATGATAAATTGCGAAAGGATTTTTTTTAAGGAAAGAAACATTGCAGGCCTAAGTTTAGGGTACCTCCCCGGCATTTTACATTTATAAAAACTGACGAAAATCTGAGGGAAATAAACTCAGTGAGGACGGTCCTAGCGGGATTCGATCACCAGACCTTCCACTCAAGAGTCCCGTTTTAACGACCTCGGCCACCCGTGGCGGTAGGTTAAAGATTAGAGAGATATCAGCTGAATGTGTTCTCAACATCTTGCACCAACATTTGGGTATGAGAAAATTTTAAGCTCGTTGAGTTCCCCGTTTGTTCACAGTGTAGGTTTGCACTTTGCAGGGCTTTTTGCGTCGTTTTGTAACTGTTGATGATACACTATATTTCTGAAAAGTTGGGCGCACAAGTAAGAACTTCTCCCAAAGAAGGCAAAGACACCATCTGCAAGAAAAGGCGTACTAAGATTTTCAAAAGGTTATTTTATTTGAGTATGAAAACATAGAATAACTGTCACAGGTGCATAATTTGCTAATCTATTGTATCATTTTAAGAATTAAAAAATACGATCACGTCCTTCTAAGAAGAAAGCTCTGTTTCATCAGGAATGTGGTACAAATAAATTGCAAAAATTTACGGACAGAGATTCAAATTGTTATAGCGGGTTGAAACCCCTATAATATTTATCTATTTCATAAATGACTCGGAGGAAATATATTTTGACAAATCGTGAATCCCACTGGGCAAAGTGTATTCGAGTTGAATGGAAATTACTTTCAGAAATACATTTATTTACGCCTGTTAGTTTATCGAAAACAGCTCCCAAATGGAGATTATGTACTGGACTCCTACTTGGGTTAAAGTGTCTTGGTTTTTCAAACAGGTATTTCCTGAGTCTCAAGGCGAGTCCAGGCTCCGGACTCATACAATAAGCGTATCATTCTTCATTATTATCAAGTCCCGAAGATCTAGGCAAATGACCTTTCTGAGATGACAGGAGAAACAGCACGGAAACTTTCTTTGCAAAGCTAAAGTTCGCCATTCATTACGCGCTGTCTCATTTGACTTAGAATTACGAAGATTGAATTTCCCAGAAATTCTGAGACGATCAAGGAACTATTGACTTTGTTTCTCATTTCTGTGTTTACTTCTCAGTTAGAGCTTGTTGCTAATTTTGCTCACGTCTCTTGATGCTCTGTTAGTTACCTGTGTCTCCGTGAGGCTAAGAGACTGTGCCAGCTGTTTCCGCTCCGCACCGACCACGTAGTGGTTCTTCTCAAAGGCGTGCTCTAACTTTAGGAGTTGGCTCGGGCTAAACGCCGTCCTTATCCGCTTGGGCTTCCTGAAGGGCTGAAGTAGGAACCCGGGTATGTCTGGACCTGGGAAAATACAGTACCCGTCAAAACAAACATATACACATCACATACATCACATGACCTAATTCAACAAAAACAACAAATCAATGTTCTTAATGCAATTCTACTCAGTCATTATAACATTTTTGGGGTGCTTTAGCTATTTAAGAATGGAAATTATATGGGAATATTTGGAAACAAATAGCATAAACTATATGTATAGACCATTCTATTAGTTATTACATATGTTACTCTTCATTTTTTAGTTATTACATGTGTAATTCTTGTAAAAGACTTTTTCCAAAACTGATTAACTTTTCGTACAAAGTCTAAAAAGATTGAGTTAATTATTTCGTTTAAGAATTACAATATACAGGGTACCAAAAATGTATACACACTTCAAGCAAAGAAAAACTGTGTTAACATAACAAAACTGAATTCACACAAACAGAAAAAATTGAACACTAATCATCTTAGACTTTTACAGTTACAACAGTTGCTCAAAATGCCCATAATCGGCGTCGATACACTTCTGAGTACGTTGAACTACTGATTGAGCACGTTTGCGAAAGTGTCCTCAGCGATTGCAGCACATGCCGTTTCAATTTCTTCCCGGTGCTGCTAGTGTAGCTGGTTTTCTACGGTATACAACATCCTTAAGAGTCCCCCAGGTAGAAGTCAAACGGAGTTAGATCCGGAGAACGCGGCGGAAACTCAATTGGATCTCTTCGTCCTATTCAGTGCCTAGGATGTGCCTTGGATCCAGTGCAAGGGGCTTGTTGCTGTGCGAGACCTCCCAGATCTGCCCTTGTGAATATGCCATACGGTACCATGAGTCTCAAATTTGTCTCGAATGCGTGCAAATGATACTCGCGTTAGCGGTTCTGTTCTGTACTCACGTCTCCATTGTCTTTGAACTTCAACAGCATTTTGGGTTTTCCAGTACCACATAATAATTGCTTTCTGCTGTTCAAATGATAATCTTGGGTCCATTTTGTTGTAGTAACGCTAGCATAACGTAACATGAGTCACATCTGTGTACAGAACATCACACGATAATCTTGGCTTAATTTGTTCATTGTTGATTTACCTGTCACGTAGCAACGCTATCATAATGTATGTGAGTCACATCTGTTTACAGAACATCATACTACACATTACTGTTGTTTTTCGGTCCAACTTTGAAATATATTAAATAAATATCCACTGTGAATGTGTGTGTACATTTTTGGCACCCTCTGTATGTGCCCCCCTTTTATTGGTTTAGAAAAATGTTACCGGACTTGAACAGATCTATGGCAGATAACAAATGAAGTAATAGAAATAATCCTTAAGATTTGGTGAGTACTTGTTAAATTTTTAAATGAAATATGTTCTCCCATCTTGCAAATGCTGTATTTAAGCCGATGACTGAAAAAACTGCCAATTTTTCATTATAGTTGTATTGATCATTGCTTACATAAATAAAAAAATTAAGCAAAAAATATTTTTTTATTTTTCATTTAGTATAATCTTTTACAAGCGCGTACTTGAATTAGTAAAGTAGCTGCAAATGGTTTACGGGCTGTAAACCAGTTTTACCAAGTGGCAAGCGAATGAACTCGTCAAAGTATTTAGGTGCATATCAGAAATAGTTTCGGATATAGCAGAGTCAACAGATAGCCTATAATGACAGACTAGGTAGATGTTTGCAGAACTAGCCGAATGGCAAGTTAAAAACCATTATAAATTTGTACATATCACAAGATTATCAGCAATTCAAACTTTGCAGTTTCCTTAAATGATATTTATTGTAATTTTTTTAACTTGTTTCAGTTTAAACTGTTTGTTATTTTTCTCCTCAAGTTACAGAGCCGGATTTTCACAGCAGGTACAACTTGATTACACCTATCCTTATCTAGTTATACGTAATTATTAATTTCCGTTTTTAACTTATATTTAAACTATTTCTGAGCTGACTTGCGCATTTATTGGTAACAACACGCTGCTATGATATGATTCTTAACCTTTGCCCTCTGATACAGTTAGTTATACTTGCGACCGGTTTCACTGTGGTTACCACGGCAACGGCAGAAACTTGCTTTATGCCCCGAGAGAGCAAGTATAGGCAAAACTGAGAATCGGATAGTGAGCAGCATCTAGGGTGGGGAGAAATGTGTGGCTGATTATCCGTCCCACTTCCATAGTAACTTGAAAGGAAGGATAGTAACTTGCTAGCTTGCTAAATATAATTTTTGAGACTTCGTTTAGCTACAACAATTTTTAAATTTGTGTTTACTGGTATAACGATTTTTCCACTTGTTTTATCGTCTGTATATTACTTAACGGCTATATTGAAGCAATAAGTATATGCTTACAGTTTCCGATTTCTATGGTGTCATTCCGGTACATAATTGCTTTTACATAAAATGGTGTACAAATAGTGAATGTGGTGTAAGTAAGTCAATATACTTTTTAAAGAGCTCATTTTCCATACAACTGATATAGTACCTCTGATGGGTTTTATTGTATGTTAAAATATAGCAGTTTTTACTTCTTTTAACCTAGAAGATATGAGGGTTGCATAGGCTGTAGGAGTGAAACTGTTGAAATCAAATCAGTTTTTATGTTGTGTAAAGACGTTATGCACGATTCCGTAAAACAGTCGGTCCTGTTCTGTCTAGTGTATCCATACTTACTCGTAAACCCAAGATCACGGGTTCAACCTCGGCCAGGATCGATGGGTTTTTCCGGGCGTAATAATCCTAAGGAAAGTGAAGCCGTGGATCCCGTGTCGTAGATTTACGGCACGAAATAGAACCTCAAGCTTGAAAGAAGAGGCCTCTAAGCAAAATTTACATGCCTTTTCACGTCTTATTTGAATGGGATGCTGATGAATTGATATGCTAAAGAGTGTCCGTAAATAAAATAAATCACTCCGCAAAATAAACTAGTGCTTAATATGTTTGTGATTTTGAGGTTGCGTGTGTGTTTATAAGGATTTGTAGCTTTCCATATCAATTGCGGCATCAATGGTTATGTTTTGTTACCCCGTTGTGCTCGTTTAGTATTATAATGAAAATAACTTGTATTTTGACTCGGGTGGTTCTCTATATGCAATACGCGTCTCCCTTGTGGCAACTCTGGGAAACAAATGAATAAGACAACTTATTCTCAAGTATTATTTGTGTATATTTTAAGCGTATGTCATTTTTACGATATTACACAAAAATTTGATACTACATAACAGATACAGATAATAATATACCAAGGTTGAACGTAAGGTACCTTAAATTCGCCCAGTTAACACTTGCAAGAAACAAGAAGTCATGAAAGGATAGGATTGTTACATCCTTCTATAAAATTAGAGTGACGAGATAGGCTAGTGCCCAAATAGACCTCGTCGCATTGTTCTGCGTGATTTGCTGCCCAAGAAATAGCGATAAAGTTTTTAAAATGTTTTTCATTTCAACAAAACAGTGGTCATACATTTTTAAACTTGTGTGTTGCTAGCAAATGCCTGTTTTCATTTTCAAGTGCTCTTTGCGACGCACAATACAATAGCAGTCTTTTCCAGGCAACTCCTACTGCTGTATTCAAAGGCTTGAGGTGGCTTCCTTGCTTGCACTCCATTGTGACAATGTGTGCAAGTTTGTGCGACTGTGTAATCCGACCCACCAGCCAGGAACGTTGCGTTCAGATGTGCTATGTGCGATTTTATGCACGATAACGCATGGCCACATGTGGCGCCTTAACCAAGACTTGCAAATAAGACATTCTCGTAGACCTCTGACATTCACAGTGACCAAAACTGTCAGGTGTAACGTAATTTATTTTACTGCTCATCTAGTGTAACTACACGGCAGATCTTTATTTTATAATAAAGACTTTATTTGGGCTGTAGAAAGCTTGTGGTAACAGAGCGGAACTGTTTAAAGCAAAACTTTCTTAATTGCCTTTGTTGTATATAATAATAACTTTAAATTAAAGTCAACGTGTGGTTTAGAAAAGCATTTCTTCTACTCTCATCTCAAATTTACATATTTATCGTGTGTCATTCGTGTTTAAACGAATTTTGCATTCGTGTGTCATTCGTATTTAAACGAATTTCATTTCAAAACAGAACTTCATTTGTTTATTTCCGTAGTTATGGCGTCAAGCTTAAAGCTCGTTTGTATTGTTTTATAACAGGCGGTATTCAATGTCAGTATTACTAAAAAACCAACATTTTCAAATAAATGTGTACTTTTTAGTACTACTTGTGTAACTGAAAGAAAAAAACATATAACTTTCATACAAAATCTATTAATATTCTCTTGACATTTACGACACTGTCTTAAAGCTAGTCTCGTAGCTATGACTATTGCATAATGTGTGTATGTATATAATCAAATGTGTTAAGGGAAGTATTAAAAGGGAGGGACAAAAAATATTTTTGTTTTTTTGTATCATTTTAATATATGGAATTTTCTGTTTATTTATTTTGATATAAATTTCTTTAATGTTCCTTGGTTAACAGTGTTTTAACAAAATATAAAATTATAACACTGCAGAAACCTTAGAAGGCGGTGGTTTGTCTTGAATGATAGAAAACGGTATATTTCACAAATTGGCAGCGTTTGTTTCCATGACACTTTTCTTTGTTGTTTTACTGTGTTAGAGGGTTTTAGCTGGCCTTTCCTTCAAATAGTTAGATTTTCTGTAAAAACTTTCTTTTTGCTGTAATTATTGAAAGACTACATTTTTGGCATAAGTTTCCCATTTTTAGAATCTTTATAAGCTATCGCTATAAAACTTTTACCACGTATTTATGACAGTATTGTAATGACGTGGATCTATTATGACAGAGCTAGGACAAAATGTGACAATGTAAAAAAAATAAAGTGTTAGGAAAAAATTAATAAAAAGCAAACAATTGAAAACAATTTATAATTTGCTTCAAGGTAATGGTATAGTAGTGAAAATATGTCAGAAATTTTCAAATATGTGCATCTGTATGCTGCAAAATGTTTATTTCATTAACTTTAATAGTACTTGAGAAAATGGGAACTGATTTATCGTTACAAATACAGGCTTTTCATACTCCCCTTAAACACTTACTTGCTTGTAAAGGAAAAAAACACTGGTAACAAATTTACGCGTATTGGTTACTATGGCAATGAGTATTTTTGTTAGAAATACTAAAATAAAATGCTGTATTTTTAAGCAGTGGTAAAGAGGAAGAATTAATAATGATTTTTCTTAAACATTTTATATTTTCGAAACTGTACCACTGCACGAAATTTTGTTTTTCTAGGCCATGAACGTTTTTTAATAGTGTTTAACGCCCGTTTTTAATGCTGAGACACAACAGATGGTGGACACTGATGATACATGACATGAAATGATAAATTGGGAAAGAATTTGTTTTAAGGAAGGAAATGTTATCCAGGTCTAATTTTAAAGTACCTCTCCGGCATTTGCCATTTATGAGGACTGAGAAAAACCTGGAAAAACCTCAGTCAGGGAGGACTGTCCTGGTGAGAATCGAACCACAGAACTCCCGCTCACGAGTCCGCGCCTTAACGATCTCGGCCACCCGTGGCGGTATGCATGAACAGTTCAATTTTACTGTATATTTCGTTTTGCAGATAATCCCTTCATAAATGTTATCCCTATTAATAATTGAGACTAATAGTGCACTTTGCTGGAAACCCAATAGCAACTTCTGTTAAAAATAATTATAAATATAATGGGGTTCAAATTCGCCAATTAGGGGAATTTTTCTCCCTAAAGTTCTGTTCCCATCGACATACTACAAATACTAGCAACATTATCTGGTATATTCGACCCATCTGTTTAATAAATAAAATCCATCAATTAACTGAACAATAAGGTTAATGAAGGCAAACAATTTTATTGTTGCTCATAGCTGATCACTTGGACAGTGACGGATTGATAGAAAGTTTTTATTCGTTTGCAGGGCTCGTTAGCAATTCCATTATTCACCTCAGGAACGTGACCTTGCAGACAATTAGCCTAGTATAGGTTAATGTATCTTTCCCAAGAGAACCAAAGCCTACCTTCCTGAAATACTGATGAACGATCTTCATCGTTCCTTATTAAAATGCGCCCTTAGCTGAGAGCATAAAAATGCCTATTCCTTAAGAAATCAATTTCGGTGAAGTATAAAACAGAATTTGTACGATAAATGTGCCATTTTCTGCAGTGACTACCAGTTATTTCTATGTTCTGTGGTGGTACTTAACCACATTTCCGCGAATCTAATGCGCAATCGAATGTAATGCTCGCCCCAAATTTGAAACTTAAAATCATAGAAAAATATTACCATATTGTTATACTGCGTCTTAAGAGATAAGCCCGTCCGCTTCATAAAACAATCAGAACATAGGATTACAATTTATAAGTAGACTATATCTTGAAGCACGTAGAACACGTGTGCTGTTTCCACGACAGTTGGCGTACGTCAAAGAAGAAAACGTTATTTCTCATGGTGTCACTAGTTCATTCTTCCTGCTTTCATGTACGAATTCCAAAACTTTTTCTTCAATGTCAGGATGTTTTACTTTGCGAGGACCAGTAAATTTCTTCCTACTAGCTTTAGTCGCAAATAATGTCAATTTCTGTTGCCGCTACAAGGGAACGTCGCTCTCAGTGCATTGAACTCTCTTCCGGTCTTTCTGTTACCATTTTTTTTTCAGTATAAAGTATTACTTACTCATTATAGGATGTTTTTTCTCTGTTTGTCCTCCATTTTGTGACTGTCTACTCTAAGCAATAATAGGCCACCAATAAATGTAACAAAGCTGAGAATAGCACCAATGCATTAAGACATAATAAACGATAAATTTGAATGAAGTTACCGGCGAACTACGGAACGGATTTGCACTCGAATCTAATACGCCATTGCGCACTGCAATCAATTTTGAATACTACATTTGGACAAAAGAGGTGCAATTAAATTCGAAAAATATGCGGTATTTTAAATTAATTGTGCTAAAATAGAAAAAATAAACAAAAGAATTTGCTTTGGCAAGTAATACATTTCCAAAATGACGCTGTTGCCCCGAAGAACGAAACACAGGAATTACTTATCAGTGCTTCGACTCTTTAACCAGCAGTTACTTCGTCTTTCGTTACTTCGCCAACAGGCGAAAGTACCCCATCCCCAACCCACAAGTCGGTCCTGGTGGTGTAGTGCTTACCATACTTGCCTCCTTAACCCAAGATCGCGGGTTCGAACCCGGTCAGGACCGATGGATTTTTTCGGGCATAAAAATCCTAAGTATGGCTTCCTTCGGAAGGGAAGTAAAGCCGTGAGTCCCGTGTCGTACATTTACGGCACGAAAAAGAACTTCAAGCCTGAAAGAGAGGCCTCTGAGCAAAATTTGTCGGCCGTTTCACGCGCTGAGTTGAATGGGACGCTGATGACCTGAGATGTTAAAGAGCGTCCGTAAATAAATCAATCAATCCCAACCCACAACTGCCACGGGTGGCCGAGATCGTTAAGGCCAGACTCATGAGCGGGAGGTCTAGGTTTCGAATCCCGCCAGGACCGTCCTCCCAGACTGAGGTTTTTTCCAGGTTATCCTCAGTCTCATAAATGGCAAATGCCAAGGAGGTACCTAATCATTTCATCTCATCATTAGTGCCCATCGCCTGTGGTGCCTCTGTAGCAAAAGCTGGCGTTAAACACTATTCATTCATTTTTCCCAACCCACACCTTTAGATTAATTCAGGCGTGCCGGGAATGGAACCCGCATCGTCCTGATCAACAACCAGATACGCTAAACTCTAGACTACGGAAACGCTACATTTTAATTTCTGGGCTTGTTGAATTTGTTAAATTGATTTATTTACGGACGCTCTTTAACATCTCAAGTCATCAGCGTCCCATTCAATTCAGGGCGTGAATCGGCCGACAAATTTTGCTCAGAGGCCTCTCTTTTTAGGCTTGAGGTTCTTTATCGTGCCGTAAATGTACGACACAGGACCCTTGGCTTTACTTTCCTTCCGAAGGAAGTCATACTTAGGATTTTTACGCCCGAAAAAATCCATCGATCCTGGCCGGGTAGAAGGCAAGTATGGTTGGTTACCACTACACCACCAGGACCAACTAATTTATGGGCAAGATACAATTAACAAAATAAAAGTTCCTTCCAATTACTTTAAATCATGCCTTTCAAGCTTATTGCTAGCTCTTTCTGTGTGGAGTATTTGCGTCCTTACGTTACAATTACCTCAAACTAAGCCGGAAACAATAAGACCTGCCCTTGGAGCGAGTGGTATGAGCAAAATTAGCACTTGTAAAGCCCGGTAAAAGTTATGCCGAATATAACAACACAAAGTTATGAAGTGCTCTATACAGAAGTACGGTTGGGGAATTCCGGAATAACAAATATTGGTTTCAACATTTGATTTAAGCACGGTCATGTTCTCAGGTGTCAGACGTTTCAATAGCTCATTTTTCTCTGCATCTGTTCATTTGTCAAGATGGCTAATGGCTTCCGAGGTCTTCAGGTCTGATACCGATGGATTTTACCCCTGTAGGAATACATTGTATGAGACTCGAAGATGGTCAGATGTTCTCTGTCGAGTTCATCAACGCAAGCATTTTGACACAAAATTTTCTAGTCTAAAATTAAATAAAAATAAGTTTTAGGGGTTTTAATTAAAAATATTATAAATAACTACATCTATTATATTTTTATTTGCATTTTTATTGTTAAGGGCCATAAAAATTCCGGCAATCTTATCAAAACACTTGCATGGACGTTCTGACGTTCACCAAAATAACTGCATTCATTTATTAAAAATGTTTAAAATGGCAAAAAAGAGATTATTTTGGCTTATTTCGTCACTTGTTTTACCCACAGCAAAATTATTTGTGAGCAGTTTTGAAACACACTGTAATAACACAATCGCTCATGCATTACACGTTAATAAAATATTAATCTTTGATGGTGACCATTAAAGCTTTACTTGGCCGTTTATGGCCCACAAAAGAGGATGAGTTGGCGTATTTTAATGTCCGCAGCTCAGTCTCAATTAGCTATTGTTAAAAGCGATAAATTAAAGATACGCCTGACAGCAGTTTACAAGTCTAATGGCGTATTTTGAAATGAGTAGTCAATAAGCTTCTTTAATAGAATTCCATAAGGCTAACTAAGATCGTCTGCCATATGGAAGGATCCAGAAAAAAAAAAGTACCGTTTATAATAGGGGAAGGTGCACTTGTTTCATTCTTTGACTTTTGAGTTAATGATACCTTCATTATTATAGTGAGACCGAGGGTGTGGCTCAGGTGATAACTGTTGGGACTCGGGTTCAAATCCCTTGGGGGCAACTAACTTGTCCTTGGGTTTCTTCGCGCTTTTATCTGGTCACTCAAGCGAATGTTGGGATGAATTTTTCCTTTGTACGAATTTTTCGCTCTCCCATTAGTTCTGTTGCAGCATCAAAAGTGACTGATGAGATGGATGATGCTCGGTGCGGTGTGATAGTTGCTTGCGTCATGAAAAGATTTCTAAAGTCCCGCCAGCGTCGAGGTGCTCTATTTGTAAACCGGTCTACGTCTCTCGATCAAAGCCCCTGGATCCTGGCCTCCCGATGCACCCCCCCCCCCCCGTTCTTTCCTCTCGGAGATTCCCCCATTGGGAATGTAGAAACAAACGACCAGCGCTTGAGCACGGCTGCAGTACTGAAACAATTATCAGTGACAGTTGATCTTCACAATAATATACTACTAAAACAGCTGAACAGCTGGCGAGAAAATATTTCTGGCTGCCAATTTCGAAGCATGTAGATAAAGGAAAGAAATCAAACTAAGCAGGTTTGAAAGATATCATTTCCTATAGTAAGTTTTAACGAGTTATTTAGTACATGAAAAATATCTTTAAAAGCAAGTTTCTATTATACAAATGGATCAATCGGGTAAAACAAGTAAATTCTTTTACTTGTATTATTTGCAATTAATAAAGTGAAAATGAATAAAACATACATAGCTATTTGCAGTTGAGAGATTACTGATTACTGATCAGTAAATACTTTTTTATTTCTGTAAATATTAAATTTTCCAGAAAAATTTTAAACACTTAAACTTGTTTGATCAAGTAATTACTTAAGTATGTTTAAGTTCTTGAAGAAATAGTTATAAGGAAATAGTATTTTTACCCATACGCCAGAAAAAGACGTGCAATTGGAGGTGGGATATTAGTTCCAGTATTTCAAAGAAACCCCTGAGATTTGAAACAGAAAGTGTCAACATTTTAAAGGACATCTGCCTGACACCGATGAAACAAGGGTTGCAGCATTAAGTTCACATGAGAAAATTTTTTTTTTTTTTTTTTACGTTACTTAGTCGATCCAGGCTACTAGAGTTGAGTTGCAGAAGATTTTGGTATCTATCATTCCACAGTGTGCAAGAACATAGACTTTGTGATAGATAGAATTGAAGCAAAGGCAGGTGATTGGATAAAGTTTCCAACCTCAGCATTTGAAATTCAGGAAACAAAAAAAAAACCTTTTCTCACTTTAGAATTCCTTCTGTTACTGGTGTTCTTGATTGTACGCATGTGCAGATAAAAAGCCTACACGATTTGGTGATTACTTTATTAATCGTAAAGGTTATTCATGCAACATGCAAGGCAATGAACT
The DNA here is from genome assembly GCA_030762175.1 of Metallyticus violacea. Taxonomy (NCBI): domain Eukaryota; kingdom Metazoa; phylum Arthropoda; class Insecta; order Mantodea; family Metallyticidae; genus Metallyticus; species Metallyticus violacea. The sequence continues at coordinate 105,284,689 of CM060845.1, read as the reverse complement.
GACAGCAGAACACATGACACCAGAATTTTTAAGCTTAGCTCCATGTCACCACTTAACGAATCAGCCATTCTATTTGGAAACAGAAGTCAAGGAATAAAAGCATGGATGTTCACCCCATATCCTGTACCTAACACCATGGAAGAACAAAAGTATAATAACGTTCATTCTATGGAGAGAGTTCTTACAGAAAGGTGTTTTGGACGCTTAAACAATTTTTACCTATCCTTGGAAACAGAGTTCGTTTGTCACGGAATAAGGTTCCAAAAACTAGGGTATGTTGTACAATTCTACATAACATTTGAAAGCATTTAAATGATGAACTCCTTCCCGAAGAGGAAGTAGATGCCTTGTTACGATTAGGAGGCTAGCAGAAACGAGCAGACATTACTGAAGTACTTGCAGCTTACATCTATTTGAATTGTTATTTTTATTTTCTGATCTACAGGTAGTTTCAAGAAGGAAACAATTATATCACTATTAAAAAAATAAAAAGGGCCCAGATAAAGACTTAAAAACAAATGTCACAAACATTTTTAAACACAAACTCATCTGCATCATCAATGTTCCCAACTTCAATAGACTACCGCCACGGGTGGCCGAGGTCTTTATAAGTCACGGACTCTTGAGTGGGAGATCTGGGATTCGAAATCCGCCAGGACCGTCCTCCCTAACTGAGATTTTTTCCAGGTTTTTCCCAGTCCTCATAAATGGCAAATGCCGAGGAGGCATCCCAATCTTAGGCGTGGAAGATTTCCTTCCTTAAAAAATATCCTTTCCCAATTTATCATTTCATCTTATGTATTATCGGTGTCCACTGCCTGTGGTGCCTCAGTGGTTGAAACGGGTGTTAAACACTACCCAAATTTTCCAAATATTGATATTGCTGTAAACGTTTTTCTCGTCTGATGTGCATTCTTGTTAGCCTTACCTGCACTAGCAAAAGTATTCACCGCAGTTCTGGGTTCGTCATGGCTGTGTAGTCTCAGTGGTTTCATTGAACTCGTTCTTCTAGGTGGAAGGTCCTGCTTTACAGTTGCTTGAGGAGTGAGGATTATCTTATTGTGAAGATATCTTATTTACAACAATTCCTAAACTGCTACGCCGACCACATGTTTGAAAACGGAGCTTTTATCAGATTACATATGTTCAAGAACTTTTTCCCATTCCAACAATTTAATTTTCTTATTCCTAGTTTACTTTCGTTTTTTTTTTTTCTTTCTTTCTTTCTTAAATTCAGTTTTCATATTGTTTAATATCTTCAGTTTCTCAGCAGTAATTTGCATATTTGTAGTAGTGATATATACATCTTTAAATAAGTCCAAGCGTTTTTTTTTTTAGGGGGGAGCACTAATTTTGGTGATTTTTATCTTCATATGGCTATAGCATTCTCCACTTGACATACTCATATATATTTTTTTTTAAATTAGGCTTGAAATTTCTGTGCAAGTTGTGTAGATGCTGGTATATTACAGGTAGATATTCATTTGTTTGCATTGTTTTATATGTAAAGTCATTTATAGATAAAGTTCGAAAAGAAGTAAAATCATATTAATGAGAAAACTTTATTAACTTAGTCTGATTTATGCATTGAAATGTTGTTTTGAAAACAATTTCAGATTCTTAAAAACCCTCTAAACATTTTATAATAATGAATGTTATCTTATTAACATAATATTGTGTAAAATTGTGGTGTTTGCTATTGGCAATAGTAGGGCGACAACGGTCGCCATTGGGTCTGGGCAGTGGCGTAGGTCTTGCTCTATGATGCAGAAGCTACCTATTTTGTTTTTATGTTGGAATGGCATCTTAGCTATCAACAAGAACAGTCAGATTACAAGCAGACGCTCTTGTTCACCTCTGTCAAATGGAGGTGGGACTGGTGTGGTGTAACAACTCGCAGTTCTTAGGTTTTTTGTTCCAACAGTACTGTACTGCGCAGCCATCATGCAAATCACATACCACTTGTGTAATAGAAAGCGTTTAGTACTACATGGATTGCTCTTGTATGTCTTAACCATGAGAGTGCACCGCATGATATATTTCCTAAATAACAGTAATTAAAGGAAGAGTGAATAAACAATATACATCATGCAAATTTTGAAGCTAATGATGAAACGAAAGTTTTGACAGGCATTTTTGTTGCATCCTGTATACATAGACTTTTGGTAGTTTCATTTTTTCAGATTTTGAACTTTGTACTGGAAGTATAGCTGGTATTTAGTTCCATTTCATTTGGCGAGAGTTTTGTTTTGCTTTTTCAATGCCACCTCTATCCATTTGAACTTGTGGGATGCTCCTTCAATCTGGCCAGAGTGTAGGCGAATTCTGAGGTTGGGTAATCTGGAAGGCGTGGCTAAGTTATCTGGAAAATAGCTGCCGGGGTTGATTATTTTTTTATTGATTTATTTATGGACGCTCTTTAACATCTCATGTCATCATCGCCTCTTCTTTCAGGCTTGAGGTTCTTTTTTGTGTCGTAAATGTACGACACGGGACCCACGGCTTTACTTCCCTTCCGAAGGAAGCCATACTTACGATTTTTACACTCGAAAAAATCCATCGGTGCTGGTCGGGTTCGAACCCGCGATCTTGGGTCAGGAGGCAAGTATGGTAACTACTACACCACCAGGACCAACGCCGGGGTTGATTATATAATTATAATTAGCCCTAATGAACTTTGAGGGACTTGTGGCCTAAGTTTTCCAGGCATTCACTTAAAACCTGAGTGAAAACTCTTGGGAAAACAGTCTGGAAACTGACACAATCGTGAATTAAATCCCCGGCCCGCCGATCAGAATGCTACCACTAGAACAAGGCAATAAGCGTGTCGTTGATTTGATTTATTTATGGACGCTCTTTAACAGCTCAAGTTATCAGCGTCCAATTCAATTCAGGCGTGAAACAGCCGACATATTTTGTTCAGATGTCTCTTTTTTCAGGCTTGAGGTTCTTTATCGTGCCGTAAATGTACGACACGGGACCCACGACTTTACTTTCCTTCCGAAGGAAGTCATACTTAGGTTTTTTACACCCGAAAAAATCCATCGATCCTGGCCGGGTTTGAACCCGCAATCTTGGGTTTAGAAGGCAAGTATGGTTACCACTACGCCACTAGGACTGACTTAAGTGTGTTTGGAAAGAGTTAATCATTCCTATTCTCTAAGGCAGCGTTTCTCAAACTTCCTTGACTGCGACCTCCTTTAATTTCTCGCTGTCATGAACTCCTAACGCTTAACTCGAAAGTTTAAAAACGTAAATTTACATCCTATATATATTTTTTTTAAAGTTTTTCATCATATTTTACAAAATATAAAGCTATAAACAAAGAAGTAAATGCATTTTTTTTTCAATATTCATCGTTAATTGTAGTGTTTCCCTACAAAATAGTTATAAACTATCCAATATATTATATCCACAAAATATATAAAATGTATGAGATATTAATATTGATTCATAATGATATATAATGCCGCTATATTACTTGTTAATTTTAATTCCTATTTGGGAATGCTGCATTTTAATTATAATTCGTAATATATTGTGCTTAATGAAAAATGTGTTCTCTGGGTTTGGATTATCCGTTTTCTGCACTTGCTATGAGTGCTAAAAATTATTTTTCACATGACTCAGTTGTAACAACAGGCCTCTTTGATAGTCGCTGCCGAAAGAAATATGCCCTGCTGTTGCCAGGGAACTATGATAAATATTCTGCCTGGTCCACATTTTTGTTATCTCTTTGAAATCCCCCTCGGAACAAATAGTCGCCTTAGTTTGATGCTTATAGACTTTGCCTTTAATTTACATTTTAAATTTTATCACCCTTCGTTTCTTCGTAATTTATTGATTATATCTAAATTCAAGAATAAATACTGCTAACAGTGTACTAATGTAGGGACTCGCGGATCATAGTTTGAGAAGTTACATTCTCCCAAATATTCCTAACCAAAATCACTACTTAACAATATGTAAACATTTCCCAGTTTAATGAAAATAAGATAATTTTTATAGAACAGAACCGTCAACGCGAGTAACAATTGCACGTATTCGAGACAAATTTGAGACTCACGGTACCGTATGCGATGTTCACAAGGGTAAATCTGGGAGAGCTCGCGTAGTAACAAGCCCCGCGTCCTCGGTTTGATGACAATCCTACAAGGCAATGAATAGGACGAAGAGGTCCGATTGAGTTTCCGCCGCGTTCTCCGGATCTAACTCCGTTGGACTTCTACCATGGGGAACTCTTAGGATGCTGTATACCGTAGAAAACCAGTTACGCTGACAGCACTTCGGGAAGAAATTGAAACGGCATGTGCTGCAATCGCTTAGGACACTTTCGCAAACTTTGCTCAATCAGTAGTTCAACGTACTCAGAAGTGTATCGACGCCGGTGGTGGGCATTTTGAGCAACTGTTGTAACTGTAAAAGTCTAAGATGATTAGTGCTCATCATTTTCTTTTTGTATGAATTCAGTTTTGTTATGTTAACACAGCTTTTTCTTTGCTTGAGGAATGTATACATTTTTGGCACCCTCTGTTTAATATCTTACAAACTATAATTAATAAATGATAAGTTCATGTTCATAAAAATTTGGAACCAAAATAAGGCGGCTTTGTTTATTTTTAAATATCTCTATAATTTCTTCAAAGCTCGTGATCTGCCTTTGTACTACTGGTTCTAACTGCCTATGTGAAGGGTATAGGTTTGTTTTAGTACTAGAATAATGTCATTTTAAAATGGGAGAAGCAATAAAATGGAAATAGATATTTTGGAAAATGTACCGTGAACTCCACTGCGGGATTTGATCGCTGGTCTGCAAGGTATGAAGGAATGAACAATTAAAACATGATAACGAATTGATTCAGAAACCTTTTAAACTACTTAAAGGAAGAAAAGTCATGTGTCTAAACTACAACTGCACAGAACAATTATTTTATACCTTTGTTCCGCGAGTGTTGAGTTTAACGGCGATCGAAGTTGCTCTGCTACTTTTCAGTCCATTGAAACACGAAATTTATTTAAAAACAACTCTGACGAAAGAAGAAAGGCTGATGGATAGCTTATTCCTTCTACTGTTCCTATAGTAGTAAAATAACAAAGGGAAAGGTTAACAGCTTATAAAGAAAACCAGAAAGAGACTTCACACCCCCTCCCCACTACATGCTTCCTGGTCATGCCTGACTGACATAAAAAAGCAGTTGTGTCCACAAACGAAACGCCTTTTTAGCTGCTCTTTTTAACACAATAGCCGGTGTCAATCAAAGCGGTGATGTGCCATTGTCACCGAATGTTTTTATAAAGTCCCAGTTTAAAAGAGAAGGCTCGACTGTATTTTCCACGGTTAGTGAAACCAGCTGACTTTTTTACAATGGGCTCCCTTCTTTTGCTTTCGGGCACCCTAGAGTTTGTTAAAATATGACATTTATCAGAGTTGCGCCTTATATTAAATTTTTATACGTTACTACAACAAAATACTCTTTTAGGTTCCCAGCATTTGCATGTCCTTTTTGGTTACGTGCTGTTATTCTGTCTAGATCAAGTCAAAATATGGCCATACAAGCGTCATATAATAACTGCAATTTTTATCTCTGAAAAACAAACGGCAAAAATAACGGGTTTTTATAAAGTATTTCATTATTATGTATTAGAAGGCCCAAGGAGTTTTGGTGAATTCTTAAGGAATATGACTATGGTAGCTGTGCCCATGAAAATATTCCTGATTTTTTCTTTTTAAATCTCCATCGATCTTACTTACTAGGCACCAATAATGACGATGAAAAAATCTATACGTGGGCCAGTAGGAGTTGGGATTAACGTAAAGCAAATTTTTTAAAAATCGCTCTAGCGACAGCAATATTGCTTTTTCACAATAAAACTCGGTATATACCATTTAAATAAAATAAGATAAACAGTGTTTCAAAATCAGCGAAATCAGACTATAACAAGAAGGGTTTATATGAAACCTAAATTTTAAAAATCGCTCTAGCGGCACCAATATTGCTTTTTCGCTATGAAACTCGATATATACCATTTAAATAAAACAAGAAAAATAGTTTTTGAAAATTAGCGAAATCAGACTGAAAGAAGTAGGGGTGTATCTGAAAGCCATATTTTAAATATCGCTCTAGCGGCACCAATTGCTTTTTCGCAATGAAACTCGGCACATACCATTTAAATAAAATACTTTTTGACAATCAGCGAAATCGGAACATTAGAAGTAAATTTTAAAAAGCGTTCTAATGGCAATTATTTATAATTATTTCCTGCTATAGTAGACACACGAGTCACAGTTTTCTCCAACTCCTATAAACTCAATATGTAACTTCTCGGCTCTGGTGCTCTGATTCCACTTGCTGAGGAATTCGCTTAGTTTACGTAGCTCCTGTCTGACGGACTTTTATTAAATGCCGCGCATTACTAGTCTTTGGCAATAGTTTTTTTTTTTTTTTTTTTTTTTTTTTTTTTTTTTTTTTTTTTTGTGTGTTAGGAAACGTTCGATGTTTGTGTACATAATTCATGAAAGGATATAAACACACAGAGGAAGGCCGGACTATCACCAATTGTCCCTGGTGCATTACTTGTCTCATAGAAACATATGAAACTGAAAGATGAGTGAAGTCCTAACACAACTTAGAGCCGCGATCGAACAGAAGCGCTCCGGACTTTTGACCCGCAAAGTTCTACTGCTTGCCCGCACTAGACTGACAGATTTCAGGACTGGCTTAGGAAATCCAAACAGCAAATTTACTGCCATTAACCTCATTCTCCAGGTCTTTTCGGGAGAAATTTAAATTTTTTCGCCGAACTCAAGAAGCAGCTAGAAGCAGAAATTTGAAAATAAAATCGCAATGTCTGCGCAGGGTGACAATGCATCGAAAAATGACTCTGCGGTATAAAAATGCGTAGAAAAAGGTGGTAATTATGTCAATAAATGACTTAGAATTTGTACCTTGCTACAGAGGGTATCAAAAAAATGTATACACACTTGAAGCAAAGAAAAAACTGTGTTGACATAACAAAACTGAATTCACACAAACAGAAAATGATGAGCACTAATCATCTTAGACTTTTACAGTAACAACGGTTGCTCAAAATGTCCACCATCGGTACCGATACACTTCTGAGTACGTTGAACTACTGATTGAGCAACGTTTGCGAAAGTGTATGCAACATCCTTAACAGTTCCCCATAGGTAGAAGTCCAACGGAGTTAGATCCGGAGAACGCGGTGAAAACCTGATCGTCCTATTGCCTTTGAACTTCAACAATGTTCTCGGTTTTCCAATACCACTTCAAAATTACTTTCCGCTATTCAAGCGAATAATCTTGGCTTCATTTTGTAATGGCAACGCTAGCATAACTTAATGTGAGTCATATCTGTTTACAGAGCATCGTACGATAATCTTGTCTTCATTTGTTCATTGTTAATTTACCTGTCACGTAGCAACGCTATCATAATGTATGTGTCACATATATTTACAGAACATCATACTATACACATTACTGTTGTTTTTCGGTTCAACTTTGAAATATATTAAATAAATATCTACTGTGAAAGTGTGTATACTTTTTGGCACCCTCTGTATTACTATATTTATAAACACAAAAGGGACTGCAATGAGGAAACTTGCTTATTGGATGACTCGAACATAATAAGAAACGTTTCGCTAATACGCAAATTGATTTATCTATTGTATTAGCGTGCATTATGCAGTTAAAATAGAAGTAGAGCAAACAATTTTATGTAAGTTTTCAATGCTAATTACAAAAAATGTTTAGTAACATGCAACAGGGTAATTGAAATCACTTCATTATTTTCTTCCAGTTCTAGATAATTTCAGCATTCTTTATTACGTTTGCCACTTTTGAAAAGTATTTCCCTGCTACTTCGTTTCTAGGGCTTACTCCCTAGGTAACCTGGTAACCAAGCGCTGCATACATTTAACAACATAAGAACTTGAATCAGTAAGGTTTTCTCCTTGAACAAAGTCAACTTCCTTCAACACAGATTTAATGGGCTTCATGACTTTAGTAGTACGCAAGAAATTAATTGATGTCCTTAATAGGAGTATGTTTGGCTTTTATTACAGAGGAAATTTGCAGCCAGGAGGATCTAAATAAACTGCTACTTTCTACAAGTTCACGAGGTCGAGGTATATTTCAGACGACGCCTGGTGCGACTAAACCGTGGTATCCAAGGTGAGACATGTAAATCTAAGGGACATTTGTTAAGCAGACATAACAAGATAATGTTCAACTAAAACCAAACGATAAACTTAGTTCCTTCAGATAACAACGTGTGTCGGATGGTTTTTACTGCCAACACTCGGCCAACAACAAACCGGTTCGGGACTAGAGGTGGAATGCCCCCCTCCGCATTAACTTAAACTCGGAGCAAACAAGATGCATGAGCAATGAACTTAAGTCAAAAAGTTAATGGTATATGGGAACATACGTTTTGAAGGATTAAAACTCGTTGTTCGACGAACATTTTATTTGCAAAAATAATTTTATGTCCCCTGTCCACCGGGATCGTCGGATCTCTCTCTGGACTATTTCTTTTGGGGGCACATGACATCAGTGATCGATGAAACCCTGGTAGAGACTGTGAAGGAAATGCTTGCTAGGCCCTAGTTGTACATCAGACACCAGCATATTCCAGAGAATGCCACAAAAATTCATGCATTGAAGTGGGTGGTCGCTACTTTGAACAATTGCTCTGCGTTTAAGTTGTTGCTATGATGTATAAGTTTTTCAGGTATACCCTGCTTTAATGGCTCGGTTATCCTGATTTTCGAAAAAAAACTTTATTAATCTATTTTAAAGAAAAATACAGAGTTTCAATAAGATAAAGCAAAAATTGCAGCCGCCAGAACGATTTTTTAGTTTTTTTTAAAAAAATTGCTTTAGGTTAACCACTACCCCCAATGGTCCAATTTTGCTGGTTTACGAACACGACGAAATATTTCTAAATTGAATGTTATAAGCCGAGTTTCGTTGAGAAAAAATAACAATTGCGACCACTAGAGCTTTAAGTCATATACACACCATACACAGAGGATGCCAAAAAATGTACATACATTTTCACAATAGATATCTATTTAATATATTTCAAAGTTGGACCGAAAAACAACAGTAATGTGTAGTATGATGTTCTGTAAACAGATGCGACTCACATACATTATGATAGCGTTGCTACGTGACAGGTAAATCAACAATGAACAAATGAAGCCAAGATTATCGTATGATATTCGTAAACAGATGTAACTCACATTACGTAATGCCAGCGTTGCTACAACAAAATAGAGCCAAGATTATCATTTGAACGGCGGAAAGTAATATTGAAGTGGTATTGGAAAACCGAGAATGTTGTTGAAGTTCAAAGGCAATGGAGACCGCCAACGCGAGTAACAATTGCACGCATTCGAGACAAATTTGAGACTCATGGTACCGTATGCGATGTTCACAAGGGTAGATCTGAGAGACCTCGCACAGCAACAAGCCTCGCGTCCTTGACTATGGCTCTGGAACGTTTTGAGCACTCACCGTAGAAATCTACAAATCTAGAGCGAAGAGGTCCGATTGAGTTTCCACCGCGTTCTCCGGATCTAACTCCGTTGGACTTCTACCTATGGGGAATTCTTAAGGATGTTGTGTACCGTTGAAAACCAGCTACAGTGACAGCACTTCGGGAAGGAATTGAAACGGCATGTGCTGCAATTGCTGAAGACACTTTCGTAAACGTTGCTCATGCAGTAGTTCAACGTACTCAAAAGTGTATCGACGCCGATGATGGGCATTTTGAGCATCTTTTGTAACTGTAAAAGTGTAAGATGATTAGTGCTCATCATTTTCTGTTTGTGTGAATTCAGTTTTGTTATGTTAACACATTTTTTTTCTTTGCTTGAAGTGTGTATATATACAAATAAACACATTTTTATAATTTTTTTGCTATTTTCGATGCGATGGAGATTTGGAAAGATTTTTCAAAACGAATTCTATTAGTACCATCGCAATGGCGTATATTCCTTCGAATTCGTAAGAAATTAAGATTATATGGCATTTAATTAAAAAAATAATGTTTTAAACCTATATTGTGAATTATTTATTTTATAATTTCAATTCATTGTAAATACAGGAAGGAAAAGAAATTCATGACGTAGGAAAGTATTGGTAACTTAGAAGGGTGTTGTAAAATATGATTTAGCTATCCAGTTTTACATACATGATAGTCCAAAGTCTGTGTAAAATGTGACGAAAAAATTATGTTTCTGGTTAAAGGTTATACGCTATGGGGAGACAATCGAACAATACTAGAAGGCAATCATTTCGTGTTCTTTGGAGAGCGGAGCAGAACCTGTTTCTAAACGGAAACCATGCTATGGGCGGTCGAATCTCTGAGCCACTGTGTTAATCCTCCAACTATTTGTACTATCAGTGCTCCGCTTTGATGATACACAAGAATCGCGAGTTATTAAAACGCTGTAAATAAAGACTGGCATTGAATATTTTTGCAATTTAAAATATATGAATGTGCCTAAATATGCTTAACTTTATAAGGAAAGTTATGAAATTTTACACAGTTAGTTGCGAGATAGATAGGTGTAGTTCATTTAAGTTCGTAGACTTTGTTCATAGATTCTTTTGTAGCTGTGTACTGGGTTGTGCTGATGCATGGGTGACTCCTGTGTGTTGGGCTAGACTTTAATAACCAAATACAGAATGTTCCACTTATAGCTCAAGAAGCAAATACTCACTTTTACAACACTTTGTTGTAACTTGTATCTATACAAGGTTTACAATAACCAGTGGATGTTACAGCACAAACTTAATTTTTGCTGGCTGGCTAGCAGAACACAAATCTGTTAAGCCTGTATAATGCCGTGTTTACTGTGAACAGAATAAGTGGTGTCTGAATGTGTGCGGTCAAATGGGGCTCGAATATGTCGAGCTACTTGACTATTTTCCAAAACTTGGAGAGTTTCTACTTCAAATTATGCATAAAACAATATCAATAAATCATTATTTATACTTCAAATTATTACTTATTTTTTTATATTCCTTAGCGGAACGTCCTGTCTATTAAATGTGACTTTTTTATTTATTTACTTGTCCATCACTATACTGTAGTTTTGAATTTTTGCAATTACATTAAAACAATTATATTTTCCTTGTTACTTAGTAAATTCCAACCACTATTTAAATAGCACACGCACACCTGAAAAGGAAACGGAACACATCACTCATTAGCATTGTAAAGCAACTGCTCGAATGCCAGGACTACTGTGCTTTGAAAAGGGAGCCCAAACAAATGAATAGCGTGTTACAAAAGAGTGATAAGAACGGAAGAGAGCAAGAGATAATGATAATGTAAGCACTTCATTTACACGTACTGTTTTTTTATTAGGAAAGTAAACAACTACATTTTCATATCCATGAAAATAAATTACGGTCTTTTACAGTTACCCTTTTTGCCAACTTGAAGCTCAACGTTCTTCAAGAGATTGCACGCTAAACTCAGGGAGAGTAAACTAGACGATCATCCTCTGCCACCGACTCTTCAGGACAAGTTCCCTATGAGGTGAACGAAGGATGACATTTGTCTTACTGACGGACATATCCATCACAGGAACCACTCCTGTATGACCACACAAACAAAGGACAAGAGAATTAAGCTGCCCTACATTAGTGTCTGTTGTCTCTGGTTGCATAGCAACCCAGTTCCTGGCCTTCCTTTACAGCATGAACATCAGGAATTATGTATACAGTGAATTTTTTAAGAATTCATTTTTATCTGCTTTTCTCAGAGTATTAGAATATTAGATTTTTTAATAACTATACTTTTAAGTGAAATACGAATGCAGATATAAAAAAAAGTAAATCTAAAATTAGTTTTCTTAATTTACAAAATAAATGAACTTGGTGATGGTGTTTATTTTGAATTATAGAGCAACATTTCCAAAAAGTTCCCAAAGTGTTACGTTAACATTTGTTTCAGTCGTCAAGGATCTATAACGCATGTGCAGATAGCAGCTTATAGTTAGTGAGGAAGACATTGAGAGTGATTGATGATGGTGTTCATTTTGAATTATAGAGCAACATTTCCAAAAAGTTCCCAGAGTGTTACGTTAACATTTGTTTCAGTCGTCAAGGCTCTATAACGCATGTGCAGATAGCAGCTTATAGTTAGTGAGGAAGACATTGAGAATGATTGTATGTTTCTCGATACTTTCATTTTGCATTAGTTTTCTTCGTCACTTATGTATGCCATTACTTAAAATTTATGTATCATTTAATATTTATTTGAAGAATGGGTTTTATGTACAGCACTAATGTAAAAATGGATTCTTGCAGAGAAGTGATAAAAGGCAGTGTGCAAGAACAGATTTTGACAATCGCGTTCTAGAGAAATGTACCTCAACGCATGATAATCTTAAACGAATTTCGAACCGCCAGCTCACACGCAAGATGTCTGCAGTGTATTGTCATTTTCAGCATATCTCATAACACAGATTAGTGTTAATTATTATCAATTATAAAGACAATATCGTTTTATGCTTTCAGTAAAAGTATAAATACAAAAGTAAAAATACAAGCTCCACATACAACGTCTCTATCTCATTTTCCTGTTTGCGGCGCCTGCACAGGTGGCCTTTAACTCGAATAACCTCAATGTAATAAAGCATGGTTATAAATATTACATGTTTTTAAATGTTTTATTTGCACTCCAGAACTTCTGTTTTAGTTTTCGTCACAGTCGCCTTCTTTGTTCAAGCATTTCCGGTACTGTGACAAAAGTGTTTTGGTACTTTGTCCTGTTTGCGCCGCCATTTCACTCCCCCCCCCCCCTAAATTGCTGGTCACGGAAATTCTCCTTGAATAGAAGGTCGGGGTGAAAATCACTCTGGAGAAGATCTGGTAAACAGGGTAGCAAATAAAATTATTTTGAAAACTTTTTGAGCACAAATTCAGTCCTTTTAGATGAGTAGAACTTTGCGAGTCAGAATTCCAAGGGTTTGCGTTCGATTGCAGCTCGGAGCTACATAAAGATTTACTCGGCATTCTTGTGCTTCTGTGAGGCATGTAGTTCTCAAAACCGTCGCTTCCTTTCCTGCAGAATGCATGGTCTTTTGGGGGTATTTTCACAAAGCGCTTTCCAAACCATGCTTTGCCATTTTATCTATAGAGTTAATTGACGCAACTAACTTTCATCTTTTCGATGAGTGCATGGCCCTCTCTTTGGTGCATTTTCAAAAACGATTTAAGGCATATTACTTAGAACATTAGTGAGCAAACAATACCCATTTGCGCAGAGTTTTCCATTCTGATGTTGGTGTTTTTTTTAATAATGTTTAACGCCCGTTTTTACTACAGAGGCATCACAGGCGGTGGACACTGATGATACATGAGATGAAAAATAAATTGGGAAAGGATTTTTTTAAGGAAGGAAACATTCCAGGCCTTAGTTTAGGGCACCTCCCCGGCATTCGCCATTTATGAGGGCTGAGGAAAATCTGGAAAAACCTCAATCAGGGAGGACGGTCCTGGTGGGATTGAAACACCTTAGAAGTCTTGCCTTACTTTTCAATGTATACTTCCCTGAAAATCTGGATTCAGAATTTTGGATTAGAGACCTGTTTTCTAACCAGAAACCTTAACTCCTTCCAAGAAAGACGAATTGATCCGAGTTATCATATTGACGGAAGTCTAAGGCCAATGATCAAGCAATGACAAACTTCTGGCTAACAAGAAAAAACTAATAACCAGTGATCTCAGAAAAGGCTATAAAAATTTCATTGGTGTTTGTGACCACTTACCTTTGCGAAAGTGGATTTTATTCTCTAATTTATATCAAAACAAGTATAGAAATAAATGAATGTTGATCCCCATTAAGACTAAAATTAAGTCAGTTGAAACCAAACATTAAAGAACTGTGTTTAATTAAACAAGCATAACTTTCTCACTGAAACTACTGGAGTACCAGTATCAGGTATTTATGTTTATCGATGTTTAAGTATTCATTCACTATACTTTAACCTTAACAAAATTAATTTTTAAAATATTTCGCAGAGTAATTCATTGATTAAGAATAGATTGAGCAGCATTTTCTCCAATAAATATCTAATGCTAAATACTACATACAAGAAAATAACAATTTAAATCACTAGTATTATTATAAATGTAGAAAAATTATTATTTTGACACTTGAATCACAAAAACACGCACTTTCCGCGTAAAAATTTGTCTGCTGATAGTACGTCACTGCCTTTAGTTCATTATTGCCATGGATGAGTGAGCAAGGCGCGACATTTCATTAACTTAATTGTCGCAGACTTTTTTTCTGACACTATTTAGCTCATAAATCAATGGCCAAACCGATATAAGAATATCAGGAATTCTAACCAAGCACAGCTACCTATAGCCACAATTATTTATTTATTTTCTCTTACAAAGCGCAAATTTGTCAGAACAGAGCACTGAAATAGCTTCATAGCATTATAGTTTCTTTGGCCTGAACATCAGTGTGTCTGGAAATCAATAATCGACATGTTGGACAATTGAAATGTTTTGGCGAGACGTCAGATGCATATATTGAGCTTATAATTCAAAATTCCAAGGGCTCCCCCCCCCAAAAAAAATAAAAATTAGTGTGCGAACCAGTTCAGTTTTCTTTTGGTTTTCAAAATTGAGTTTTTAATAATTGTACATTTAATTAGTACTGTTGGTTAACATAAATTTTATCAAAGACATTAAATGAAAAAATTAAACAACATAACGCGTATATCATTATCAATATTTATCTGTTTTCGATCTTCATATGTTCGACTGTTAGCAGAAATTAAAATGCCGGATTGAACATTCATAAGTGTAAGCACATTTTATGGATATATTAGTTGATTTTAATAATTTTACTCGTTAAATAGTAAAAATAAATAAACTCGAGCTTAAAATTCTCTCAAGATAAACTCTGGACCTCCCTTATATTACACCAACTGGTGGCTGAGGTCGTTAAGGCGCAGACTCGTGAGCGGGAAATCTGGATTCGATTCCCACCAGGATCGTCCTCCCTCAATTGTATTTTTTTTTTCAGTCCTCATAGGTGGCAAATACCGAAGAGGTACCCTAAAATTAGACCTGAAATACTTCCTTCCTTTATATACATCCTTTCCCAATTTATCATTTCATCTCATTTATCACCAGTGTCCACCGCCTGTTTTTATTTTGGTTTATTTACCGACGCTGTTAATCGTCTCAGGTCATCAGCGTCCCATTCAAATGAAACGGCCGACCAATTTTGCTCAGAGGCCTCTTTTTTCAGGCTTGGGTCCTGTATCGTACGTTTACGGCACGATAAAGCACCTCAGGCCTGAAAGAAGAGACCTCTGAGCAAAATTTGTCGGCCGTTTCACGCCCTGAATTGAATGGGACGCTGATGGTCTGAAATGTTAAAGAGCGTCCGTAAATAAACCAAATCAACAATCATCAACTTCGTTCTGCGATTGATTCTGTATCCATTTACTACTAAAGCCTTGGTTGAGAATTCTAATAAACGTCTTCACCAAGCAGGCAACTAAACTTGTTACAAAACTGTGGAATTAATAGGAGAAAAGTCATCTACATTATTACTATATCTACTTTGGCTGTATTATTTCTTTAAATACTGTGTAGATGTTGATTTTGGTAATGCTTGGATTAAATGATAAAAAAATGCAATGTCTCAGGATTACAGATGTGCAAAGAGGATGAAGTGAGGAACTGGTAGATAAACTAAGAACAGCTGCTGCCTCATGGGCGGGACTCAGTCATAATGACCCTTTAGCTGGCCTGCTAATACTTTGTTAATGTTCCGGACGGGGGAAAAAGCGAACCTGTCATAATGCTATAATAATTACCGAAATAGCCCAGTTCACATTAGCATTACCTATGCATGACCAAACTTCAGGGTCTATATGTCTAGTGCAAAAGTGGAATTTCTCCAAACCTTTCCATCCCCGGAGAACTGATGAGGATTTAAATAAGCTACCGGGAAACTTTTGTCTTTGCACACATCAAACAGACATTTTCCTCAGAAGTGTTTTTTTAAGAACTACAGCCGTTTTGTAAGTGACCAATAACCCAATAAATATACTGAAAACCAAGCAGGTATTTATTAACCGCCACGGGTTCCCGAGGTCGTTAAGACGCGGACTCGTGAGCGGGAGGTCTGGGGTTGGAATTCCGCCAGGACCGTCCTTCCTGTCTGAGGTTTCTTCCAGGTTTTTCTCAGTCCTCATAAATGGCAAATGCCGGGGAGGTAGCCTAAACTTAGACCTGGAAGGTTTCGTTCCTTAAAAAAAGTATTCTTTCCCAGTTTATCATTTCATC
The DNA here is from genome assembly GCA_030762175.1 of Metallyticus violacea. NCBI lineage: Eukaryota > Metazoa > Arthropoda > Insecta > Mantodea > Metallyticidae > Metallyticus > Metallyticus violacea. Next base: position 105,268,328 of record CM060845.1, on the reverse strand, counting down.
TCACGTATTATCAGTGTCCATCGCCTGTGGTGACTCAGCAGTAAAAATGGATGTTAAACACCATTCAAAAAAAGTGTATTTATTGGGTTTCCTATTGTATGCAGCTTGATATTATTTCTGTTTAATTTAAATCTCAGAATTTATTTTTATTTCAGATTTTTATTTAAAAATCTTCCTGTGAAATATTTGGGAGCTAGCAATAAACGATTATCTACATAAATTACTTTAGTATCTACATATAACAGGAAAAAGTTCAGTAAATCCTAAGGTTTGATTAAATTAACAACAAACTTCCCACGTTTCACAAAAATGTATAAAAATATTAGTAAAATATGAGTCTCTTAATGGAGGCCAGAGCCTACAGGAAAAATCATTTAACTTGTGCCACTCTGTCATTGAAAGTGGGCAATCAGCGCTGATGAGCCGTGATGTACAAACGGTAGGTCAATTAGCACATTAATAATAAGACAAAGACGAAAGATACAGTCTATGTGAGTACGACAAGAAGAAACATATATCTTGCTTGGTTACTAAGCAACCTGTCCTTCTTCTGTTTCTTTTTATAAAGTGGCAATTACACGTCATAAAAGTGGGCTGCGTTAGGTAGAGTGGGCATGTATAATGCGTTTTTAATTACCGCCATCAGAATTGTGTGTTAATCGATTTTACTCTCGAATCGAATGAGGGTAGTAAAATTGCCGTGTTATGGAGAAAATTAAGTGAGATGTCCATTCTGGCAGCTGTTGGTTTAGGATGAAATTGAAACTCGCCTAAACTTGTCGACATTTTTCATGAAAGTGCCTCAGGCCCAACATTTGCAGGAGAGTTTGGAAGCGAAAGGAACAGACGAATAATGAAATGAATAATGTTTTAATTCACACATACTATCCCATTCCTAGGTCACTAGCAAAACAAAACAAAAAAAAACTCTACCAGAGAGCCTGAGCGCCGCGAACTTTAAAATAATGTGCTCTTCTTCCAAAATACCCTTCGCATGTCCACAACAACTTGTTGGAGAATTTAGTAAGGATAAGCTAAACTGAACAACACTCTTACAGTTGTTCGTAACTTGACTATGTCATTAACATCATTTAACAACGCTGGTCTTTGACAGATGAAAATGGAGGTAACTGTTGAAAAATTTGCACTACATTTGTACAAAAGTATAAATACATATACATTAGTTTAAAATCAATGAAACATTAATAGGTAATTATTTTTAATATTGAATTTATTGTTCATTTTTATTTGTGACACTATAGGCCATAGGCACTAATAGTGCATGAGAAGAAACTGGGAAAATAATTTTGGGAAGGAGAGTTTAGGGTACCTCCCAGCATTAACCATTGACGATGACTGAGGAGAGCATGGGAAAACCTGTCAGGCAAGGTGGTCATGGCTGGATTCGAACCACAGACCTCCCGCTCACTATGACCTTCCTGACTGAGGCTTGTTCTAGGTTTTCCTCAGCCCTCATAAATGTCAAATGCCGGGGAGGTACCCTAAAATTTCGGCCTGGAACACTTCCTTCCTTAAAAAAAAAGACTTTCCCAATTTATCATTTCGTCTCATATTTCATCGGTGTCCACCGACTGTGATGCCCGAGTAGTTAAAATGGGCGCTGAACACTATTAAAAAAAGTAGGTAGGATGCAAGCACTCAGTTTCTGATTACCGACTAACTTGGAGCTATTTATGGCATATTTTTCTATTATATAACTCCTTTTATATCTTTCAGGCTGTGGCTGGAAAGGGTGATAGACAGTTGCTTGGGTATTTTCAATAGGTTTGTTTAAAAGGTTTTAAGACAGATGAAAGTAGTCCTTTTAATGCAAGGCACTCAAACTAGAAAATGCATTTTGTAGCATTCAGTGTTGTAAAAGTTTCTAAAAGTCCAGTATTGCCAATTTTGGTTAGTGAAGAAATGTAACTTATTTAAGCGGATAAAATAAAATTTTCTTATTTTTCACATTACACACGCCAGTATCTTAATAAGTACAATGAGTGATATTACGAAACTCTGTTTCTAAGATGTATTTGCTTGCATGTTGCAGCCTTGAAACCATGTCAGACTGGAAAGAAATCAATAAGAGAGCTAATTTCATCGTTGCGAATGCCTAAGTGCACGGTATTAGCTTCTTTCAGCGCGGAAATTACAGTTTTAATTAGAAATTGGAAATCCATAAAATAAAATATTATAATATAATTACAAACAACACTTAATTTGTAATTTTACCGTAGCAAAATATATTTAGAAACCATTAAGTACTACCGCTGGATATTGTGATATTATTCAAAATTTTTGTGTCCGCCCTGGTGGTGTAGTGGTAACCATACTTGCCTTCTAAACCCAAGATCGCGGGTTCAAACCCGGCCAGGGTCGATGGATTTTTTCGGGCGTAAAAATCCTAAGTATGGCTTCCTTCGGAAGGGAAGTAAAGCCGTGGGTCCCGTGTCGTACATTTACGGCACGAAAAAGAACCTCAAGCCTGAAAGAAGAGGCCTCTGAGCAAAATTTGTCGACTGTTTCACGCTCGAATTGAATGGGACGCTGATGACCTTAGATGTTAAAGAGCGTCCGTAAATAAAACAAATCAATCAATCAGGTTTGGGTAACGGTTCTTCCACACTCTGGTGAGAATTATGCGAACTAGTTGTCTAAAATAGAGTGCATGATATACGTGTTAAAAATAATTTTGTTTTGTTTTAGAGATTTCTTACCTCTGCTTCAGGTCGATTCTAATATACCAAATCCAAAAAAAAAATAAAAAATAAAAAAATTAATAAAAAAAAATAAATAAATAAAAAAATAAAAATAAAAATACAGGTTGATATATGTGTGTGTGTGTGCGTGTGTGTGTGTGTGTGTGTGTGTGTGTGTGTGTGTGATAGCAACTGCATTCTCTTTCAAATTTAAATATAAAAAATAAGATGCAATTTCAATTTTCAAATTGAAGATGGGTACGAGTTAGGGGGTGAAACCTAAACTTTAATCAATATTGACTTTTAATTTTTCCCTCACTGTAGGACCTTCATTGAGTTTCGTAACCGCTGGCAAACTTTTTTCCCAACGCGTAGCAGTGACAACAATCACATTTGTACAAAAATACAAGTTTAAAATTCACTACGAACAGTAAATTCACATTTTTAGATGTATTATGAAATTTGTAAAAATATCGTACAGCCCATGAGCTTTCCTTGTTGTAACAAAGAAACTGGAAAATTAGATTAAAGCAAGGCAACTCTCTCGAATGCATACAGTACACGAGATAGTTCATGTGGTGTTTTGTCAGTTTATTTAGCTATTGAAAAATGAAGTATGTACAATGAACGACACAACAATACACGTTAAAAGCTCTCTTCCCACGCGGCACAAAAAATGGCGGAACAGTTGACAATTGTTGAATAACGCTGCGACAAAACACGAAAACAATGGAAGGACGACAGGAAGCAGAGCTAACACTCGGCACCGGAACTCCCGTCACATAAATTCGACAAAAACAGAGAATTAACATTTCCCGCCCATTACTCCATGCGGGCATAACAATAGGTGAATGGGGCATTTATACCAACATTTTCACGCAAAATTACCCCAGGAGGGCGCCAGGGTCCGCGTTTCGCAAATTGGGCACACACGGACTGCGATATTCATTTGTTTTACGAGCGCAGCACTGAACTTTCCAAATGGGTGTGCGTCCATAACGTAATGGCTCTCTATTTGTAGGGCAATTAATTTAATCACGCTACGCTTGATATATGTATCAGGGAAGTTGAGTTTTATCGCGAGATATAACTGCATGGGGCCAGACATGGCCTCCTATATCTTCCTTCCGTTACCACCAAGGCCTCCTCCCTCCGATGCGATGCATTCAGTGGCGTGCGAAGCGTGGCCTTTACAGTAACATCCATCATATAGAGAACACCGGCAGAGTAGGAGAAAGCTGTTGCCCTGCTTATATATTATTTTAGAATTTCTTTATTTTCACAGGATATAATAAAAAAGCTTACCATTAAAAATAATTGCATTCAATTAGTTTAGGTAAGCACATTATTAAAATATCGGGTAATCTCTGCTGCTTGCTGGAAAATCGAACATAGAAATTAAAAATTAGTTAAAATAGATGTATTTTAAATAATTTAATTTAAATAAGCAAATCTTATTTAAATTAAGCAAATAAGCAAATAAATGTATTTTATTGCGAGGTTCAAAACTAAACAATTTATTGCTTAGGATTTACACACCGAAATGGAGGAAAGCGCTGTAATTTTGTTGCGGTTCCAAATTCATCCGACTTATTTTAAAGTTAATGTCACCAATTATTTTTACTATTTTAATATTTTAATTGAATTTCGCATATGTTCTGGGAATTTTATATAAAGCCAAAATTAACCATAGTGTCCGCTTGGAACATGCGTGTTCCCCACTGCTATTCTTTGAAATTCTGTTTCCAGTAGCGTCCGAGACAAATATTTTCATATTGGCATTAACTCCGTATTTGATGAGAATGGCTTACTAATCGATTAGTATCTCTCTAAGTTGTAACAACTTACATATATGCACGTTACTGAGATGTGCTGCACACAGTGTCCACACAAAACCTCCCTGATTTCAAGTTTAAATTGTAAGAAAACTATCAGCACTAGAGAGTTGTAGTTGGCGGTCTCATGAAAAACAACTCAAAAAGTTTTGTATTTTTTTATCTTAGCAGATGTTGAATAATTAGTAAAGATAGCAACAGCACAAGAGATAGCTCAGTGCGTGGTGTGGTACGCTGAAACGAAATCACCGATACAGTACAAAGGAATTTCAAACGAAATTACGAACGAGCGTCACCAGATATAAAGACAATTAAAACGTGATTTGATAAGTTTTTAGCTACCGGGAGTGTTAACTGACATGCTCAGGTAAGAAACGCACATCTGAGGAAACTGTGGACGAAATCAGGGAATCTTTGGTAGAAATCTAACAAAGTCACGAGAGCTCAACATCCCAAACTCAACAGTCCATAAAGTGTTGTATAAATTGCATTTGTATGCGTATCAAGCTCAACTCGTCCCGGTGCTGAAATAAACGCCCAATTTGCTACATTAAGATTCTGCATCACATTGATGAAGATCTGTATTTTTGAGTGACAAAGCAACCTTTTATACTTCAGTAAAGATTAATCGTCACAATGTCTGCATTTTGGATTCACTAAATCCCAGCGTTGATCGAGAACATGTCAGGGACAGCTACAAGGTCCATGTGTGGTGTGCTATCAGGGTGACAGCATTTTTCTTCATAGAGAAAATAGTAACTGGCCCCATTGAATTTGAACAGTAGGCTTTCCCACAGCTACTCCATTTGTAGCCCAACGTGATATTCCAGCAGGTAATGGAGTAAAGACGTTCGTTTCCACAGCGATGGATCCAATGGTTGGTCACCGTGAACTTAAGACATAACAGCTGCAGATTTCTTCCTGTAGGGCTATGTGAAAGATATGGTCTACGCTACACCTGTAAGTGATCTTTGTCATCTGCTCCAGAAAACGATGGTAGCCATTAACTCAATTACTCCGGACATGCTACATAACGTATGGACCAGCATCCAGAGCTAATAAAGAAGCCATGTATGCATAGACAATACAAAAATTTTGGGTTGTTCGTAACACCACAAACCCCAAATCTTTACAACTAATAGTTTCCTTATAAATTAAATTTGAAAAAGAGGGAGGTTTTACATAGATATTATTGAAGACAATGCGAAACAAAAAAGTGGTATATTTCTTTCTTTAATTGTCATTTTAAATTAAAGACGAAGGATAGAGCTCTTCCAGTTGCTTCGACCTTCAAAAACATACACTCTACACACAGGTTTCTAGTAAGTATAGTAACAATTATAGTCTGGGGCAGAGGAAAGGATGAGGTGAGGGAGACACCTGGCGGCGACTGCGCGGACGCAGACAAGGTCATTAATATGTTTTTAAATGGAGCCCCTCTCCCTGAGCTGTTCAAAACCTCAGAAAGCCCGTCTCCATTCCAGGTGCTGGGACTGAAACCTTCCCAAAGCGCAAACGGCCATCGCGCCTGGAGCATTTCGCCTCGCCCGGGCCTCTTGACCCTATAAAACATCAACAGAATGAAATGACATGAAACGGGAGAACAGATAATTCGAGGAATGTAAATATTCTTCCCAATATTCGCCTAAGTGACCAGGGAAAACCACGGAAAAAATCAGGGAGTTGAACCCGGAACCTCCCGAATGCGACTCACCAGCTTAACCGCCTGAGCCACCTCGCTACGTATGAGCATATTCAGTAAAGCATGGATTCCATGAGCTCCCTACATACAATTCAAAAGAAGCAAATCATATTCATTAAACAATATTTTATTATGATCTTCAAATTGTGTTTTCACTTGATTTCCTACTATGCCCATGAACTAAGATCAACAAAAGCTTATTAAAGAAACTAATCATTAATTTTTATCACAAACATTTACCTACTTTTAGAGCTTCGTGTGAATTTTCGCTTTTAATTTAACCAAGAATGTCCTTTCGTGTATAGCAACATTTTTATGTCTTAATTATAGTAGACGAAACAAAACAAGACAGCAGCAATGTGTGCTGAAGTTTGTAATTAAAATTCGTTTAGCTCAGTTTGGAACTTTAACTTATTTTTAATTGGCCTCATTACGCTGGAAATACATGAGTCTTGCGTCTTATCGCACTTAATTTATTTATGGGACGATCTCCATAGATGGTAATGATCGAGCGAGCATCTCAAGATACTGTATCATAATACTGAGGGTGCATTTCATTAGCTGCGCACCTTTAGGACAAGAAGGACACATCCGCTCTTACCCCCGTGGGCTTGGTTTTGTTTTCATTTCCATCTTTTAAATATAAAGAGAATTTATGTATTTGAAAATATGTTATCAACCTTAAAATAATACTTTTTTATCCAGAACAATGTGTTCATAAAATGCTACATTATGAAGCTAGTTCCATAAAATCACATCGTTAAATTGCATTCGTTACTAAAATGTCATGTTATGATAATATTAAGAAAACTATTTATGCAGCATTGTGAACAGAATAAATTATTAATTCTTCGTAGCAGAAAACAAATCACAGAAGTAATAAAACATTACTTATGTAGGTCAAAATGGAAAGTTCAATTTGACATAGAAAAATGCAGCAAATTCATATTTCGACAGATCTGCAACTACGAGGACATTACGGCCTGACGATTCTCCGGTTTCCTCTTTTCTAACAGAGTTTCTCTTACATGTTTTCTTAGTGTTCGTTTAATAAAATAGCATGGGAAGAAGGGAGGAGCAAGAAGATATTTCAGTTGCAAGGGAAGAAGAAAAAGTGGGAGTTTGAAGATCGGAAAGATTAAGAATATTAAATATAGATAATTTACCACCCAAATTCACAGTGAAAACATGATTCGAATTAAGTTAGAATAAGAAGAGGGAGAGGAGGAAAGGAAGATAGAGAGGAAGAGGTAGAAGAAGTTACATAATAAACAAACATACAGTTAGAAGAAAGAAGGTGCGATGAGAAGAAGAGGAAGAGAGAAAGAATATGATGAGGCAGCAGGAGATGCAGGAGCTGAAGGAGTTGTTGGGGGCCTTGGTGAAGATGCAGAGAATGGGAGTTAGAAGAGCTTCTTTTGAAAGAATGGAGAAGTATAATAAAGATTGAGAGGGATATAATATATTGTAGTGTAATGGTGTAGTAGATATGAGTGATGTGAAATTAGTGGTGAAAATTGTAAGAATAGTTTTAAACTGTAATAATGTGAGTATAAAGGATAAATAAACAATTGCAATAGAGAAGTGTAAAATGTAGTGGAGCGGCGAAAGAGAACTTTCTGTAGGATATAAAACAGTATTGTGTATATAGAGTGAGAGGAGTGTAAAGTGATTGTGCAAAAAAGATTTTGGTGAAAGAGTGAAGAAGAATAGAAAGTAAAATATAATAAAACTTGTTATAATAAGTATTATAATTATAACCAATACTACTAGTGATATTATTATTACTATTGTTAACGATGTCAAAGCAATGAACTGGTAGGGTAAATGTTGCATTGATAAATGTCAATTAATTTGCAAACGGAGAAGACAATTAGTGTTGTAAAATAGATTGATATAAAGTATAAATGTGAAATTTACACGAATATATTTATAAACATGATATGATATAAAGATGACATAATATGGAAAATAAAGAAACATATACAAGATCTTAGATATATAATGTATAGTTTTATGCAAACATAGACAGTAGCAAAAGTATGTAAGAATGTACTGATTACCAGTACAGTTTCTACCGGACATCGGTGAATAGTAGTTTATTAATTTAGAGTTAAAGCTTATGTAGAAGTAGTAGCTGGTTTCCAGCAATTCGGAAGTAGATGAAGGGAATGTAATTTTGTTATTTATTAAATTTGTTATTTTTATTATTTTAGTAAATTTCTAATTGTAACCTAGGTAAAATAATAATGTAAGAATGTAATTTGGTAATTTATAAATAAAAGTGTAAGAGTTTGCAATATACGTCTCGGTATAGGAAACAAGGTACCGGGATGGAGTATTTCATATTTTTATTATTATTATTATTTTCATGTACCTTTAATATTAACACTTAACGATTTGAACGTAAATTTCATTCTCATAAGTTTATGAGGTAGTTAAAACTAGAATTTTGTTCCATGGGTTAATTATGCTCATAGAGTACTTTTGATTTTCAAACTTTGCTCTACGCGAAGTAGGACAGGCTTTTGGTTTCGATCTCTGGCACCGACAGAGAGAGTTGTCTTCGTGTGTCCAGACCGATTCGGATTCATTCGTTAAAAAGTTTATTTTAACGTTACATTGTTACATTAATAGATAACACAAATAATATATGTTAATAAATTATTAATGATGGGACACTATCAAATTGTCTTGATATTCAATACCCTATACATGTTTTACTCTCTCTCACCTTTTTTTCTCTATATAATTTAACGTTCCTCGTAACAAATTAAAGACGATAAATGATTTTTTTTTTTTTTTTGATGAAATAAGTCATAAATGAACTCGGAGCCAACAAGGTAAGAAAAACTCCGCAACTAACCTTATTCAGCCAACTGCCTTTACAGGACTTGAACCCGACACCTCCGGATTTGCAAGTAGACACGATCACAACAAACTCATGAAATTAGTTAAACTTTAAATGTCGTTACTCATTACTTTCACTTTCCACCTCGCGAAAACCCTTTACAAATGCAGCAAATGGCGTAATTATCTCATAGAATACATTTGAAAATAGTTAAAAACTTCACGTACCATTTTCTGCAACTGATTTCAAACTAACAATTAAACATCATAATGTAAAATTAACTTTCATCCTAAAGACGCTGAAGTATATTGTTACAATTAATGATGATTGGATAGTTTAACAATCACATGATACCAAAAGCATATTATATTATTGGTGTGTCTCCGAAGTGAGGTGATTGGATAATTCAACAATAACATGATACCAGCATCTTGTATTATTGATGTGTCCCAGAAGTGAGGTTATTTTGTAGGCGGAGCGTGGTTTTTTCATTATCCGCGAAAAGTAAAAGAAAATTATAGAAATTAATACAGTAGTGCCTTCAAACTGCATTTCAACATGTTTTATTGCCCAATTACGTGTTTTTAAAGAAATTTGTCGCTTATACATACTGTACCCAGACCATCTGCAGAAATATAAGAAAGGGGGCCGTTTTTATAATGGGCTCGGCTATTAGGCTTAGAAGCGCGTCGGTCCTGGTGATGTAGTGGTCCCCATGCTTGCCTTCTAAATCCAAATAACCGGCCAGGACAGAATAATTTTTTCGGGCGTAAAAAATCTAAGTATGGGTTTCTTCTGGTGGGAAGTAAAGCCGTAGGTCCCGTGTCGTACATTTACGGCACGAAAAAGAACCTCTAGTCTGCAAGAAGAGGCCTCTGAGCAAAATTTGTCGGCCATTTCACGCTCTGAATTGAATCGGACGCTGGCGATATGAGATATTAAAGAACGTCTGTGAATAAACCAAATCAACAACTTAAAAGCTCACTCAATCTCTTGGTACCTACGAAATGTTATTTAGAAGCTTATGAATGAGAAATGTTTTGTTTTGTTTTATTAACAGAGCATTGAAAAAATGTTGAACTCGATAGTTAGATATCAATAGCTCTTGAGTACCTTTTTTTATTATTATTTGGTTTATTTACGGACGCTCTTTAACATCTGAGGTCATCAGTGTCTCATTCAATTCAGGGCGTGAAACGGCCGACAAATTTTGCTCAGAGGCCTCTTTTTTCAGGCTTGAGGTTCTTTATCATGCCGTAAATGTACGACACGGACCCACAGCTTTACTTCCCTTCCAAAGGAAGCCTTACTTAAGATTTTAACGCCTGAAAAAATCCATCGAACCCGCGATCTTGGATCTACGAGGCAAATATGGTTACCACTACACCACCAGGACCGACTGTTGAGTATCGAGAACCCATCTATAGAAATTATATCACCCCATACATGCATATAGGGGTAATGCCGCAAGCAGTTTTAAAGTAAACCAAAAGGATTAAAATATTTACTTTGGATTCCAACTTTTAACATCTAAATTGGTAATTTGGGAATAACATTGCTAATGTGTTTGTGAACTTGCGGTAAAAAGGATGATTTCAAAACAATTGTATTATAAATATGCTGTTGCAAATAGCAGTAATTTAGTTTTTCTAATGTTGACACACTTTGAAGTATAATTTATTTTTCTGCCTTGCAAAATCACGAGTAGTGACTGCATGGAGTAACAGAAAACCTAACACCACATCTTTTGTATGTATGAGGGTTGTTCTAAACGCTCTTGGCCTGACTCAGAGATGTCGTGAAGATAGCCAAATTACTATGATAGTTGTTAAGTATCATCGTTTAGAGTGAGCTGTAAAGTTTCAGATGCGCAAGTGTCTGAAAGAAACTAGGTTAACATGTTCAACAAAATGGATAAAACTGTGTTAAAGTATTTCGTTTCGAAGGGTTTAGCCCCAACAGAAATACAAAAGCAGTTACATTCCAACATTAAAGGAATCCTCCCCTTCGTTTTGGATGCTTAAAAAGTGGACTGCTGGAATTAAACGTGGTCGTACATATATTTAAGACGATGAGCGCTCAGGGGCGTCCCAAAACTGGTATGACCGACGAGATTGTGACAAAAATTCACAATGTCGTGATCGCCGAGTGAAGGTATACGAGTTGGCTGACATTACAAAGACCTCCACTACATTTTACACGAAGTTTTGGGCATGAGAAAGCTCTCGCTCGATGGATGTCGCGTTTGTTGACAATGGAACAAAAACGCATTCGAATGAACAACCGTAAGAGCGTTTAGACTTGTTTAAATGCAATTCCAGTGAGTTTCTCCGAAGTTTTCATAACAATAGCTGAAACGTGGATACGCGAGACGAAGGAACAAACAAAACAGTGGGTAGCAAAAGGTAAAAGTGCAGAAAAAAGTTATGACTAAGGTTTTGTGAGCGTCTCATGATGTGATGCTCGCAATCTACCTCTAGAACGCAGAAACACCTTTGGGGCGTATTACGTTTCACTATTGGACCAACTGAAGTGATATTCAGACTAAACGTCCACAAAAAGAAAGTTCTCTTTTATTACGATATATCAAACATGCAATTTGGTAGAGCTTGTTTCAAATGCTGATCTTCGCGTATGGAAGATCATATATAAACAGGCTGAAGAGAACTAAGAGAGTTATGAGTCCTTGATCTGTAATATTTCCACAGCAAACCCAACTGCAAATGCCTCAGAGAATTGTGAAGATGCCTCATTCTCTATATATGAACACTTGCTTTTGGTGTAAAATGGACGCTTCATTAGCATCAACCTCCTAAATCCTGGCTTTCAGGTGGCAAAGCATTATAATCTTTCAAGTATTCTTCCATTACACAAATGCAACATTTCGCATCAGCCACTATGTACATGCTCTATCTGGCCCAACTTGCATGACTCGGCTATTAGTTGATTCATAATAAAAGCATTTTTCATCCTACGTTTAAAACAATATGTATATTCTATTGTATAACTTTAGTTTTAATTTCATACACCCTACTATACATTGTATTACACTTCAAAACGAAACTTTTCATTCATTGCCTTCACACACGTCTGGGATTGTTGCTGCAAAACTGCTTAACCTTCGCTTCCAAGTGCTTCCACATCCGCCATATTCGCCAGATTTGACTCCCAGCGATTACTTTTTGTTCCCAAATCTGAAGAAATGGCTGGGTGAAGGAAGATTCACGTCAAATGACGAGGTTGAAGTGGAAACAGACGCTTATTTTTCAGTTGGACCAATCTTATTTTAATGAGTTGGAGAGGCATTAGACTAAATGCACTGATTTACAAGTTTGAAAAAAAAAAGTTTATCTTAAATATTTTGTTTTCTTGGTCAGGCCGATAACTTTTAGAACGCCACTCGTATGTAACCGCAATGCATTGTTTGAGCATCGAAGGCCAAATCTGCTCTTTTCTCAATTGAGGTTTCGACTTGGTTTGACCTTCCAGTTGTGGCAACATTATATGCAAGCACTGGAGTCGTGAGGATAGCAGAACTAAATATTTTAGAAGAGAAATTTCAAGTATACCCAATACGGTGTTTACGAACGTGCTCAACAAGTAGGTAAAACAGAATGAAAATCAAAAAATTACCGAAAACAACATCCACTAAGAATTGCTCATTTCTATTGTGGAAAAGTGAACAATGAAAAGTAGCGAAAGTTTAATGGTTTTCATTTCATTATAAAGTTGCAGATGTTTTAACCTTTGCTTGGTTACTTGTTGCAGTATTGCACGCAGAGTAGCTTCATTAAGGGTTAAGAGCAGTTATTAGTGAGCTTGCTACACCTGCGTTCGTGTGGTTTTGTTCTGTGGACTAATCATCCCTTAAAATCTTGCATCCCCCCTCAAGGGAGGAAGGAACGAGTCTATTATTTAGTCGTTGTGACGCGTGAAGAGTGTTGTTAGCGCGCCCCCGCAACACGCGAGAATCGGCTTGTCAAGGTATTGGGCGCGCTCACCGTCTTTTGTTTCCCTTCTAACATGCTGTACTTCACTGATACCAGGAACTCCCTGGACAAACTCTAGTTCTATTGTCATTTTTACCCATTCAACGAATTTAACCTCTCAGGGTGAAGTGAAAAGCTCTGGCCGATTGCGTTTAAATATCTTGAAAAGTAAACTTGTTTGATAACATTTTGAAAATTGTAATTACTTATGATTCTGACTGAAAATATGAGTGCACTGAAATCTTATGCAGTTTAAACTTCTGGAGATTTTATTTTCTAAACTTTATATCTTATCCCACAAAGTTTTTAGTGCTTTGAATGCAAGTCACTCAAAGTAGAAACTGCATTTTGTAAAACTTAATGCTATAAACATTTTATAACACTCCAGTTTTGTCAACTTTGGTTTAACGTAAAATTTAATGTTATTAATCCATTTAAGAGTACATAAATTAATATTTTTTGTACATTCCTCATGGCGGCTTCAAAATTAGGTCATATTACAATTACCAAGTTATATTACATAATAACTATTAAACTAATTAAATGGGCACATAAAAGTGATACTATAGCTTCTTTTAATGGAATAAAATAAGGTTTTAAACAGCAATTTGGAGCAATATATATGTAAACATAATAAAAAAACAATTATTTAATTTGTAACTTTATCCCCAACAAAATATGTTTAAATCCACTAATCACTGCGGTATTGATAGCATTATATAGGTAACTTACCTCCTAATTATAAGTGCGCTAACTATTTCTTTGAAATAAGGCACGTTTCGGAATAACTGCAAATAATTTATTTATAAATACTTTATTATGTCTGCGATCTTTCGCAAATAATGCTACTAACAAAATATACTACTTTTTAATCCTAATTAACTAACCATTAAAAGGTATAGAATGTAATTTTAACACATATCATAAAAAACTAAAACCGTGTAGTCATGTCTGCACTCTAATAACTGACCTTTTATGAAAATGGAATTGAAACAAATATTTTCCGATCAAAAATGGCTTAAAACTTAAGCATGTACAAATTATGTCTTTATTTTAAAAATACTATTTACACTTTCATTGTTAAATAATCATAATCGTTATATATATTAAAATCGAAGTACGAAGAAATAGAGTTCAATGAAATTCACTTGAATTGAAGAGGGAAAAATGTATTTAAATGCTTATGAAAAGCAAGAATTCTTAGTTCTATAAGTGTATAAACTACAACATATTCCAGAGTAAATAATTTGGCATATCTGAACAAGAATTAAAACATCTTTATCAGATCTGATTTTTTTTTCAGTAAAACTTAATGACACTTTCAAATTCTAGAGCATCCCTATAAAATTCCACCCTTTACTAATAGAACAAGGATGAATAATGCTGCTGTAAGAAAGCAAGGCTAGAAATTACTTTGTGATTAACACCTGTGATGCGTTTATGGTAAGAAGCTCGTCTTATCACTGACAAATCAGGTAACAAAACACATTATCGTCGGAGGCATGACATCATCGGTGTTGCAACAGTTAACAGAAAGTTCGCAATAGCAACAGTTTTTCAAGAGAATGAGTGGAAAGAAGGCATTCTAGAAGAAGTAGTGGAACATTTTATAATAAACTTGGGTGGCTCCAGTGATTTCATTGACAGTGATAGTGAACATAATGAAATGGAAATCGATAGCGAAGAGGAGCAGGAAGAAGCTGATGACTTTGGAGTGCAGCCGTTTGAGACGGACAGCAAGTGACGGGATGTGGCAATATGGCAGCAGAAACGTCAATCCCAAGGTAATTTCTCGCCTACTATAACTTGGAGTTGCGCATACCACATATTGATTGTTTCAAAGCACGGACAAATGACGAACAAAATGCGCTGTGTCCAATGGTGACTATGTTTCCCCTTCACACCCCGAGTGCGTCCTTACGTCTGCAGTTGTATGCTTCTTGGGGTGAATAAATTTTTTTTCATTTTGATATCATATAGTGCATCCATAATAGAGAGAGATGCTGGCTGAACAGCGGTGCTTATCAAGCACTGCAGCGAAGCCTTTAGCACCAGCCTACCTTATTCAAGGTCTGGGCTTGATGTCTTTCTCTTTATTATTACAAAAAAGAGCGTAGGTTCCGTATTGTAACTTTAAATTGTGAAATATTGTTTCATGAACGATTCCTGGATTCTCGCAAAGTCAGTGGTTTTTAATTTGGAAAACTACTGCGAACGTAAAAACCAGACATTAAACATTCAAATAGGAAAGACTAACGTCTAATTACTTCAGATCCAGTGATATACGAGATACAAGCTTCTATATGGTGAAGTTTATAGGCTTAATTTGTTTGAAAATATTTAACATTTATATGTGTGCTCGCTGTACTTATGTCAACATGGAATTTTCAACAATTTCAGCTTCTCTAAAATGTGTATAACAGCGATTTGATGTTTTTATACCAGAAAACTGCAAGCATAGTTTTTGAGAAATAATGACGAATGTGTATGTAGTTATAACAATCTCTTTAAATGTACACACAGCAAAAATGCAGCAAGAATGTTTGAAAAAAAAACATGTCGGTGAGTAGCCATACTGTTGTATGCACTCAAAACGCCATCTAATCGTGGATCAATAGAAAAGGCAGATGTTAAACAATGTTATTAATAAAGTTAGTAATAGTTTAATGTTTCTCAAAACCAAGCGGGTTAGCAAAGGCAGTAACACTTGTCTGTCCTGGATTCAAATTCCTTGAAACCGACCATCCAGACTTGAGCTTTAATCATGGTTTCCCCTGGTCGCTTAGGCAAATGTTGCAATGGATCTATCCTTTGCACGAATTTCCCATGCCCCTTTTTTATTTCCACCTGTTATAAGGTCGAAAGAGACAGGTGAAGTGGGCTGGTGCGGCGTGGCGGTGGCTTGCGCTAAAAGTTCCTGTTCCGGCCTGGAAACAATATTATAGACCTCCCTCTATGCCCATACGTTGCCGCCCGTGGGTCCTGACTTCCCATTGTCTACATCACCTCATAATCTCCCACTTTCTCCCCCACTGGGAGTGTAAGAACAAGTGACCAGCCCTTTAGCAAGGTTCAAGTGCCGAAATACTCTTTTCCTTCTTTAACAACCCAATGTATGTCATATAGTCTAAATTAAGATGAACAGATATTTTATTATGAGCTCGCAGGATGTAATACATGTATTAGAGCTCTAAAGTTAATGCCAATGCAATATGTGTCAAATTCACGTCTTGATTACATAGTGTATGTCTTAATTACTACGGAAAACCAAAATTTAGCTATATATATATATATATATATATATATATATATATATATTAAGAGAAATACCTGATGCCTCTTTCTAAATGAACAACTTAATAAACCCTTGCTGAAGTAACAAAACAGAAAGCAGTTTGATCACCCCTGTGTTGCGCCACAAACCCCGACAGAGCGATTTATCGGTCAAGGGTAGGATGTGAACTAACAAGCCCGTGTTTCTTTTCCGAGAGAAGGGACAGAAAGGGGATGGGGAGCAATTATGCAAGGGCTGTGTTTTATTCCTTTCACGTAATTACAGGGTTGCAATGGAGAAGGATGATAATAGGTTAAGTATCTGAGTGGGGTAGTTTGTCCATCACTTAGCAGAAGGTTAACGAGAAACATAGCTCGATTCTAATTAATATTCCGGCAGCGGGTGGGGGTTCAATTGACTGAGAGCTACCGTAAAATCACATCACTATCATCGCTGTTTAATTTCTTTCCTTCTTCCTCTTCATTTTCTTTCCTACTTTTCCCTTCATGCCAAACTTTTCTTTTTCTTCTTTATTTTTTCTCCTTCCCCCGCCCAACTCTTTATTTCTATCTACATGTTTAGATACTAGAACCCTGTTCATCAATTTCAGCATCCGAACTACTCACTATGAAAATCTATTGCTTTTGTCTTTTTCCTTAGTTCTATTAAATGTTACATTTTTTACGTTTTATTTTTCTATTTCTACTTGCAGTTTGCCTTTTCACTTTACTTTTGATATGTTACTCTAATTGATTATTTTTATAAATGGATAAAGGGGGGTGTAATGGAGTTTAAACAACATCCAGCAGGCCACACCTCCAAGGTGGCCGAGGTAGTTAAGGCGCAGACTCGTGAACGAGAGGTTTGGGGTTCAAATTCCACTAGGACCGTCCTCTCTGACTGAGGTTTTTAACAGGTTTTCCTCAGTCCTCATATGGCAAATGTCGGGAAAGTACCCTAAAATTAGGTCTGGAACATGTCCTTTCTTAAAAATCCTTTCCCAATATATCATTTCATTTCATGTATCATCAGTGTCCACCGCCTGTGGTGCCTCTGTAGTAAAAACGGCTGTTAAACACTACTAAAAAAATCGTCAGCCTATAAGGCTTATTGATCTACTCCATTGAAAGAGACGCCTTCACTTTTCCCAAAATTTGTTTCTTGGACAAGTTGCAGTGTTTTTATTCCGATGTTGGCATTCGTTCCATTATTCTTTTTAACAGTGTTTAACGCCCATTTTTACTACTGAGGCATCACAGGTGGTGAACACTGATGAAACATGAGATGAAATGATATATTGGGAAAGAATTTATTTTTAAGGAAGGAAATGTTCCAGGCCTAAGTTTAGGGAACCTCCCCGGCATATGCCATTTATGACTGAGGAAAGCCTGCAAAATAACTCAGTCAGGAAGGAATTCTAACTTCAGACCTTCCGGTCATGAATCCGCGCCTTAACGACCTCGGCCACCCGTGGCGGTCATTCATTCCCTGGTTATAGGTAAGTCTCTTGCCAGGATTGGACGCTCAAACAGGATATGCGAGGAAGGTTCTCATCCTGTTTGCACAATCTGCAATGGGTTCGTCTTCGTAGATGTTTCCTGAAGTGACCATGTTCAGTGGTTATTCCTGTTCTGTCCAGTTTTAGAAGAGATGTGGAAAGAGTTTTGCTAGGACCTAGGGCAGAGTTCCTAGCTTGCGTTTGACCGGATAGGTTTGCCACCTTAGCTCACGAACAAAAAAAAAAAAAAAATCAGCATCCTTTTCTCCAACTGGTCTGCTTTTTCACTCCACAAATGCCCTGATGCTCTGGCACCCACGGCAACTATATTCCAGAGCATGTAGAACATTTTGACACCCCTATACCAGTTTGGATTTCACCTGGTCAGAGGCAAGTGCTTTTAAGGTGCTTTGACTGTCTGAAAGGATAAGAATTCTATTTTTGGTGATTATAGTATTATATTTCATTTTATCAATTCTTCAATTCTTTCCTCTTGCCCAACATTTTTTTTTAAAACCAAATGTTTCTCTTTTTAAAAAAAATCTTAAAACAGGAAATTATTGAAACTTTTGGGATACGTTCAACATGACGGCATATGGAAACAAAGATACATTTGAACTACCATGCGCACCAGTGAACCATATGTCTGCCACGCGCCAGAGCCACAATGGCCGGCCGACTGCCCAAATCTCCAGGGTTATCGGTCCGTAATCTGCTCTTTCAAGATTATAAGTCAGTTGTTTATTTCCAGTGCGTCAACAACTGCTTTTAATGTGCCAGTGAATTTATTCTTTTGTATAAATAAAATGTAGCGTATTGAAATGCTTCCTACAGGTTTGCAGTATAGCATAAAACGTATAACATTTATATGAAAATAACAGAACCTTATGGGAGCATTTTGTAGAGAAATTTCGCTGATATTCCGGCTCTGCAAAGATACTGTAAGAAACACCGAAAATAAGATGTTTTAAAGGATAAAAAGATGATAATGTTTAACCTTCCTCAAAGAAATATCTACAACGTGTATTGCAGGAATAAAACTCAACCAATAGAGCTACAATTAATTGCTAAAGAGGCAACCTTACAGAGTGTTTGTAGTTAAAGAAACACTCTGGTGTTATGCATGAGACCGCCGCATAGCAGCGCTGGTGTATACCTGGACTCTACTCTAGCCCTATTTGTCATATAATCATACACTATTTTAGGCCTAAGCTTGAATACAAATTTTCGACGTTATTAGTGTAATGTTAAATAATATGCACACATGTACATAAAGAAAGGGGTGATTTTAAATACATAATTGATAATATATATGTATAAGAGTAGCAAATAAAATACGTAGGCGTCGAAAGAAGGGTAAAGGGGGCTGCAGCCTCTCTCTGAATTGTGGCAAAATAAAGCAAAAAAGAAATTAGTAAAGGCCTAAGATTGGTCAATGTGAGAAATTCGGATAGTTACATACTTCTTTGTTTCCTATTTATGGATGCCCATGGCAAAGTATAAACCGCTCAGGTGACTAAAAGCCCAATTCGTATGTTAAAATGACTCTTTGAAGATTTTCGGAATGATCGAAACCACAAGGGCTCATGTTTGGCGATTATAGCGAATGTTTCAGGATTTTCCAATGTCACCTGCCATTTGGTTCCCATACCTACCACGTGACAACCAGCGTTATGTGCAAGATGCAAGGTAGTGTGTCCCTCAACATTCGCAACGCACAGCCGGTCTTAGGTGATGCTGGTTAGCTAAATCTGCCGACTCCTACCCCTGCATGAAACGCCTTGGCCCATTCTGTGACCGTCTGATCAAGTATCACATTACGTAAGTTATACTTTTGAGTACCTCACACAACCAACCAAAATGTGTTTCCATCACAACATTACATTGTGGTATATATGATACAATTATTATTATTATTATTATTATTATTATTATTATTATTATTATTATTATTATTATACCTGTTGCTATTGTAACTATGCTACTCCTGCTATTGCTGTACTAACCCAAAAACGCGGGTTCAATCCCGGCCAGGGTCGATGTATTTTTTTCGGGTGTTAAAATAATAAGTATGGCTTCCTTCGGAAGGGAAGTAAAGCCGTAGGTCCCGTGTCGTACATTTACGGCTCGAAAAAGAACCTCAAGTCTGGAAGAAGAGACCCCTGAGCAAAATTTATCGGCCGTTTCACGCCCTGAATTAAATGGGACGCTGATAACCTGAGATATTAAAGAGCGTCCGTAAATAAAACAAATCAATCACCATCGCCGCCACCGCCGCCGCCACCACCACCACTGTTTATGCTGAAATCTGTTCCATAAAAGCATGGTCTAATACAGATTTAGTATATTACAAGTGTATAGACTTGTAACTTGTAGTTATTAGTAAAATTCTGTTCCACAAAGGTTTTGGGTACACTTGTACTTTACAACTTACAAGTGTACGAGTGATTTTTCGTTGTTCTGTTCTACAGAAGTATTAGTGTTAGTCAGGCACTGGTAATTTTATAACTTTCTGTACAAGTGTAGGAATATTGGTAACTTCAAATATTAGCACAAAATGTATTACATTTTTGATTTTGGGAGGCAGTTGACCCAAATGTGTTAAGTATTAGCGAAAGTGATGATAACGATAAATAGAATATGTATAAATAACGAATAAAAAAGTATTTGTGTATAATGATAAAGTTAGGCTAAGTGCAATTAAAACACGGCTTATGACTGATATTGGCGCTTACCAACCAGCATCTTAGTAAATATTTTTAAGGTTCTTACTACATGCCACGAAAACATGTTTTTTCATTGTTCACTCTTAAAATAGTCCCTTTTGACACAATTTTAACGTGATTGTTAAATAAGATAAATAAATATAAATGGTCAAGTGGAATAATAAAATGAATGACCTAGAGTAATGGGAAAGCTTCGATTCTTCAGCTGAAATTGATGCTCCTAAATATAGCCTTATGGGACCGTCGTCTCAAAGAGGATTATTACGCTTGAATACCGATGAATACATAATAAAATATTTAAATTATCTTTATATCTGAGACAAAATGCAAGACCCATTTAACAGAAACGAAAATAATCCGCTCTGTACATTAAAAATCCCTAAGGAATTCAATATTGACATATAGCAAACAGCTGTTCCTCAATCTTGCCCTTCGTGCCGTCACTTGTAACTTTTTACCAGTACTGTTCTTTCGTGGAGCAGAAAGTTACAAAACCATAGTTATAGGGCCCTCCAGAGATGCTAGTCAGATAGCGCTATGGTATTACAGGGGATAGCACACGTATCGTAGATTAACAGCGCCTGTGCTTGCTGTGATGCGTTTAGAAAATATTCTCCACTTACAGACTCAAGTTATATGCTTAACATTTCCCAAATTAATAAAATATAATTGGTTATTCACTTTATGAAACCTCTGTCTGCTCTATTTATTTGCTGTCAAGTGCAAGAGCAGTCCTCATTTTCCTCATTGGGGTCACTTGAGTGAAGCGTTTCACTTTTTGCTCCTCCCAAAGAAATGATGAAACTATAAATGACGTCCCCTAGCTCTCTATTACGTGATTACATTAATCCAACCGTCTTCAGAAGCATAGGTGCCGAATCCTAGGGGCTGGATGTGCCTAGGTCCCCAAAATTTTCGCACAGGAGGTTGAGTTTCCCCAATATTATATCTATATATATTTAACATATTTTTACATATATAGGTGCAATAAATTCTTCTGAAGTTAACCAAATTTATACGACTAATTTCATTGTCAACTTGTAAACGAATAAGGTAATTATTTGAGATTTAGAAGGCCAAAGAATTTATTGATTCGCATGTTTTCAGTTTATGGATTGAAAAAATACACGGATTTCATTTCAGTTTATTTTATATCATAATTTAATTACTTTATTTTAATTTGTGTACTTATTATTGCATACCATAATACAGATCGGTGGGTATATTTAGGTTAACATCGCAGACAAGTTTTCTCCAAAGGACAGAAGAGACCTGATTTATATATTTATTTCTTCTGACATTTTCTCTCTTAGCAAGTGTTTTTAACTTGGAACATGCAAGCTCAATAGAATTTTGTTCACACATGCGTCTTGGCCATGTAATTTTAATTCTTTTTTTGCAATTTATGAATCTCTATCAATATGCTGAGTTGATATTTTTTCGTATCTATTGAACATGGAAAATTACTATTTTCCACCCATAATAACGATCACTTCTTTTTTACAACATATTTCGAAGATGGTTACTACTACTACTACTATTACTACTACAACACCGCCATGGTTGGCCGAGATCGTTAAGGCGCGGACTCGTGAGCGGGAGGTCTGGGGTTCGAGTCCCACCAGGACCTTCCTCCCGGACTGAGGTTTTTTTTCCAGGTTTCGCTCAGTTATCATAAATGGCAAATGCCGGGGAGATACCCTAGACTTAAGCCTGGAACATTTCCTTTGTAAATCCTTTCCCAATATATTATTTCATCTCATGTATCATCAGTGTCCACCGCCTTTGGTGCCTCAGTAGTAAAACCGGGTGTTAAACACTATTACTACAACTATTACTGCTACTACTACAACTATTACTACTACTACTACTACTACTACTACTACTATTACTACTACTACTACTACTACTACTATAAAAAGTGTCATTAACATAGTAACGTCGCCAATACATCAGCTAGCCAGAATCCTAGATGGCCACACGACGGAATGCGGTTTTACTCTGGCTGTTAGTAGTTTTTTTATCAACAAGAGTCAGCAATAGTTTTTTGAGTGTTATTATTTCACGAAACAAATTATGATAATAAGACAAAATAAATTTTCAATATGAAAATTATTTCCTGCTGCCATATATACAGACAACCATGTAAAAATTTAAATGTGCCAAACTACATCACTTTTTCCTTTCTAACTTCCACAATTCAGAAGGTATAATGGCATAGGTATCTAAAGTCTAAAGTGCTTTTTAAAAACATACTTTCCAAGTGATTTTATTAAAACTGCCGGATTAAATTTCATTTATTTCGATTACTTCCGGTTAAATTTAAAATAAATAAATTCTGTATAAATGATATTTAAAACAGCAGTTTTTACAGTATAATCTTCCAGATTCAAGGGAGTAAGTTTTTTAGATTCAATTTTAAGTGCTTATTTAACAACCACATTACTTAGAAGAAATATTACAATCTTTTGTTGAGCACTTTTATTAAAACTGCTTGGGTTTCTGTAGAGCAAGTGGGAGAAAGTGAAGAATTAATTTATTAATATGTGATGAATTTCAAATTGTTTTATTATTTTTAATAATGTACTAGCTTGCAGAAAATATTAACACTTTACATTCATTGTTTAAAGTCCATGATATGTTTAATATCTTGAAAGAATAAAAAATAAAATAAGGATTAGAATTTGTTAACGACCAGATAAATAGAATGCTGGGACTCAAAATATTGTCCCAAATACACAGCAATTAGTTGTGTAAAATATTTATGTATATAAACTGTGTTTCAATTCTAATGCGATAAGGTCTTTCGTGCATGGTTTGACAGATTTCAATTTTATAAATGATGCATTCTATCTGTAGCTTTAGCTCTAAATATAGGAAATTCTATAAAGTAAATTCTCTGCAGGAGATTATACCAAACACGGCAAACAAATAATATAGATGATAGGCTAATAAGTAAAGATATAAATAAGGAATGTACTGGACTCAAAAATATAATAGCAGCAGAAGAAGCAGTAGCAAAAAGAAGTAGACATAGAAAAGGGTTGAGAATGTGGAAAGAAGAGATACAAGAGATAGTAAAAGAAAAGAAAAATATATATTTAGTTATTTACAAACAAATTCAGAACCAGATAAGATAAGTATAAACATAAATGTGCAAAAGTAAATAGAGAAGTTTGAAAGTTAAAAAGAGAAGGTTGGATAAATATGTGAATGAATTAGGACAAGACATTCATGAAATAAAGCTTATAAAACAGTGAAACATTTCAGTAAAGAAGATAAAGATGTAATAAAGTTAAGTAACATAAGAAAAACTACCTCGTTGGTCTAGTAGTTAGCGTTGCTGACTGTTGGCCGGGAGACCTGCGGTTCCCGGTAGCTACTTCGTTTATCTGAGTAGGAGAGGTCAGGAAAGGGGTCCACCCAGCTTCGTAAGGACAATTGCCTGATGGAGAGATGGCGTTTTTCGATCTAGTAAGTCGGTTGATAGGCTGCTGATCACATGCCTCTAAGGAGGTAGAGAATGCACAAGTCGATGCGGCAGCCAAAGCTCACCCCAGGATGTAGCGCCAAATCAGAAGAAGAATACAAAAGAAGAATGGGAAACTTTGGGAAGAATGATGAATTAGTTGCCCTGTTCCTTATTCAGGTACACACGAAATGGATGAAATAGAGCAGGAAAATGGTGATAATATCTTAACAATTTTAAAAATAAAATATCACTAGGGTAAGACAGCATAAATATAGCACTTTTAAAATAAGTATCAAATTAAGTAAAAAATTACTTTTAAATTTTTAATATGCGTTGGAAATTACACCGAACACCAAAAGATTGACTAACAGGAGTAATCTCTGCAATTTTTAAAAAAATAGATAGAAATAATTTAAATAATTATAGAGGAATAAGCCTTTTTCAAACAGTATATAAAATATATGCTTTCTAGAAGATTAAATGCTATTAGTGAAGTACTGAAGAAAGAACAAAATATTTTTAGAAAAGGGGCACTTTTGTGTAAACTGTATATTTACGGTGGAAAAATTAATTAATACAGAAGAGAAGGGAAATTAACTTGCCGACTTTCACATTGTTTTTAGTTTTCTCTAAAATGAAGATCTGAATATAAAACTAAATAAATTAAGACAAACCATAAGAGAACATTAAAGAACAAGACGACAAAAGCAACACAGATGAAGTTCTATAAAGTGCCAATGGAGACAAATGGAAGTGAAAACTGGACTATGAATAAGACAAACGGAAAAGAATAGAAACAGCAGAGATGAGCTTTTTAAGAGCAGTAGCTGGATTTACTCTTCTAGATAAGCAAAGAAATGAAGAAATTCTAAAACAGTTAAATATATATAATCTTAATTAAAAATTAATGAAAATAAAAATAATTGGTACCAACCATATTAGGTTGAAAGTGTAACGGATATCAAAAATATTACTAAATTATAAACCTAGAGGATATCGCTAAGTAGGAAGACCTTGAACATGATGGAGTGATATGTTTAATTTCCGACGGAACAGGTCAAAGACTTTCTCTTTTAAGAACCTCAAGCCTGAAAGAGAGGCCTCTGAGCAAAAGTTGTCGGCCGTTTCACGCCCTGACTTGAATGGGACGCTGATGACCCGAGCTGTTAAAGAGCGTCCGTAAATAAATCAACCAAAAAAAAAAAACTTTCTTTTACGACATATATAGCTAAAGCAATACATCGCAATTGTTTAAACTCTGCATTCAATGGTGTTAATGTATTTCAAACTCCATAGTTTTGGTTTGTACATATTTCTGTAGAAGCCCAGAACTTTCCTTTGTTTTGTTTTTTAGCCCGTAGATACTAACTGCTAGATGCAAAAGAAATAAAGCACCCACCAATTAAAATAATTATGTAAGGAATTTATGACAGTTACTTACTCTCAACTTGCGTCCCAGCCAGTCATCTGCCGGTCACGCTAACAAGTCGCGGCAACCGGCAGTATCCTAACCTTATCGATTCGTAATCCACCAGTTGTGCATTAAACGATCGTATAACTTTCATTTATATACAAATGTCATTATCTTAATTTATGTTCTAATGTTATAGGGGACGTAGTGTCTAGATCACATCTTCTGATAAAAGTTCTGTATCCCGCAATAGTTCGATTTTCTGTTCTTATATTGTATTTGTTCTCTAGTGTGAGAACTATTTCTATAGACTTTTAATTTAGAGCTACCCACACGTACGCCGTAAGATATCAAGTTTCAACGATAACGTCTAAAGCCTTTAAAGAAAAAAACAACATGGGCTGTGACAAAATCTTGCTGAAAATATCAATGCTGTTTCATTACTGAGTAGTTAAAAATAAGTGTACATTTGCGTGCGATACATCTCTAAATTTACATTAGATATATTAAAAAAAAAGACGACTCTTATATTAGCCTACCATAAATATACACACGTGTTTTAATGAAATAACACAAGTATGAATTAATCATGGATTCTCTGTCTATATTTTTGCGAACAAAGACAAAAATGTAAATAAAACCAAACATCAGCGGAGAAAATTATTCCTGCGCATATAATTGTAGAAATTCACATAACCTAAGTTGTCAAGCAATTTTAGTAATTAAGTAACTCTATGAATTTGAGCTTTCGAAACGAGTATTTTCTGCAGCACATGACCTAGAAACGCTCTAATTGTCTAGATTTCCTTCAGTTAGAATGGTTAGGAAGTATATCGTTTATCAATCCTGTTTCCCTACATTTAAAGTGTTTTATAGCATCTATAGTTGAAATTGAAACTCGAGGAAGTTCGCTAAGAAATATCAATATATAACACTCTAAAGATTGTGTTTTCAGACATAGATGCTTTCTAATCTGTTTACTTACGGATTCCATTTCAATATAAAAAATAATAAAGTAATTTGCACATTATGAGCAGTTTTTAACGCAATGCAAGCTAAACACCAACTTACTTGGTGTCTAAAATACGACTTTGAACAGGGAAATTAAGGATTTATAATGCCGTGTTGATTGATTGATTTGTTTATTTATGGGCGCTCTTTAACATCACATCCCATTCAATTCAGAGCGTGAAACGATCGGTAAATTTTGCTCAGAAGCCTTGAGGTTCTTTTTCCTGCCGTAAATTTACGACACGGGCTTTACTTGCCTTCCGAAGGAAGCCATACTTAGGATTTTTACGCCCGAAAAAATCCATCACCCTGGCCGGATTTGAACCCGCGATCTTGGGTTTACGAGGCAAAGTATGGTTACCACTACACCACCAGGACCGACGATAATGTCGGGGATTACAGGTCGGATGACCTTTGTGGTTCGCGTGCGAGACCTTGTATGGTTGATTGGAACGAATGGTAGTTCGAGTTATAATATATTTGTGCTTATTAAATTATATTGAAGGATTTTTGTCCTTTCCCCTGTCATACTTTGCTTTACAGTTTTAATTTGTCCGTTGTATTACATTTCCTGTAAAATTAATAAATGCCGTAGTTATATTTCTATATGTTTTTCTGTTTTATAATTTTAATTGTTATTTAGCGATTAATTTATCTCAGGCGTGAAACGGCCGACAAATTTTGCTCAGAGGCCTCTCTTTCAGGCTTGAGGTTCTTTATCGTGCCGCAAATGTACGACACGGGACCCACGGCTTTACTTCCCTTCCGAAGGAAGCCATACTTAGGATTTTTACGCCCGAAAAAATCCATCGGTCCTGGCCGGGTTCGAATCCGCGTTCTTGGGTGTAGGAGGCATGTATGGTAACTACTACACCACCAGGACCGACGTTATTTAGCGAGAAACGTTTTGTTAACCACTGCTTGAGGAATTAAAATCACAACCAAAATTTTTATTATTATTATTATTATTATTATTATTATTATTATTATTAAATCAATTTAAAATATTTTAGAATATATTTGAGAGTGTTTAATTGCTATTATAAATGTAGAAGTACAATAGTGTTATTCAAAAACAAGGAACATAAACATTTGTAAATGTCAGCATCCTATAATAGATATGTTAGTCTTTTAAGCATAGAAATTATTTTGTTCCCATAAATATGCTGATTTCTTCTATTACTAATAACATTAACACACTGGAAATTTATAAAATATCAAGTGCATGCCAATTTCGATCTTTTAAAATTTCTAATCAGTCGCGATTTATTGTTATTATTAATGAATGTAACAATATTGTTGTTTAATTTGGTTGTTTCTTTGCCTTTAACTTACCTTTACGTATATTTAA
The DNA here is from genome assembly GCA_030762175.1 of Metallyticus violacea. Lineage (NCBI taxonomy): Eukaryota > Metazoa > Arthropoda > Insecta > Mantodea > Metallyticidae > Metallyticus > Metallyticus violacea. The sequence continues at coordinate 105,240,506 of CM060845.1, read as the reverse complement.
ATAACCGGATTTATTGTTTTAAAATAAACATTAGGAGAAATTAACTGATTTTGTAGCTCAAAAGATTACATTTTTTTATATTAGGTGCACTATGCAATATATATTGTTAAGTCAAAAGTATCTCCCAATGTAACTGCATAAGGAGTGGGAGTAACTTGGTAAAGTCGGTTCTGGTGGTCTATGGTAACCATACTTGCCTCTTGAAACCCAAGATCGCGGGTTCAATCCCGGCCAGGGTCGGTAGATTTTTTCGGGCGTAAAAATCCTATGTGAAAGGAAGAAAAGCCATGGGTCCCGTGTCGAAAAAGAACCTCAAGCCTGAAAGAAGAGGACCCTAAGCAAAATTTGTCGGCCGTTTCACGCCCGGAATTGAATGGGATGCTGATGACCTGAGATGTTAAAAAGCGTTAATAAAACAAATCAAATAAATAAATAAAAATAAAATACCTTGTGGAAAGTAGATATAATGCTACTTTCTATTATCCATTATTCAATATTTTTATCTAGATAGACTCAATGTATTACACGCGTGATTTTCATCCCGTGCAATTCCACTCGGTTTGGACAAAATCTTTTAATAAATATTAGTAAACCTGTGACATCACTGAAACTGTTTAAAGTATATTAAGCAAATTTTAGTTGCTTATAAACGTTTTACCGCCAGCTTTTTAGGACCACAAGATAAAATACAGCACCTTCTTACATGCGCTCCGTTCCTATTTTCATTTATAATTTAATATTGATCGTAAACTGCGATATATGAAAGTACACAAAGGAACGCGTTTTCGAGCCCAAGTTATTAGTTTGAAACGGCAGAAAGTAAGTACAACTCACAGCAGGCACAGTTAAGCGAGGTCATAAAATGGCACTTATAATGATAAAAATAACTTTTAAGTAATTTAGTTTCAAGAAAATATGCACATCATATATCAACCACTGTCTGACAGTTACAGAAGGCAAATAGCATTACTTTGACGTATATGTTTACAACAGCTGCTGATAAAGCTGTTATAGCGAGCAGTGCAAAAGCAAATAGAACTGTGGATTGTATGCAATCACTGTGAAACACGAAAACCAATAAACAAATTATGCCCAAATTCACTCTAGTTATATTGAGCAAAAAATGTATATATTTTGCATATAACAAAACTTGTAAAGTTCAAAACAAAAAGTTTTCCGAAGCTTTCAAACCTTGGGAGGGAAAAAAAAAAAAAAAAAAAAAAAAAAAAAAAAAAAAAGTGTCACCACAGTGCTAATTATGTAAAATCACCCTTTTGTTTTGCGCTGAAATGAAAGAATACGACGATTTTATATAATTACCACTAAATTCAAATCTGAAATCCTACTAGGTATATTATTCTTCTTCCCACACGTTTCGACCTCGCTACCGTCACTGAAGATATCTACTCTAAATGTAGTTGAAACGTTTGGGAAGAAAAAGAAGCCCATAAGACCACGGCCCACAAGCCCGAAAATTAGTATACCTAATGATGACACCAGCCTTGATTGCCTATAAACTTTGAATTATTGTGTACATTTTTGGGGAAACTAGGTTTTTAAATGTCTCATAAAAGCATTTAAAATGTGCATAATTTAATAATTTCTTTAGCTCTGTATAAAATATAACTTTACAAAATATATTAATTAGCTTAAAACATGTTGAGAAACGAAAAAAAAAAAAAAAAAAAAAAAAGAAAAACAGAAAGACGGAAGTTTTCGGCTATCCTGCAAAATTAAGAAATAATGCTTGCATTTATTCACATAAAATTTTCTGCAAGGTATTTGTTTGCAAAAGATATTGGGCCATTTTAAATTAGTTGCCAACTGACCTGGTTAGCATTCTTGGTGACCATTTTTCCTATATACCCTTTTATCATGACAGCAATATCCTTATGAAAATGTACTCAATACTTCGGAAGGGAAGTAAAGCCGTGGGTCCCGTGTCGTACATTTACGGCACGATAAAGGACCTCAAACCTGAAAGAGAGGCCTCTGAGCAAAATTTGTCGGCCGTTTCACGCCCTGAATTGAATGAGACGCTGATGACCAGAAATGTTTAAGAGCGTCCATAAATAAATAAATCAATCAATCAATCACTCATGGCACCCAGATAAGGAGCCATTAACATATCTTCAGTTATCTTTAGTTTTCTAACCCTTACATTCCCCAGAAAAAAACTGCATACAGTCTTGAATCCTATTAATTGGCATGTTATTCATAGTACATTAATAAAAAATAAAACACTGTCTTGTATTAGTTCCCGAATTTTTGGATCTATAAAAATATACTCTTTCACTTTAGCTTCATTTAACCTCAGGAATCCTTCTCTCAAAAACTGCAAACTGCTACATTCTTTAACAAAATTGTTCATTAACCCTAATTTTATGTGAAACTGTGGCAACACATTTTTTATATTTTAACTAATGATTTAATTCAGACACTCATTTAGCCCGAAACTATTCTGGCCTTTCTTTAATGGCATAATGTTCCCCCTTAGCTCGACTGTTCTCTCACACAGAAAGCTACAACATTTTATGAAACCACTGTGCGTTTCTAGAAGTAGTGATATCACCTTTAAGCTTTCCGCAAGTGTGCAATTCGTATAGTTCGCAGTTTTTAAAAGTCGTAAATTATTATCATCACATTATTCTCGTAAAGTCACCACAATGTATATTTTTAAACAAGAAAAGAGCTTAGTTAGACTGTAATGTAACAAGTGCTCCGCACTATAGAAAAAAAAAAAAACATAAATTAGAAAGTTAAGGCGATATCGCAAAACGAATTACAGTTTCAATACGACATGCAAACACGCATTTTTAATTTGACTTTATACATAACGAACTTTCGTTGTAAGCTAATACTGTAATATTTGTATCATAACGTGAACACTCCAATTTCAATTTGTTGCTTCAAAAATACATGTCAAGGGTTTGAGCAACATGCTGGTTCTGAAGTTTTGCAATAAAGTTTCTATTCCTAATCTATTTAACAATTAACGTCAATTAAAGCTGAAAAGTCTACTTTACAGCATAACCTTTGCTCTTTTGTTTATCATCAACAGAGATGAAAACAAAACAAGTGAAGTACAGACTGACAAAACGTGGCGACAGCGCTTATCGCCTCGTACGCAGCCTCCGTTATGTAGGTTAGTGTTATCACAACGGCCTTATCCTGGCACTGTCAAGTTCCTTCCGGACAATAGCGCATCCTTCCCGTCCTTGTTTACTTCATTATTAGTAATATTAAATGATTATTTAAAAATTCATTTTTAAAGATAGTTGTACAAATTGAGATTAAATTATTTTATTTTTTGGAACTACTAATACTTAGTATACATTTACATTAAATATTAGGAATACAGTAAGTTGCAAAAAAACGCATACACACTTCAAGCATAACAAAACTGAATTCATACACACAGAAAATGATGAGCACTAATCATCTTACACTTTTACAGTTACAACAGTTGCTCAAAATGTCCACCATAGGCGTCGATACACTTCAGAGTACGTTGAAATGCTGATTGAGCAACGTTCGCGAAAGTATCATCAGCAATTGAGGCAAACGTCGTTTCAATTTCTTCCCGGAGTGCTCCCTGTGTAGCTGGTTTTCTATGGTACACGGTACCACGAGTCTCAAATTTGTCTCGAATGCGTGCAATTGTTACTCGCGTTGTCTGTTCTGTTCTGTACACACGTTTCCATTGCCTTTGAGCTTCAACAACATTCTCGGTTTTCCAGTACCACTTGAAAATTGCTTTCCGCTGTTTAAACGATAATCTTGGTTCTATTTTGTTGTAGCAACGCTAGCTTAACGTAATGTGAGTCACATCTGTTTACGATAATCTTGGCTTTGTTCATTGTTGATTCACCTATCACGTAGCAACGCTATCATAATGTATGTGAGTCACATCTGTTTACAGAAACATTAATGTTGTTTATCGGTCCAACTTTGAAATATATTAAATAGACATCTATTGTGAAAGTGTGTTTGACAACTTTGGTATTTAGCTGCTCTTTATGTTAAAATATTAACTGATTAAATTGAAAATGTTGCCCTAAATATATTATATTAATATAAATGACCCCATATTATCTAATGTGTTAAATTATTTTTAAAATCTTATTATTTACAATATCTTTATTTATTAGATGCAATAAGTTATTTTAATGTTAAAAATAATTTTAAGAAGTTTTTATACAAAAATAAGCCACACTCTTAAATATTTAGTACACTCTTGAGTAATTCTGTCGAAAACTTACACCGTATAGTGAAAAGAGGTGTTAAGAAAATAAAACCTAAACACTCCCCAATCTGGTAGACATTTAAATTTACGCTTTACAGTTTAAAAAAAAGTCGTAAGCAACAACTTTTGTTATACTACTACATACACGTTAATACAACTTTTAAATTTTATATATATATATATATATATATATATATATATATATATAAAGGTCGAAAATATGTAGTCTTCTCCCCCCCCAAGTTTTTTTCAACCTTTCTCACTGAGAAATGCCAGGTACCCTAAACTTAAATCTGGCATGCTTCCTTCCCAAAAATTCCTTTACCAGTTAGTCATTTCATCTCATTAATCAGTGTCCACCGTCTATGACGTCACAGAGTTGAAAACGAGCGTAAAATACTATTAAAAATAAAGAGCGGGGGGGGGGATATAAGAATTGTTCATTTGTGTTCATCAAAGTTAATCTATCTCGCAGACCTGGAACTATGCCTACGAAACTCAACTAAATGTTACTTTCTTTTATTTTTATCAGTTAATGTACTTCTGTTATCTAAAGCTAAATAAATTATTCTGGATCAAAATACACAAGAGAAAATAAGTGATATTGTTAACAGCCCAAACTAAAAACCAACTTTTACTGGAGAAATGTGGCTTAGATTAGCGAGTGAAACTTTTAATGCAGATAATCATACACAGCCGGCACGAAAATTTAAATAATCCGGATTTCTTGGTATACTAAATACTATAATAAGCTTTTGATAGAATCTTTTTCCGTTTACTCATTAAACTTATTTAGCACACTAATGTTATTTAACTGTTTAACAGTTTTTTAGTATTTCCGTTTTATGTACTCAGCATCTTTAAAATACTTGAACTTTGGAGAAAATCTGGATTAAAAATACTTTCATATGCTAGTATATTCCAAATTAAAAATTGTGATGAAGAGTCTGAAATATTTATACTTTTCAATTTTGTTTCGACAAATCTACCAGAGGACCGACAAAGCTAGAGTCTATTATCACTATTTATTCTGGATGCCAAACACTGTTACGAAAAAATGAAAAATGATACAAATTTACAATGTGTATTTATTGAAGTAAATCAAATTAAATACGAAGCTTTGAAATAGGTATCTCAGTGGAAAACGTGGAACAGGCAGAACACTTATATGTAATGTCAAATTTCCTGGCAACGGCACGCATTTTTCGGCAGCGAACTGCGTAGGCTGGGGCTCGCCTGGGCTATCGAAAAATGCCGTGAAAGTCCTGATATCTTTCGTAACAATTTACCTGTGAGAAAAATAATTATCTGCCCTGATTCAGCTATAAAATAAGTATAGAATTCTGTTGGAAAGGTAGATTATGAGCTTAAATCTAATTTTCTCAAATTAAGTATGATATATTATTACTTATAAGCGAAGTGGAGCATTATATCTTTATTGTACTGTTGTGTAAGAGTGTACTAATCAAAAGTCAAATATTGAAAAACTTTGCATGAATTTGTTTGTTTATATCTTTAAATTTTGAAAGTCAGGGATGAACAACTCTAAAAAAATACATAGAGTGCAATTTAGGATTTTAACCTTTGAGTTAAATAATAGGAATCCGCGAGAGCGAAAAGTCTTTAAAGGGATTCCGCGGTCAACGAAAATTTTAGAACCGCTGATGCATTCCATTTATAGCCGGGCAATGTATATGCGTAGTTCGCTTGCATTGCATTGACCTCGATATTGTTCTAGTAGCGCACTAGCGGTGAATGGCCCGTTCAAGGCTAAACGTTTGTCAACTGTTTTATGCTGTGTCAATTGCTGCCTTCTGTTCGAGCTGTAAAGACTAGAGTTTGTTAATTGTGCATCTCAAAAGTGAACGTTTATTCAAGACGTCTGTGTTGTGTGTAAATTATATTACATTATTCTTATTAGTCCACTGAAATGCTAACCGCTTGAACAAAGAATTTTTATGTACGGTACATAAGTAAAAACTGAATCATGTAGACAATTTCAGGAGAAATGTCCTGGTATTCCTGTTCCAAGTGGAGAAAATGCTAGATATCTGGTTAATAAGTTTGAGACAGCGGGATCGCTAAACATAGACGCGAAATTCTAACGCAGGAAAAAATTGACGAAATTGATGGATCATTCGAACGCTCTCCAAAGAAGTCTCTAAGACGTGTTGCACAGCAAGTGGGTGTTTCAAAAACCTGTTAATCTTTTATAACTGAAGCCCTATAGAGTGACTATAGTTCATTAATTACAATCTCATGACGACAAACAACTAGTAAATTTCTGTAACTGGATTTTAAAAAATATTTTTGACGTTACGTTGACCCATATTTAATAATTTTCTCAGGTAAGGCGTGGTTTCTTTAGATAAGAACAATCCCCACACCATAGAAGACTTAAGGACAATATAAGAACAGAAATTATGAACATTATGCAAGAAGAACTTATGATTGTCAATGGATATTTCACCCGAAGATGTCAGGAATGCAGATGAACACGCTTTATAACAAGGTTAATAGTGCATGTTACCATCACTCATGAGTGAGTAACGCGGGAGTTTTAGAACGCAAAACCCCCATTGTAACAGTGCGCGGAGCATGCGATCCTCGGCTCAGCAACAAAAGGAACCTTCTGTATATAACAACCACATAACTCAATTTACAGTATATACTGTTAATTTAATGTATGAACCTGTGAATTGGAAATTGCAGTTTCAAAGTAAATAGCTTGAATGCTAATAATATTGCTACCTACATAGGAACAGTACCACAACCTAATGTTCAAACTTCATCAAGTTTGATCGCGGTTTGATCCCAGAACCGAACGTGGAAATTGTGCTGTATAAAGGACTGGGCCTGCGCACTCCAAGTACTTGACTATTCCGTCGTTCATTGGCGAACTGCTGCTTCTTTCAAAATCCGCCGACAGGTGTGTAGCACTTAATACGTATTCCGATCAAACTAATTAGAAATCATTACCAATTTGGTTTTTAAAGTAGAAATTCTGGAAAAAGGGTGTTGAAATCAAGTCAAAAAAGTCGTAAATTTTTTAAGCAAAAAAAAGGATATTTCTTAGGTATCTAAATGTTAAAACATATGCCTCAAAAAGTTATAGGCATTGCAATATATTTTTACCATCCTAAAGATGTATTGTCACGCTTGAAGGGATATAAACAATCTCTTTTTCATTGCGTTACTTTTTCTTTCACAAAACTGAAAAGGGCAAATTTGAATTAATTAATTTGCGTAAAAACCAAGTAATCTCTCGAAAATATAACTTTAACAAAAACATAAGCGCACTCCAAACCTGAGTCTACTTTGAACTTTCAAACTTTTCACTTCTTTAAAAAATATCTTAGTAACTACAACGTTCTGGGTGAACAATGCGAAGTTATAACAAATTTCAAAACATCAATTTTCTCAAACTTGAATTTATGAATGTAAATAATTGTGACTTTTGCCTTGGATGCTTTACAATGCATAAAATGTTCTGCAGTTTTCGTATTAAATCGCATCTAAATCACTGTGATCGTCATTTTTCTTCCCAAAGCTACCTTAAAATACAAATGCTATTGCTTTACGAAAGGAGTAATTTCTAAGAAAAGTATTGCATGCATATTTGTTAAAAACCTATTAAACTTTGCATTGAACAAGGGAAGAATAAAATAAATAAATTAATAATGTGACAAATTATTATTATTATTATTATTATTATTATTATTATTACTACTACTACTATTACTACTACTACATCACCCAAATTTCACTGAATTTGTTCCACTTACTTGGACATGTTTCAATGGCGTTTGCCTCCAATTTCAGGTTGGTCCCACTGGCCGCTTCCCTGTGTGGTATTAAGATGTCGCTCTGTGGTTTTAACGAACTTATTGATGAGGTAATTGTTGTTTAGGAAATCAAAGCTAACCAAGAAATCTTTGTTTTTGTATATATATATATATATATTTTATCATACTGTTAATTCTATGGGTTTTTGAAGAGCTTTTAGTAATTTTGGTTCCTTTTGGAATTCGTTTTTTTTTTCTCCCCAAAAATGGTCTGCTACTACTGATTTTTCTGTGTTTATATTTTACATTTCTCATGTGTTCCTTAAAAAGTATGGTAATATTTCTTTTTGTTTTGCCTATGTATTTCATGTCACAGTCTATATAAACAATTTTGTAAATGCCTGATAAACCTATCTGGAGAAGTAATAGAACAATATCTGAATTTCCCCAGAATTTGCATAAATCAAACCTACTTCACACTCAGAGGTAATAGTTGTACACAAAAGAAGGGTCTATCACTGGGAAACCCACTTTCGCCATCCTTCCGGATATGTACATGAGTTTTTTTGAAATATATATATACATATATATAAATATAAATGTATATATATATATATATATAAATGTTGGTACCGTTATGCAGATGATGTCTTTGCTATAGTAAATGAAAAATGGAAAGAGGATACAATAAAACTACTCAATCTACAAGACAGCACTGTTAAATTCACATTGGAATTAGAAAACAACAAGGTTCTTCTCTTCTTGTATATAAAAATTATAAAAAATTTGGCATTTTCAGAAAAGATACCCACGCAGATAATTATATAAAAATAACAACCGCAATCCAAAAACAACATCCTCACATCAAGATTAACAAACCTGCCAATAAGCAAGACAGAATACAAATTGGACCAAAAAATCATAGAAATAGCACAGAAAAATGATTACACAATAGATCTTGTCAACAAGAAAATAGAGAAATTTATAAAGAAAAACCAATAAAGGACATCACACACATTAAAAGGCTGGAGATCATATCACATATAAAAAATTCACACTCCGCCCATGGTCACACCAAAAATGCAGAAGATTTTTAAAGATGCAAACATCATTTTGGCTCCAGTAAATAACTTTAGTTAAAAAAAACACTTAAACTCCAACACAAAAGACAAAATTCCACCAGGAAAGTAACCGGGCATTTAAAAATTGTTTGCATAGACTGTGACATGAAATACATAGGCTATATATATATACCATACGTTTTAAGGAACACATGAGAAATGTAAAATATAAACACACAGAAAAATCAGCAGTGGCAGACCATCTTTGGCAAAAATACCACGAATTCCCAAAGGAACCAAAACTACTAAAATCTTTTAAAAAAAACCCATAGAATTAACAGTATGAGAAAATATATTTATAAACAAAAACAAAGATTTCTTGGTTAACTTTCATCCCCCCCCCCAAAAAAAAAACAATTACCTTATCAATAATTTCGTTAAAACCACAGAGCGGCATCTCAATACCACACTGGGAAGCGGCCAGTGGGACCAACCTGAAGATGGAGGCAAACACCTTTGAAACATGTCCAAGTAAGTGGAACAAATTCAGTGAAATTTGAGTGATTTCGTAATGATAATTTGTTATATTATACTATATTTCACTGTGAAAATCCCCCATATAAAAAACTACTTAAAGAAAAGAATGTTTGTTGTTTAGACATTGTATTTTGGTAAACTTCTTTCGATAAGACCACACATGCACATTACCCTTCCACAGTAAAATTTTGTATGACCAATCATTAAAATAGCTCCAATTACAAGAAGTTTAAATTCATTACAACAAAGGAAGCTTATTACGCTATACCAGCCCTGTCTCTCTACATGTATCCATTGTTGATTTTCAAATGGAGTTTTATTACACTTTAAAAGATGGCTATTACCAAAAAGGACAATAATTTAAATTAATTCCTTATTTTGACTTTTAATGATAAATATTATATATATTTACAAATTTTTGTAGGGGACTTAATAATTTCCTGTGGGTTCTACCCCTCTGGGCCATTCCCGGAATTCATCTGAGCACTCAGCACTTTTTTGTTTCAACAACCTGTATTTACACCAATTACTAACCCACTAAATAAAGTTATGTATAGAATAAAGTCAAGATTCTAAAACATCACACATAACCAGAGCCAGTATGATTTGCATAAATCATCACTATCACCATTATATTTTTGTTTTTAAAATTAATTTGTTATATTTTACTATATTACACTGTGAAAATCCCCGATACAAAAAAGTAAATAATTGATATTTTGCCACTAACATGATATATTTAGTTTCGAGGTAATGATTATACGAAAGGAGACATTTGAGATCTCCCCCCCCCCAGAATAAAAAATTAAGTTTTGTCCCTCGCAATTTATCAGAGGTTTTAGTATTTTAGTTTCCGCTTATTACTTTAAGTTTTTGCATTATTGAATCCAATTACATCTCAACAATTAACTTCGGCTCGTTATCGCGCCACGGAACTTTCTCTGGTCGGCGGACTCCCGCTCAGCCATCGCGATAGTCGTGATTCATTTGTTTCGGGTAAGATTTCGTGTGAAACGCGGCGCCATCTCTGTTTACATAGAAACACCAGCGAGCCGCCCACCGAGAAGGGCACATCGATTATTTATGTTGACAGCTGCGATATTCTTCTAGGAGGGAAGAAACGGTTCGCTCGACTAAATGCTGGAGATTCGGGACGATTAAGCACAGTACACTCGCTCCAGATATTCATAGGTCACTTGGAGCATTGTCAGGCCAGCAAGTGCCTGCGTAGCCCTTGAGGGAAGAAGCTACGATGTGAACAATCAAGTTCTGTTTTTTTACAGAACTACAAAGTATATCTGCTTATAGGACTAGTAAACTTTATAAGTAAAGATTTGTATTTCTCAAAGATTTTACATTAACTTGTAATATTTTGTTTTATTTGGCTCATTAATGGACGCTCTGTAACATTTCAAGTCATCAGCGTCCCATTCAATTCAGGGTGTGAAATGGCCGACATATTTTGCTCAGAGGCCTCTTCTTTCAGACTTGAGGTTCTTTATCGTGCCGTAAATGTACGACACGGGACCCATAGCTTTACTTCCCTACTGATGGAAGCCATACTTAGGATTTTTTACACCAGAAAAAATCCATCTTGGGTTTAGAACGCAAATATGGATACCACTACACACCAGGACCGACGAAATTCTGTGTTCATTCCATCGTAATCATTTACATTTTATTTACTTATTATTCCCAAAGACAAGTGTGCAAACTGTTACATCAGTTATAAGAACTATTAAAATTAATAGGATTAAAAACAAAACAACTGTATACGGCTAAATGTTCTGAATGCTGAGATATTATTAACAAAAGTGAGAATTGCCAAAGGTACCGTTAAAATGATAAAAAAATGGATATACTCGATAAAAACACTTTCATTTAATGATATTATCTTATCGTCAAGTGTTTCTATTATGCATTTTTAATATCTTTGAGTTAGCTCTGATTCTGTGATCAACTGAAAAATTTGTTGAACATCTTTTTCCGTTACTCCCAACATCAATAATCGAAATGCAATAGGTTAGCTGTTAGTTAGTACACAAATAGCTTGTTTCAAATGGCAATAACATATTTCTAAATTACCTGAAGGGAAAAAATGGTTATTAATTGTGTCATTCAAACTTAAAACTAGTAGGCATATCTTACTTCCTAAACATTAAATTTACATCTAAAGAATTTCGAAATGTTAAAAAAGTAATAAATTGTGAAAAAGAATGTTGGCTTTTCTATTTTGGTGTGCTTAATTATTTAAGGAACTGTTTTTAAATAATTCTGCATTTATTGTAAGTAAATTTCTATTTTTAAAATTATATTTAATAGTTATATTTATTCCTCTTATATTTAAAACGTAACTAAAACTTGAAAATAAAGTATTTTGTAAATAATTGTGATCATTTTGATCTCCTCTCCAGAGAGCCTAGTTTTGATTAAACGTTTCATTCAGAATTTTTCCAAAGGTAGGAGAAAAGCAAGTTAGTGTTTCCTTCTAGCTGTGAACTCCACTTTCTTCTGGGTACCATAAGAGAATTCTTTAAAATTTAGAATGTTGCTCAAACACAAAGGAAATTTGGGTTTGTCTGGTCTGCTAGCTATCATCGTAAAACTAAAAGCGAGTACGACAGAATGAACAGTCGATAATGCAACTTCTATAAATAAAGTAGGTCATAAATCTTCACCCAGTCCGTTTGATGGGATAAAAATTGAGTAATTTGCAAATATAGTTTCTTGCTCGTTTACAAGACAATCATTAAATATCTAGACGTTTCATTTTATTATCACGTTAAAATAACTCGCGTGATTTCGTCTGTAATTTTATGACAGCTCTCAAGATACCACGTGTTTCCTAGATAACCTGTTTTTATATCTCGTACTGTAAAGCAATATGTTCCAAGCACAGAATAGCAACAGTTGACTTTGTGCAGTGTAATAAAAGTTTATTCCTCCGATGTTTAGTTCTTCAGAACGATGAATTGATGGTTTAACTAAAAGAGATTTTCGCTACAAAGGTGGGAAAAACTGAAGAATTCAAAACCTTGCAACTTCTTAAGACCGAGGTATCATTTAAGTTTGCCACTGCAGTATTAGTAAGTACTTGGTTATATTTATAACAGAAAACAAAGCTGTTTTTCTCAATTACTATTCTTCTATTGTGCTACAATCCAAGATGGCCTCGTGCTTTCTTTGCCTCCGTCTTACGACTTCATTGACAGAGGACAGTAATGCAGGGGGGCATGTGATCAGCATGCCGGCACACCGCCAGTCGCATATCATATGGTTTTCCAGATCAAAGAACGCCACCTCTCTATAAGGCAACTCTCCAATTATCCTCACAAAGCTAGGCGGACTGCGTTCCAGATCTCCGTAACTTAAAACAATTCTTAAGAAGGTACCGGGAATCGAACTCGGGTTCTCCTAGCAGCAACGCTAACAAAGAGGTGGTGCATTAAAAGATAAAAGTTATATCTATTGATTATTTGGCAAACGCAAAGTAGTGGGTAGCTTTAAAATACTAACAACTGTACAAAATATATAGGAGACACAATTTCTTTAGTGCATAATTATCTGCCATTAAGAGCAGCCAAACCAAGTTTCTTAGAGCGGTGGCAAGATATAAGAAAAAAGAAAATCATGAAGAATATAGACATACGAGAGGAAATTCGAACCATAAATGATAAAAATGTCCATAAATGTAATAAATACTTAGCTCTAAAATATACAAAATATTAACATCAGAGAGGTTACCCTATCAATTTTACAAATACAAACCCAAGAAGTCGAAATGTGGGAAGGCTACAGAAAAGATGGAATTATCAATTTAAAATAATGACCGGAGAAAATAAGAAGTAAGGGCAGCAAGTGATTACTTTATTAGAATATTAGTTACTTAATTTTATAAGAATAAACATTGCTAGCGCTTCGTAATAGCAACTAAGGCTAGGTAGTTGTTCCTGGAAAAAAGTGTAGTAGCAACTAAATATTTAGTAAATGTTAATAAAAGCAGAGGAAGGGGAATAAGGAACTCTTGTCTACGTGCACAGAGAGGGTACCAAAAATCTGTACACACTTTTACAGTAGATATGTATTTAATATATTTCAAAGTTGGACCGAAAAACAACAGTAATGTGTAGTATGATGTTCTGTAAACAGATGTGACTCACATACATTATGATAGCGTTGCTACGTGACAGGTAAATCAACAATAAACAAATGAAGCCAAGATTATCGAATGATGTTCTGTAAAAAGATGTGACTCAAATTACGTTATGCTAGCGTTTCTACAACAATATGGCGCCAAGATTATCGTTTGAACAGCGGAAAGTAATGTTGAAGTGGTATTGGAAAACCGAGAATGTTGTTGAAGTTCAAAGGTAATGGAGACGTGTGTACCGCGTTCTCCGGATCTAACTCCGTTGTACTTCTACCTGTGGGGAACTCTTAAGGATGTTGTATACCGTAGAAAAACCAGATTGATTGATTTATTTATGGACGCTCTTTAACATCTCAGGTCATCAGCGTCCCATTCAATTCAGAGCGTGAAACGGCCGACAAATTTTGCTCAGAGGTCTCTTTTTCAGACTTGAGGTTCTTTTTCGTGCCGTAAATGTACGACACGTGACCCACGGCTTTACTTCCCTTCCGAAGGAAGCCATACTTAGGATTTTTACTGAAAAAATCCATCGTTCCTGGCCGAGTTCGAACCCGCGTACTTGGGTGTAGGAGGCAAGTATGGTAACCACTACACCACCAGGATCGACGTAGAAAAACCAGCTACACTGGCAGTACTTCGGAAAGAAATTGAAACGGCACGTGTTGCAATAGCTGAGAACACTTTCGCAAACGTTGCTCAATCAGTAGTTCAACATACTCAGAAGTGTATCGACGCCGATGGTGGGCATTTTGAGAAACTGTTGTAACTGTAAAAGTCTTAAGATGATTAGTGCTTATCATTTTCTATTTGTGTGAATTCAGTTTTTTTATGTTTCCTTGCTTGAAATGTGTATATATTTTTGGTACCCTGTGTATTACCAAATGAATTGTTAAATTAATACAATAAGAAAATTAAGAAACTGCAAAAAAGGGTATATGCTTCTGCTCATTTCCTTCAATGCTGCCATCCTGTTCCTCAGGTTCACTATCATAAATAAAAACATCATTTAATGTTTTGCAATGTTCTGAGGTATGCACAGCAAACAGTTACGCTAGGAATTTTTTCCAGATATATTCGGCAAAACTGCTTAAATGTGCGTTGGAAACCTGGATCGCTGAGGTATCATAGAAACATTTCCATTCGCTTTTGAATGTCAGAGCATCATCACTAGTTTCATCTGTATTTTGCATGAAATTTTAGCATAAGACGTTCACACTGTCGGTTTTGAAACGCGTCAATTGTTTGTAGCTACTTGAACTTATAGGTATATCCTTTCTCTCTTGGCAGATTTGCCTTGTAGACCCAAGATCGCGGGTTCAATCCGGTTGATGGATTTCTTTTCGGGCGTAAAAATGCTAAATATGATTTTCTTCGGAAGGGAAGTAAAGCACAAGATCCCGTAATGTAAATTTAGAACCTCAAGCCTGAAAGAAGAGGCCTCTGATCAAAATTTATCGATCGTTTCACGCCCTGAATTGAAGGGGATGCGTTGCGCATATTCTGCCAACTTTTGCGTTGCCTTGATGTGAAATGTAATTAATTCTTTTAATTTTTTTAGTGGATATTAATAAAATTATGCAAATTCGGAGAAAGCCTTAGCTGTAACTGAGGTGGTTAGTAACTATCACCCTATGGTAGGCAAATACTTATACTTTTTACTCTTGTATTCATAGTATTTACTTTAAATTTGTTAATACTGTCGGTTGCTACATTTTATTCTCTCTTGCTAGTGTTTTCAATGCTCATATTTCCTTCATTTTCCACATAATCTTAGCAATTCTGACTTTGGCCCTAGTGTATGACAAGTGATATCGCCACGACAAAAGAAAAAGTGTGTTTCAATCGTTTTATTTGTGGAGAGAATTAGAATTACCTCTGCAAACAAATATCGAGCTAATTCAATGTTGTTAAGAACATGGGCGTAGCTTTTCAGCAGCCCCTTAAAGGTTTCTTACCAAAATGGTTTAAGGACTGAACATGAAATTTGAGTTACTTTCAAAGATCTCCTGATGTTAACCCAGCAGTGAGGCTCTGAAGGAAAGTGTGTTCCTAAGCAAACCTGCGACAACTGAGCTGTTGTACACAGCGTTGAAGAGAGTTTGTTGCTTGCACTTGAACAGCATGGTGGACACATACAGCATCTAGGATGAAGGTACGGTAATGGTTGATGATGGAAAAAAAAATCTAATTTATTGTATGATATAATAAACCAGTACCCAATAGAAAATATGTACAATTAAAGTTACGTCTTACTTTTGAAAAGCCCTGTATTTGGAGACGGAACAGTCCATTACCGATTAAGCCATTAACTTAATGACGATACACAACGATTTCACTGAGTAATTCATTTACATAAAATAGAAAAACAAAACATGGCGTGCGTTGTAGGTAGCGAACATAAAAGCTACAGAGTTAATATTATCTATAAGCTCTAATGGCAGTTTTTACCGCTCCTGTATCAAGAGGCGATGGACAATGATGATACGTGAGATGAAAGTATAAATTGGGTAAAATATTTGGCGAAGGAGCATTCTAGATTTAAGATTAGGACACCTCCCTGGCATTTACCACCATTCAGGACTGAGGAAAACCTGAAAGAAACCTTAATCAGGAAGGAACTGACCGGGGGAATCGAACCATTTGCAAGACTTTGGCTATCCGATTCATTTTCTTAACACGGGGTCTTACGATTTCAAATAAAGTGTTGTTAGCGTACCGGAAGTTTAGATAAAACTTAAAAATCTTTTTGCATATGAAAATGTACCATAGTTTTCTCAGGCATGTTGATATGTCCAAATGGTGATGTGATCAGATCACAGTTGAAAGGTTGCACAGTCTTAAATGAAGCTGTTTTGCAAGTTTATCCCCTGAGCTAAATATTATATTCATTTCTCTTTTTTAAATGAATCAATTTCTTGAAAGAAACAAAGAGATAGTTTCGTTCTCAATGAGCTTTCATTTATATTGTGAGAAAAATTAAATGAATAAATGAATAGTGTTTAACGCCCGTTTTTGCTACAGAGACACCACAGGCGATGGACACTGATGATACATGAGATGAAATGATATATTGGGAAAGGATATTTTTTTTAAGGAAGGAAACTTTCCAGAACTAAGTTTATACCTCCCCGGCATTTACCATTTATGAGGGCTCAGGAAAACCTGGAAAAATCACAATCAGGGAGGACTGTCCTGGCGGGGTTCGTACCCAATACCTCCCGCTCACGAGTCCGCGCCTTAACGACCTCGTGGCGGTTTTATATTGTGAGAGTTGGTCCTTCTAACTTCGAAGTGAACTAAGCAAATTGTCCTGGACAATTTTGCAGTTATGAACCACTTGGGGGAATAGGGATAGGTGAACTGTTGTTGTTGTTGTTGTTATTATTATTATTATTATTATTATTATTATTATTATTATTATTATTATTATTATTATTATTATAGTACTTTAGACTGTATCTCTGTAAGTTTCAGAGTTTTACCAGTTGTATTATCAATCCTGAAACTGAATAAATATGTTACTCCTGATTGGGGTGTCTGTTTTAAAATTGTATTATCATAATATTTGTTGCTAAGACTTGCACGGGCTTGAAGCTAACACCAGGAAACACTTTTCTAGACAAATTTTAGAATAATTAAAAACGAAAGGAGTATTTTTAACATCTACTGAAGCAGAGATTCAAACTAGGTACTTCATATTCCTACAAAACTTAGAATAGCCTTTATTATTAGACCATTTCCTTGGCCTAGTGGTTAACGTTGCTGACTGCGGCCCGGGTTCGATTCCCGGTACCTATTTAGGAATTTTTCTAAGTTAGGGAGTCCACCGCTCTTGAGGACAATTGGGAATCTGGCTGATGGAAAAGTGGCGATCTTCGATCTAATAAGCCCCGATAAAGCGATCAGTGAGATGCGGTGTGCTGATCACATGCCCCCTGCAATACTGCACTCTACCAATGATATCATATGATGGAGGTAGAAGACGCAGCGGTCGTCGCGGTAAAGCTTAGGTCCATATGGAGCTGTAAAAAGGCTTCACAGAGAGCCTTTATTATTATTATTATTATTATTATTATTATTATTATTATTATTATTATTATTATTATTATTGTTGTTGTTATTGAATCGCCAAAAAATATACGCTAATGCTATAATTTGAAACTTTTAAACATTAAACCATTAATCAACTAAATAAAACAATAATCAATTAAAATGTGTTACAGAATCTTAAAAAATAACAGCGATACATTGTAGAAACTGCTTTAAACAATACTATCTTTGAAAAATGCTTGTCAAACGTGTGGTGTGGAAGATATATTACAATACCCACGGTCAATTTCTACCCAGTATCCCTACTGCCTAGTTTTTGGCAGTAAAATAATTAATAATCAACTGTTTGCGTTCGATATTCACAGATGCCTGAAAAGTTATACCAAGTTCTATTCCGCAGCGCTCAAAATGTTTCTTAAATTTTCTGTGTTCTGTAATAAAGTGTGTAAATGTTCAGGACGATTCATAATTCTTCAAAAATTGTCTGACCCTAACTGTTGGAAAGAATATGATTCTAATAAAGTACGCTTGTGTACTCTCTGGAAATATCTACTTAAAAGAAACAGAAATGAAACTTAAACAAGAAACCAGAAAACGATTCTAGAATGGTTAGAATTTGTAGATTTGTGATGGAAAAAAAAAAACTATCATCACAAGAGGTATGGAATGTTTATAGGGATGTTTAGTTAAAAGTACCGTATGTTTATCTATATATGTGCACAGATACGTTAAACATGTACCTGTTAAACTAATCAGAGTTAATATTGTAATTTGCTTTTTAAGGCGCAGCAGCTGTAACCCGACTGCAATCTTTCATCCAGTATATAATTATTTTCATGTTTTCAGCATTTAACTTAATTTTAAAATATTTCGAAGTGCTGACATGCGAATTTATTGGTAACAGCGCGCATTTTGATATGATTCTTACATAGAACGAATTTGGCTTTGCTTGCAAACTGTTTCATAGTGGTTGCCACGGCAACGGTACACTTGCTTTAAGCTCCGTGACAGCAAGTACAGCCAAAACTG
This sequence comes from Metallyticus violacea, assembly GCA_030762175.1. Classification (NCBI taxonomy): domain Eukaryota; kingdom Metazoa; phylum Arthropoda; class Insecta; order Mantodea; family Metallyticidae; genus Metallyticus; species Metallyticus violacea. The sequence goes on along the minus strand of CM060845.1, from coordinate 105,221,648 downwards.
AGAGTCGGACAGTGGGTAACATCTAGCACGGTTAGAAACGTGTCGTTGGTTGACTGCCCCGCTACCATAGCAACTAAGAATGATGCGCAAGCTGGCGACCATTACCAATTTGGTAAATTTAATTCTTGAGACTTCATTTAGCTACAACAATTGCTAAATTTTATTTTTACTGGTATAGCGAGTTAGCTACATGCTTTATAGTCTGCAGCAACAAATATAAATATCGTTGTATTGTTCGCGTATAGCTTTCATTGCTATTGTATTTAGCTCTGACTATATGAAAGCGACTGGTGTGATACTACTGCTTGTAAATTCGGCTGTCTATAGTGCTGTTCCGATGTATTATTGTTTTACATAAAATAACATACAAACAGTGTATTTACTTATTCTTATTAGACACCTGCTGCAGCACGTCTGATGTGTTACATTTTATGTTGAAACACAGTGATTTTACTTTATCAGCCTTTTTGTTGTGTAATACATAGTCATAAGCATAATTGAGCAGTCAGTATATTTTCATACTCAAATTGTGTAGTAGATATTCAACGTTGTTTTCAAATTTAACTCCTTATGTGAAGGTAGAGCTTTTTATATCTCAATCCTTCAAATTTGGAAATTTTGTTATTGCAGGATAGAACGATTATGTTTCTGACGAATAATGAAATGAAAACTTTGCAAATGAATTTTTTTTTAATTATCATACCTGACACTTTAGTCCCCATAATAATTGAAATATCTCTTATATATATATATATATATATACGTAATAATAGTCGACAAATGCTGTTGCAGTATAATAAAACATCGCGTTTCATGAGTTTATTTTGACTACTCATATTGATGACACCTAGCATGATGTTTTATAACTAATTGGAAGATATGAAGACATTGCAAATTACAATGACATTAAAAACAATTCCGAAAAATAAGTTTAGGCAAAAAATTCACAGTGCAAACTTTAAATTTACCATTTTCATCTCCTCTTCAGCTTTAATTCCATATGTCTCCAAGCATGATTTAAAAAATGGAGTAAGATTTGAATAGCACAAAAATAGCGTCACCACTGTAGAGATACAAATAGGACAATGTGCTGCCACTTTCTTAGCCCAGCTGACATCAGAGGAATTTTGCAAAGATGATTTATTTTTTACCTATAAAGTATGAAAGTATGATGGCATAAGTTTCAATGGTTTAATATTACTTATTTCTTATTTTCACAAATATTATACTTCTTTATTTTACACTGAGCCTAATCCAAACTTATTTGACAAAATAGTAAATCTTTGCAAGGTAAAAGCTATAATGTAGGCATATGGCATACTTTTAAACACACTTCTAAATATTGTGAATAAGTTTCAATACATTTTGAAAATAAAAATGTAATGCCTTTTTGAAGAAAAAATTAAGAACTTATATTGTCAATTTTAGAAACCAGTTGGTCAAAGTTTTGTTATTTTCATCAGTGGTAGGATGTCTTTAAATTATTAGGTAATTGCCAATTATAAGTAACCTAGGTACGTTCCTGTGTTTTAATAACTATTTAATGTTCTGCTCTTTTTTTTTATTTGCGTAAATTAACGCACACTGGGCTTAAGAGCAACTGACTCTATTCACAAACCATTAAAAGTTTTACAAAATATTGCACTTGCAGAGAATTTCTTACTGCAGCTGATAAATTTATTGCACGAAATCAATTAATTAGGAATGTCGGTTAATCGTTTACTTATTTCTGCATATTATTAGTTCAGAGAATGCCTTTCTTATATATTAAGTCTAACTGAACACACTATTCAAGTTGTAACATTACGAATTGCTTGTTTGTGTGTGAAATAACATTATTTATTTCGTTAATAGTGAGAAATCGGGGCTTTATATGCAGCCGGCAATAAACCGTCAAAGTTCCTGAACATCGGCCGCTCCCGATTTTTTACCCGGGGCATTTGAAACCTTACATATCTCATTTTGCTAGAACATCTTATGTGATTCTGCAAAAAAGCAATGTCTTTATTTATTCTAAACGTCTAAAGCATTAGCAAAAGTCTTTATTTTGAGCAGTGTACGATTGATGTCCCCCATTTTTAGTTGCTTCATGCCAATTGTTTTTAACATCTTGTATTTCCATCAAGGACTAGAAAAACGATAAATTCGGGTGTATTGTAAAGTTCATCTACAGATACATTATGTAAACTATGTATGATAAAGGATTATGTTAGGCGTATATACTAATAAAGTAATGAATATTGTAACACTTTTTAATATTCAGCTTATATCCTTATAATATATTCATACATGAAGTCGTACATCCATGCGGAGGAAATAATTTCTTCTGATAATTAAAAAAATTGTATAATAAACTTCTTTATCTAATAGAACAGTCTATACGATTTAGGTTAAAAGCAAAAGTAATAATACGTGCTAATGAAATTATATATTTTATCTGATTAAGAATTAATATAATTTATATACTCAGAAACTGGTGTAAAAAAGTAAAAATTTAAATAATTAGATAAACTTTTGGTCTCAGAATAAATTATCATTATTGCTATTATTATTTACATTGATATGAAAAGCACTACATTTTAAACGTCTTCTGAATTTTTTATTGAAAGCAGCAGGTCATTTCCGAATGTTCGTGCGGAGACGGTGCGTGTTTAGCAAGTGCGGGAAATGTGGAAATGACAGCAATTTGTCTAATACATAGTTCCAAATTGCCATCTAGCTCCGGAAGTTATACAACACATACTTCATCAGGTGCTAAACATCTGAAGGTTCACTTCCGGTTGCAGTTACACGCATACAGATGTTCCTGTTCTCTCTCTGTTTCACCCTCTCTCTCTTTCTTGGCCTCCTATAGTTCCTTTGCATTATTGCTTTTCAATGAGCAACTTCTCGCGAGAAATTAAAAATGAGCATACAACATCGAGCATTCTTTTCTTGTGATCATTGTGGTACACACAATGAAAACTGTTCTTATTTTCTGATTCCTTGCCACATAGAATCTCTCATACCAGCCTCAGTTTCGTTTCTTTGGGATACAGTTTTTCATAAATCGACATTATAGAAAATAACAGTTTTTTTTTTAAATATTCTGAGAGATTTAAAAAATATAATAAAAATTTCACATTGTGAATGAAACAGTTGGGCTAAATCAGAGCATTGAACCAGAGAAAATTGTCCAGAAAGGAGCAATTTAGTTCCTGGAGAAAAAAAATTGTGAAGTATGAAACATTGGTTTCTCTTTCTAATGTCCTTGCGTCAATCCATATTAAATTAGACTGATGAAATAATTTATTACTGCTCTGAATAAGCACAGAGATTGTTTCAACTTTCTTGTTACAAAGCTACCACAGAAAACTGAAGCTAAGATAGCAGCAGGTATTTTCCATGTACTCCAAATTCGTAAGCTTATGCAGGATGAGACCTTTCCTCAGTCGATGTCCGAATCAGAGAAGTCAGCATGGTTGACATACAAAAAAGTGACAGAAAACTTTTTTGAAAACAAGAAACTGAAGCCTACAAAGAAATTGTGGAGGAAATGTTACAACATTTTAGAAATCTAGGGAGTAGAATGAGTGTTAAAATACATTTTCTCAACATCAATATTGAGAAGAACAGGTGACGGTTTCATAGAAACATTAAAACAATGGAAGCCCGCTATCAAGGCAATTGGATCTGTCAACGATTGCTGATTACTGTTGGTGTTTGAAAAGAAACAACAGTGAAGAAAATATCACAGCTTTAAAAAAAATTAAAATAAACCTACAAAAACAGTTATGTCTTAAAATATAAGTATATTATTACATTTCATGCGACATTGTCTAGTCCGATAGAGTAAAACTGAAAACTTTTTAATTCAGGGCAATCGCGGAAAAATAAAAAATAGCAGGAAAAGTTTTTAGTAGGCCAGTGATAAAATATGAAGTGAATGTTTTGTGTTTTATTTACGTTATTTATACAATGTTTCTTATTTATCGTCTCTAGCTAGGCTTCAGATGCATTAGAATATACTTTAAAGCCCCTGTGTTATGTTTGTATGTCTTGCATCTTTAATGCGAGTTAGGTATTAAAATGTTTTCTCTCTCTTTAAAATGTCATCACTTTCACTTATAAAATACCCCTTGCGGAAAAATTAATTAATGCAATTTGTGAACAAATTCAGAAATATAGAATGACTAATAATTGTCCTGGGTTTTATTCTAAATACTTTAGAAAAAGATTAATTCCAAAACCTGTAAACATTTTAGAATTACAGAAATTATAGAAATTATAGAAACCTCATAGGCATAAACATATTATTTTTAAGGAATTATAGAGGAGTACATGGATGTGCGATGAGCTTGTTGCCATATAAAAAAAAATTCTGTAAAACATTGTCTACCGTTTACGTCCCAAAAATTTTGTAAAATTTTAACAGAATATTTTTAGTTTTAAATTTTGCAAGTATGTTTCAACTTTTTAGTTCTAAATCTTTGGGCGGTAGCAGTAGCAAGACATAAGAATAAAAAATTAGTTACAAATATGTATTTTATCTTTCTTCGTTTTCCTTTTTTCTGTATTAGCAACAGATGTTCACATTAGGATTTACAAATTTTAAGACGAATTTAATTGCATTTTTTAATATAAATAGCATGTTTCATTTCGGCGGGTTGAATGTTTTATATAATATGGAAATGGTTTTGAAAATTTCTTGCTTGGTTGCTCTGAGGCGATACTTTTGTATTTTACCAATCTTATAGTAAGAGGTCGTTTCTTACTCTCGCATTTAATGATGAATATTATTCCAATTAAAATTACTGCGATTCAGTGAATGTAATTCAGTTTCAGTTTTTGCTGTTGATGCTAAACTCTTTACAAACATTTGACTTTTTCTGAGGTTGGGAGAAGAGATGTTACTTTATATATAAGGGTGCAAAAAATGTATACACACCTTTATAGTAGACATCTATTTAATATATTTCAAAGTTGAACAGAAAAACAACAGTAATGTGTATGAATGCATAGCGTTTAATGCCCGTTTTTGCTACAAAGGCACCACAGGCGATGGACACTGGTGACACATGAAATAAAATGATATGCTGGGAAAGGGTTTATTTTTAAGGAAGGAAATGTTCCAGGCCTAAGTTTAGGGTACCTCCCCGGCATTTGCCATTTATGAGAACTGAGGAAAAGCTGGAAAAAACCTCAGTCATGGAGGACGGTCCTGACGGGATTCAAACCCTAGAGCTCCCTCTCACGAGTCCGCGATTTAACGACCTCGGCCACCCTTGGCGGTACAGTAATGTGAAGTATGATGTTCTGTAAACAGATGTGACTCTCATACTTTATGATAGCGTTGCTACGTGACAGGGAAATCAACAATGAACAAATAAAGTCAAGATTATCGTATGATGTCCTGTAAACAGATGTGACTCACATTACGTTATGCTAGTGTTGCTACAACAAAATGGAGCCAAGATTATCGTTTGAACAGAGGAAAGTAATTTTGAAGTGATATTGGAAAACCGAGAATGTTGTTGAAGTTCAAAGGCAATGGAGACCCGTGTATAGAACAGAACCGTCAACGCGAGTAACAATTGCACGCATTCGAGACAAATTTGAGACTCGTGGTACCGTATGCGATGTTCACGAGGGCAGATCTGGGCAGACCTCGTACAGCAACAAGCCCCGCGCACTGGATCCAAGGCACTGGATAGGACGAAGAGGTCCAATTCAGTTTCTACCGCGTTCTCTGGATCTAACTCCGTTGGACTTCTACCTATGGGGAACTCTTAAGGATGTTGTATACCGTAGAAAACGGCAGCACTTCGGGAAGAAATTGAAACGGCATGTGCTGCAATCGATGAGGACACTTTCGCAAACGTTGCTCAATCGGTAGCTCAACGTACTCAGAAGTGTATCGACGCCGATGGTGGACATTTTGAGCAACTGTTGTAAATGTAAAAGTCTAAGATGATTAGTGCTCGTCATTTTCTGTTTGTGTGAATTCCGTTTTGTTATGTTAACACAGGCTCTTCTTTGCTTGAAGTGTGTATACATTTTTGACACCCTCTGTGTGTGTGTGTGTATATATATATATATATATATATATATATATATATATATATATATATTTCTATTATTCGGTCGTGGTTTTCATCTGAATTCTTTTGTTCTGGTCTTGAAACTGGTGATGCTTTAGGAAACATAGATTATGTTAAAAATAATGTCCTTGTTTCACGTTTGACGTAGCAAGCACGCTCCAAAACTTAAAATTGAAGTTAACGCATGATCACTGTGATGTACTGAGCTCTGTATTTTAAAATAAATAATCCCGGTCTGATGAGCCTTCAGTACTACCGTATAATAATTCTTTCAGTGCTTGCTTAAGGATCACCAAGATTTTGCACCTAAGAAAAGTTTCAAATTGAAGGACACCTACCCAGACCATTAGCGATAAAGCAAATTAACTACAGGTCCATGCAGTCTCCGAGGAGGGTTCAGCAAAAATGCAACTGTCAGATTTTTTCCAAAAAGTAACTATACAGCAACCGTAACTCTAGGGATGACTGTTAATGAAATATTTGTTACATTAACTAGGCGCTCACTTGTTTATTATTGTGAAGTAGTATATTACGTTTCCCTTCACGATAAATGAAATTCGCGAGAGTCTAACGTCACCTGCCATTCTTTCTTTCTGAGTGAAAACAATTCTGAGTTAAATTTTACCTGGTCAATTTATTCCAATTGAGAATCATACCAGAGCCGATCAGATATTAAACACACTTCAGGAGATACGCACACCTTTTGACCTTTAAAAATTATATATATTTTTCACGTTGTCTTTGTCTTTAAAATTAGATTTTGTGTACTGAATATTTAAAACGTACAAAGGATAAAAATTATTCACTTATAATATAAAAATGTGAAATTATTAATTCTCAAAACATTTACAGTTAAATGTGCATAAAAGGTATTTACAGTATTATTCCCAAAAGTTTGAAATTTTGCGAGTATTATAATGGAAATATCTAAATCTACAAACTGCGTACAGTGCAAATGTTGGAGGGAAATTCTGTTTATTTGAAGTCATATAAATACTGAAATTTAGATTGTTGATTCAACAATTAAAATAAGTTTCATGCAATTATCAGGGTGATCGTTGAAGCTGTGTAAACGATATTTGAAAAATACGCTTTTAAGAAAATAAGCGTCAAATTTTACAAGTTTATGAAATGACAGTTGCAGTCCCAATATGCAGATTTCGGTTTTCTTTTCAGCAACACCTTTCCTGTGTCTCATTACTTTTTTCTAGTAAAAAAAAAAAAAAAGAGTCTGCCACCATGTGCTTTATCTTTCAATGTCAATAATAAAAAAAAATCAGCTTGAAATTTATTTAAGCCAATAAATAATGAATCACTAAAAAAATTCTGAAGTAAGGAAATAAATGTGATTGGTGTGTTTTAGTAAACTTCCAACTATAATTGCACAACAAAATGTTTTAATGCATAGCTCGATCGAAACTGTAGAGATTAAAAATTCTTTCGCAGGCATAAAGCCGAATGTATGTAAATTATCTACATAGGTTCAAAGTGTTGTTAATATTTTATCCCTAATGCTGTTCCTACCCGCAAAAAGCAACGCTATTTCAAAAATCGTGATATCTTCTAATATGCTTAGAAATTTACATTGTGTCGATTGTTGCTAATTTGCTTTAATTGCGGAATAGTATACATTTTTAAGATTTCCTCGTTAATAGCAACTTTCTTGGATTTAATTACACGATTATTGCGTAGTTAGGCATTTTGTTAAATAGAAATCATCGTTGGCGCATTTTTTGCAACTATGTTTCTGCTCGAATTAGCATAGTTTTAGTGCAACAATATATTCACCCAAATATATGAGGTATCTACGATTATTATAATTGTTAAGAATATTTTCAGAATATTTTTTTTTTTTTGTTACCATTGACAAAATCCACAATTACACACAAAATTATTCGTATATCTGCATTAAAATGGTTCGTTTTAGCAGTAACTTTGTACACAATAGTATTATTATAACGCTATGCAGAGAAATAAAGTTTTACGTTATTAATCATTGCTTATTAGAAAAGCATTAGCCATATTTATTTGAAGTATTTCTAATAAAGGTTAAAAAATATTAATACTATAGTGATGAAAGAAAAATAAGCAAAGTTTACTTGAAATATTTAAAGTTTTGCATTTAATACAGAATGGCGACAAAATAAACGTATTTATATTGAATGATTTCTATATTTTATGAACATAACACTCGAAAAAAACATTTTTTTAATTTCTTAAATGCTTATGAACTAAATGTACCTCTGAGGACTTATTTGCAATTTATTTTATATCCTCAAAATATTTAAGTTCCCATTCTCTATGGCAAATCGAACTAAGAGCGTTACTGAAGATATTATTACACACAGCAAGTACATTTCATATCCCAGATTAATTGAAGTTTTCTCGAACAAGCTACAACCAAGTGTATACTACTTTAAAATCTATTTACAGCCTTAAATATTTCGAACTTATCAGTATGTTGCAATAAGCATGAACACGTGAGAGAAAAAAAAATTTATTTAAAATTGTTTTTAAGTGAAGGCTATATTGAAACAGAGGTAAATGTTTTGAAAATAGCACAAAAAGGGTTCTTAAGGCTTCATTGTGTACGCAATCAGTAAAACCTTTTATATTATGAATCCCAATATTTTGTTTATTCTCACACATAACATATTTAAATATCTATTTTCGTTTTAGCACTAAAATATTGTTACCACAAGAGCGTGCATTATGCAAGAATAAATAAATTAAATTTCTAATGGAACTGGAAAAAAAAAAAGGTTTTGTAAATTTGTAGCATTTGGTAGTTTCAGAGTAACGCTTTCAATGACTGTATTCGTCGGGCCTGGTGGTGTAACGGTAACCATACTTGCTTGCTAAACCCAAGATCGCGGGTTCGATCTTCGGCCAGTACAGATAGATTTTTTGGGGGCGTAAAAATCCAAAAATCCTTCGGAAGTAAAGCTGTGGGGCCGTTTCGTCTATTTACGGCACGATAAAGAACCTCAAGCCAGAAAAAACAGGCCTCTGAGCAAAATTTGTCCGCCGTTTCATCCCCTGAATTGAATGGGGCGCTGATGAACTGAGATGTTAAATAAGCCAATAAAAAATCAATATAAAATAGCTAGTATTTCAGCTCACAAAAAAATGTAATTATCTTATTATACTCGTAATAAATGTATTTCAAAAGTGTTATTTCTAAAATTGACAAATGAAAGCTTGCAAACCTATATATCTTATAAACTCTTTGTGCATGTTTTACCTATAAGCAAAATCCCCGAATTTTCCACCCATAAAGAACACCCTGAAGTTGAAACAAACAAAAACTGCGCCAAAAATCAGTTATAATGAATTTACTTCCTTTGAAATTCACTGGCGATGCTCATTTTTCTGTAAAACGCAGCAGTTGCCAGTAGTGGCCTCTAAAGACAAGAGCGAAAGGTGATTTCTAGTGGGCAACTGCGTCTCTTTACGGAAAAGCAAATATCATAGTAGGTATAAAGTTGTCTATAATTGAATTTTGATGCGATTGCTTTTGTTCGAACCCAAGGGCTTTCTTTGTCAAAATTGTAAGGTTTTGAAATTTCAGTAAAGGATTGCCTAAAATGTTTCCTAGAAGGCAACACAAACAACATACAGTTAAAAAAACATGAAATAGACCGCATCTACCCCTATATTTCAGATAATTAGGCATCCTTTTTCGTAAGTCAGTAAAAATACCGTTCATCTCTAGAGGTAATTGTTACTTAGCTGGTTTATGCGTATTATGGCGATTATCCAAAAGGTCGCGTGATTTGTGAACTATTTTCTGTGTCTTTTTTTTAACTAACTCTATAGTAATGTACTAATATTTTACACTTTCCATGGAATAAAAAAGAACAGCAACTAAAATGAAATTTGGAATAACTAATACGAATTAGTACAAATTTGGCACTTGTGGGTAAAATTCCCGAGGAAAGCAGTAATGTATGATCTAGTTCACAGTAGACAGACAGAAGTGACTTAGAGCACAGACAAGTTGAACTAGCTTAAAGACATGTCTTTACAAAAATAACTCCACACTTTTAAATAAATTAAATCTAAAGAACTTACATGTAATTTATAACAATTATGTTATTCTACAAATACGCAGTTAGCTTTAAATCTAGCAGAAACCAATAAATACATTAGATTTAATTTGTTTTATTTACGGATGCTCTTTAACATCTCAGATCATCATTGTTCCATTCAAAGCAGGGCGTGAAACGGCCGACAAATTTTGCCAAAAGGCCTCATTTTTCAGGCATGAGATTCTTTAAATGTACGGCATGGCTTTATTTCTCTTCCGAAGGAAGCCATACTTAGGATTTTTACGCCCGAAAAAACCCATCCAACCCGCTATGTTGGGTTTAGGAGGAAAGTATGGTTACCACTACACCACCAGGACCGACTTATATATATATAAGTAAAAAATACTATATTTATATATATATATATATATATATATATATATATATATATATATTAGTATTCCTCTATCTTCCTTATTTGCATTTTTTTACCGCCACGGGTGGCCGAGGTTGTTAAGGCACGGACTCGTGAGCGGGAGGTCTGGTTTCGAATTCCGCCAGGACCGTCCTCCCTGACTGAGGTTTTTACCAGGTTTTCCTAGTCCTCATAAATGGCAAATGCCGGGGAGGTACTCTAAACTTAGGCCTGGAAAGTTTCCTTTCCCAAAAATAAGATCCTTTCCCCATATATCATTTATCATCTGTGTCCATCGCCTGTGGTGCCTTTGTAGCAAAAACGGGCGTTAAACACCATTCATTTATTTGTATTTATTATATTAATGTTGTTTGTTTATTTTACACACCGATAACGGGAACCGAATAAGAAACGTCATTAAATATCTATGTTTCATTATATACTTTATGAGTGCAGTGAATTTCTGTGATGATTCAAATTTTGGTTGATCCATTTCAGCAGTGACAACTTTATATTTGTTAAAATCTCTGGGTCCCCTTACATTTTCAAATCTCGTTGTATAGTTCCACTAGAATGAGTAGAATAGTTTATATCCTTGGTCATTTTTACCAAATTTCATCTGAGACACGAAGAACACAAAGGAATGCATTCGTCATTGCCGTAATAATTGAAACTATTGCGCTGTTGCAAATGTTTTCATAATTATCAGCAAATTGAACTACAAACCTCAGCAAAATCAGCACATAGTAAACACATCACATGAAAGTCAAGTTATCTGATTATCACATAGCGAACTCAGAATGCTATTGATGTCATGGAAGTCATGACTTGGTGTACATGGTGCAAATAGAATAGCAAGGCAAATTTCTTTAAAAATAAAATTAAAAAGAGACAGTTGATATGAACTAATTGAATTACAATTTTTTTCCATTTTAGTGCTTAAAGCAATAATTAGAGAATTCAACAATGAAAGCTTTATCTCTATTGAGAAAAATCTTACTAATAAAAAGACTCAGTTCCTGCTCTACAAAGTAATTAATTGAATTTGGTAGTCAGATGGATTGATTGATTGGTTTTATTTACGGACGCTCTTTAACATCTCAGGTCATCAGTGTTCCATCCAATTCAGGGCGTGAAACGGCCGACAAATTTTGCTCAGAGGTCTCTTCTTTCAGGCTTAAGGTTCCTTATCGTGCCGTAAATGTACGACAGGGACCCACGGCTTTACTCCATTCCGAAGGAGTCAGATGAAAGAGAGAGGAATAAAATTGTAGTGAAAGTTCTTTATACGTTCCATATACTATACATAGAATGCAATAATATCCTCAAAAAATTTAAAGAAAGCACACGAGTAATGAAAGAACCATCCTTTTTTTTTTTTTTTTTTTTTCAAATACCACAACTTATATCTAATTTAATAGTGTAGTTAATAAACGCTGACAGTCATCTTTACCCAGTTTAATATAAATATCTGTTCGTTTATTTTATTTCCTATACTTTGGCAAGATGCGGATGGTTTATAGTGAAACGCATGGCATGTCCCCCTTCCGTTACATTTACGAGATTTACTGTGTTTTAATTTATTATACCTAATGGCCCTGGTGGCGTAGTGATAACCATTATGCCTTCTAAACCCAAGATCGCGGGTTCAAACCCGGCCAGGACCGATAGATATTTTCGGGCGTAAAAATTCTAAGTATGGCATCCTTTGTAAAGGAAGTAAAGCCGCGGGTCCCGTGTCGTACATTTACAGCACGATAAAGAACCTCAAGCCTGAAAGAAGAGGCCTCTGAGCAAAATTTGTTGGCCATTTCACGCCCTGATTTGAATGGGACGCTGATGAACAACACTTTTTGTAGAAAACATTTGGGGTTTAAGGCTAGTATGTATTTTACTTTAATCATGTTCTTCGTATATAAATATTTCTTATTTTTGTTATTGTTATTTATAGATATATCTAAAACGAAGAAAAAGAGAATGATTTGTTTTAAAAATGTCATAGCTGCATTCATTTCATGAGATGGAAAGTTATAACACGTACATATTCCTGCCTGTTGTCAATTCACGTTTCCTTCCGTCTATCAAGTGAATGTCTATAAAAACAAGCACAATAGTACAATCCGACTGTACTATTACACTGTCGTTATGCTTTGACTACACCGCACAAGTACAGATGAGATAGAGAAACACTCGCTAAAATGAATTTAAAAAATGCAGGCACGTAAAAGTAATTAGCACAGAAGAACGCAAAGTATCTGTTGGTATGGGCGTGTGAAAGTATGCGACTACAAGACGCGATAAACTTAAATGGAAAAGAAGTACAGAATAATAATAATAATAAAAAAAAAGCATGGCAGAATGAGGTAGGTGAAAAAAATACGCATTTAAGAAATATTAGAAAATTTATAGGAAAATACGGATGCCTGTAGGCAAACACAAAATCTGTTTATTATTATTATTATTATTATTATTATTATTATTATTGTTGTTGTTGTTGTTGTTGTTGTTAATTTACTGTGTGTCATATGTAAAAGAGCAAAACTTAGAGCAGAAATGATTGCAATATTGAAGTAAAAATGTATGTATTATTTATATTATTTTCATATTTATTGAAATAAATGTTTGATGCTAAATTAATAAGAAATATATTGAAGATAATTAGAGTCTTAAAAACACTAATTAAAGATAAAGGTTGCTATTTTGAGTTATATTTTCTCCAAAAAGTTTTTAATGGAAATTAAATTTGTTCAAGTCGTCAAAAAAGACAGAAAGCATAAGCAGTTCAGGCGTCTACAAAGAACAGTAAAACTGCTGCCGCCTCTTGTTCCTAAACTTAAATTGATTCAACTCTAATTATGATTTATGTTGCAATAAAATGTGATAAGAATTGTTGTTATTTAACGCGAAGGGTAAGAAGGCTTCTCTATTACCACACCAAAAAAATATTTTGGTAATTTTTTTTAACGAAAGAAAATTGTAACTTGTTTTACGGCAAATTATGACATAAAAGTTTCAGTTTAGGGCAGCATGGAGGAAAATTATAAAATCACTTACTACGGAATGAATCAGATGTTTATATAGGAATTAAACTTTAGGAATCTACAGCCGTTTCCATTCTATGTCGGCTGCTTTCTCATTCCGCTGTTCTAAAACACTATAGACAAATTGTATGTAATGACTTCTAACGTTGTAAACGATTATAAAATAAAGATGGTTTCTTGATTTTCAAAAGAATGGAAAGATACTGTGCATAAACTCGATCCTTTTTTGGATACTTTAAGAATGCAAACATTTTTTATTAGTCATGCCATTTTAAAGCAGTCGCAAGAAAAACATTACCCGTTTATATGTTTCTAAACAGCAGATAACAAATATAAACAAACTAGGAGCGCTTTTAAGCCTGAATGTCAACCCTGTAATAAAAGCGCCTTCCACCCTTCCTTCCTCATGGTCTGACGGCAGTATGTCTGAGATAAAACGTGCTGAAGTAATTAGAACGCGCTATTACATTAATTTCTAGTCACTTTTTGCAAATATGGTAAAACCACGCTGCGTCTACGAAACTACCTTAGTTTTGAGTCTTTGACATAAATTATTATTATGATCTGTTAAATTCATCTAATGTAACAATATTTTACTTTAACGAATTTTATATTATTCACTTCTACCTTTTATTGCATAACATAAGTTCGAAAATATTTTTAGTTGGACCCTGAGAATAATAGTGCCGTTTGCCGCAATTCTAAAAACAGTTTTTCGCTAGGTGGAAAATTTCATATTTAAAGCAAGATATTCGATCAAAACTAATAGGGGCTTAACAATTACCTAATTGTAAAGGTATATAAATGTAGTACATTAAAAAATACATTTCGTGAGTATAAAATGAGATATCGTCAATACTAAAAATTGTTTTGAGTATCGATATAAATTTTCTAACGACCAATAACTAAAAATAACATTTTCTTTAAATTTAACACTATGAATTTCTATACGCGGGTTCCAACCTATTAACTGTTCTATGCTCTGCGACTTTTTAGCAAGGGTGTAGGGGCAGGGGAGAAACGGAACATTAAAGTCTGCCCTCCGTTTTAGGCAGGGCTCAAAACCATGCAAGAGTGATTGCTGAAAATTCGTTTAAACGAATCTTTCAAATACCGTAGTATATTAAAAAATAATAGCAAATACGGTGGATTCTTTATTTAAATGTCGCTACCACGACGAAGAAAACAATAATAATATAATTATGGATAATTAACAACAGCCCACTTTTCATATGTCTGTAATTCTAACCAGCTTAAATTTGCCTAACCGTGCCCCTATAATCTTTGCTTAGAAAGTACTACATTACATTTCTATACTGCAAATTGTAGTGGATAAGTTTTCTTGTTTTGTGTAATTATTAGCACTTTAAACGATTGTCGTGATATCGTATCAGTGCCTTATTGCACATTGTTGAATGGCTTACAAATACGACCGCTGAGTGGTAAGGGCGTGTCTCTTACCTGCGGGGAACCTGTGCGGGAAGATGCGGCCATGCCTGGAGAGTAACCAGGGATAGAGCGGGTAGGTGTCCCGTGGCATGGAGGATGCTGCTGCCGGGTGATGATGCGGGGGCGGAGGGAGGTGTGCGGGGGCTGCTCCGGGTCCAGAGCCGGGAGGAAAGCCCGCATGGTGTCCTCCTGCTTGCTGGGCGAGCGCCGCCGCAAGTCCCGCCGCCTGAAAATGCTGTGCTGCGGCGGCCGCTGCCAGGGCGAGCTGGTGGTGATGGTGCGGGTGAGGCGCGTGATGATGTGGGTGTACCAGAGGCTCCGGCAGGTACAGACCCTTGAGTCCGCCCTCGGAAGGCGCGCCGAACCCCGAGGAGGGTGGGATGGCGGAGGGTCGCACCAGGGGAGGCTGAGGTGGAGGCGGCACATGGGTCGCTGCCGAGGACGTAGCTGGAGGCAGCGGTGGAGACGACGTCGGGGATATGGACGGCGAGGGCGAAGTCCCGGAGTGCTGCCTGATTCCCGGGGATAGTTCCGGAGAACATGAAGCCGTGCGATTGTTGTTACTGTTATGGTAATTGTGAGTGGAGGCTGGCGAAGACGCCGGTGAGGATGTCGCGTTTCTAGGTAAGGGTGACGGACCGTTGTCGGTGCCGATGACGTCGCATTCCGGAGACTGGGAACGGCTCGGAGCGGGCGACGTGCCGCCGCCGACTATTGAGTCTATCGAGAAGCCGATCTTGGGCTTGGATGGCACTGCTACTATCGGAGTCGGTGCCAGAGGCATCATCGTTGATTGTTAGCACACCCTTCAACAAGTAACAGTCATCTCACTGCACAACAATGGCTCACCACAGCAACACAGCTACACGGGTTTTGTTCCTCTCTGTAGACGATGTTCATTTGTTACATCACATTGTCTCACACGGCACAACACTATCTCTAGTAACTATTCCTTCCTTCCTTTTCGATTTTTTTAAACAGTTTACACGGATTTTCTGGTTTAAAATAGCACAATTCCCACTCTGGACTCTCACTAAACGATCTCAAAACTGTTTTGGGAGGTTGAAATGCCAGAAGTTCCCGCTTTCCACTTCCCCTAAGTTGGTGGGAGGGAACAAAGCATTTCACCTTCCCCTTTATCCCCTCCACTAACCTGTAGTTCCCAGTGAACAAGTTCTGATTGGGTCATTAGGAAGACAGCTGGGTGTGATGAGATTCTAATGGCGGCTTTCCATTGGCTGCTTGTAGCTAAACAAGGATCTGTTACACCACTCCCATCGGGGGGAACATGGCAACGCTTTGGCAGGTAAGAAATGTTCGCGCAATAAAACATTATCTCAATAAGCGGTTATACAAAGAGTGGCGAAAGAAATATAATCGGATACTAGTTACCTAACACGTTGATTACAATAAACATCGTTTTTTATTGTACCTAAGTGAACATTTTCTTTGCAGCTGCAAATATATTTTCGCGAATTTTCTTTCCATTCAAAAGCTGGTGCCGTGGTGCTGTGTACACTTTGTATGCGCCAACGCGCACATTTGTCCACAAATTACTGTGTGTCAGGAACGTTCAATCACTTCTGCTCTTTTGTTGAAAACTCTTCCCCCCTCTCAGTCCCGCAAGCTTGTTTTATTTTTTGTCTCTTTCACACTTACACACTCTCTTATGTAGGCTATAACACTTGAGCTACAAGAGGCGAGGAATTAAAGCTGCGAGAACAAATATGGCGTCTATTTTCTCCCAACATCCATAATGCAACAGATCCTGACATCTGCACGCACACAGACGCGCGGATCGAGACAGTAGACTAGTGTACTAATTATTGTTGTAGCAAAGTCTCTCTTAATTAATGATTGCCATAAAATATGTGCTTCCAACTACTGCCTGAGCAACCGGTTCGCAGTTCGACTTCCTAGTACGATTAAACAGGGATTTCTTATATAAATTTTAATGATAGAGCAAATTGTTTATAGAGTAAATTTAAGATACTTAAAAAGAGAAACTCTGTTTCATTTTAATAATTTCTCACAGAAAATAATTATATTTTAACACGAACTATTTAATACGCATAATGAATATCCACTTGATTAGTGTTTATCTTCATTCAAAATCTTGCTATAGGTGATAATGAACAATAGCCAGGACATAATCCAGTACGAACTGAGAAAAGAGTGAAAAACCCCACAGTGCAAAGAATGAAAGACAAACTGCACAGTGACAATAAAAAATCTCCATAAATCTCTTATATCCCTAAAGTTAGTAATCTTGGTAGATTTGCTCTAAAAATAAACAAATAAAATATTTCTTAGTTACGTGCATGTTATTGTCAGTGGTGCAAATGCTATTTTAAATGTGTGCAGCAGGCTTAGAAAATGTGTAAGATAATTAGCATTAATAATTACTCAATAAGACATGAGCATATTGTTGAAAGTTGAGACAAAACCGGCATTTGGATATATTTTTTCGTTTCGAAAGTACTTTTTAGCAAGAGGATACCTTAATTAAAATTCTCCTTATTGGGAACAATCATGACAATGGATGTCGAACAACTGGTTTCAAGATTTAATATTCACCTAACTATGAGCAATTCATTATTTAAATTTTTTGGCTTATATGTTTTTATTTTAAGGCCCAATGTCCCAATTAACCGAATAAGTCACAGAGCCAATTTTATTTTCTGCCTACTTAAAGAAGAAAGAGGCATTATGCGAATTACTTTAAACAAAATTTCTATAATACGAATTTGAACATTTTATTGTTTACAGAAATTGCTACCTATAGATAAAGCTTGCAGGGAGACGAGAAAAAAACAAATGTTAAAGTGTAGGTACATTCTTAAAGAATCATTCCATCTAAAATGTTCTGTAAACAAGCGGACTTAGTAAGTGTTTATCTGTAACGTTGCAAACGTTATTAGAAAACAAAAACAAAAAAAAATTTGTTCCTGTTAGCCTGATAATGGTGGTTCATTATTTCGCTGTAAAATGGAACATTTATGCAAGCGCTTCGGCATTTGTCAGAAATAATTTTAACTCATTATAGTTTACTAAGCCAAAAAAAAAAAAAAAAAAAAAAAAAAAAAAAAAAAAAAAAACTTATGTATACCTTTAACGCCAATAAACTAATTCTTAAATGTGACCAGGTTGTGGCAATGCACTGCTGTATTCACATGCCACTTGGTGATTAAATAAGGTAATGGAAGTCACTTAGATACTATTGAAACATTGTTTCCGCCATTTGCTGTTGTGTAGCTGTTGAACGGCTCTTTCTATAACGAGGTAAGGGAAAGTATTTATTTTATAAATGCATCTAAGAATAATATATAAATACATAGATGCTTGTCTTTCCCTGGTTCTTGAAGCTTCCTCTTTGAACATTTGAAAATGTTAGAAAAACAGTTGAATAATGTTAAAGACTATTTGGTAGCACTGTTATCTAAAGTAGCGCTAAAGATATACATATATTTTACATTATTCACAACACTTATTGTCGGTCCTGGCGGTGTAGTGGTAGCCATACTTGCCTTTTAAACCCAAGATCTCGAGTTCAAAGCCGGGCAGGATCGATGGATATTTTCGGGCGTAAAAATCCTAAGTATGGCAAAAAAAAAAAAAAAAAAAAAAAAAAAAAAAGCAGTTATTTGCAGCAGTATCTGCTTATTTATTTAATAATTTGCATAATATTTCTTTACCTATTTATTTTATATGCAGAAAAGAGGCATCTTTTGTTTTATTAAAGGCCAAATTCCCATTCCATCTGAAGTTTCAGTTCCAGAATGAGAAAAGCTTAATATTTTTAAGTGAATGTTTATTTTTTTAAACATAAACTGAAATTTAGTTGGATACTATCTACTTTGTTTAGTTAAAGAATTATTAATTCTTTGTATTATAAAAAAAGAAATAGCGTTAATTGGTATAGCCATTCCTAATATTCTTAATATATTTTTAATTATGTCCACAACAAAATATGATCGATATCTATTATTAAGTTAATTGTCTGAAGAAAAAATTGAAGTATTTTTTCATAGTTTTTTTTCTCTGTATACCTTATTTCTAAACCTATAGGAATATAATTATTAAGGTGGCATTATTTGGGTATTTATTTTATTTACAGCTTAGAATAGCCCCACTTAATATAATGTTCATTATCAACATTATCGTCATCAAAGTCACTTGATTAAATTTGATTGTGCATCTCGAATCCTGCTTGGGTCAAATTGTTTGGAGGGGTTATTCCCCCCTGCCCCAAGTTGTATTTGGCATGTAACTTTAGGTGCCGACGACTCCTAGATTTATTATTATTATTATTATTATTATTATTATTATTATTATTATTATTATTATTATTATTATTATTATTACATCTCTGGCCAAAACAGTGCTCGTCACGCCAAGAGAAAAATGCAGTCATATCGTCGTTCGCGCTGTACAATCTGTTCGGGAGTACATAACCTAAAATAGTTGCCAATCATAGTATTTAGTGTAACGTTTACGTGTATATGCTCAGCGGGCAAGTAGCAAGAACACACTATAAATTTATACATTTTTTAGTAGATTAGTAACACTAATGAATCGTTACCGCCTTTTTCCAGAAGACTGACGACGCATTAATAATGACCAGTTGCCTAAAATTTGAACAAAAAAAATGTACTAGGGACACCTGTACTATATTTCAGAAGACTGTCATCGGTCCTTAAGTGATGTATATACTCATCTATACACAACATAACAAAACTGAACGTAACACTCAACTTCTCTCATACACGAAAATAATATACTCACGTGCGATATTTTGGTTCATAGTATGTCCAGTTATTTATTTTGATTAAATATTGTAATATATGCTGAAGATTTACGCAGACATTACGCTCATTACAGGACCCATAATTCTGATAATGCAACTATTAATTGAAACAGCTGAAAGAAGAGAAACGCAGCAAGAGACAATTATAATTACCGTTAGCTTCCAAAAGATTTGCATTAATTTAACGGAGCCACGGGAAAATTAACTTCAAGTAAAATAAAAGGGGGATATAAAAAGAGTAGAATAAAATGTTCTATTTATGGAAAACAGTAAATAATATCAAACATACCAATAAAATAAGTAAGTAGTTTAGAAATTCGAATTGTATTGTATATACTGCATATTGACGCTTATAATGGCCATTTTGTCACAGCCCCAGAGCACCAAGTATTGTTATATGCTTTAGAAGCATGTAATTCTTGATAATACGTAGAACTTGTAGACAAAATGCCCAACATTCCATATCGACACATGGAAACTCCCCTCCCATACAATATCATGGGCTCGTCCATCTCATATGTGCAGGCATAGCAACCTAACAGTCGCACGGCAATTGTTTTATCCGCGGTATGGAACAGTTTCGTTTTTAGCCATGTTGCTTTACCATGTTATACGACGCAAAACATTATGAAAGCATTATGTACATAGTTTGTTGGAAAAGAAGGTCTCTTTTGTCTAATGTGACGGTTTCAAACTACCAATTATAAGCGAACACACAGGCGCAGCGTTCATTTTCTTTATTTATTAGTGAAGTTATAGCGAATATGCAAGTACAGTCACCTATGATTTTCTTATCTTTATTTTATCTTTGGAAACATGAATGTCAAATACGTTTAAGCAGTTCAAGGCCAAAATATAAATTGTCTGTTGCAATAGTGATCTTCGTAGATACGGTTTCACAGAGACAAAAACCACTTAGAACAGCTGTTCACAAATTGTGGTCCGCGAACCCCGGCCCTCCCAGGGGGTCTAGAAAACATTAGAGTACTATTACAAATATTTCTTCTTGAATGTATTAAGAGAAAATGAAAGTTTATATATATATATATATATATATATATATATATATTTACGATGCGTAAATAAAAGAATCAAATTGAAATTTGTTTCGGAAGTAAGCCCAAAAGGTTGACCAGGTGAAACATGTATATGTGCCGTAACACATCTTTCAGTAGCAAACTGCGAGAATGTGCGGCAGGCAAACTCGATTTTCCAGGACTATCAGTGAAGATCATGAAAGTATTGTACAGAAATAGTTTAGAAAATGCAGAACTCAAAACTATTTGCTTTCTTCTATGAAGCCTGATATATATGACATGTAAGATAATTTCTACCTTTCAAAAGCAATGTTGCTAATTATTTTGAAGGGGACAAAGCTCTCATGGCTACCTTCTGCGGCCCCAATAAAGCTGTTGTCTTTATTGAACATGATATTTTAATTTCTATTAAAACAGAGTCACTAGCAATGAATTATAATTATTTGATTCATATTTAATTAACCGCAAGCAATGTGGTGTTGTAAAAAACAATAAATCTAACACGAGGACAATTTAATATGGTGTGTTACAAGGCTCAGCCGTTGGCCCTAGCTTATTTATATTAGGTATTAACGATATTGGTAGCTACATACATCCTGGTGTTACAATATATGCAGATGATATTACAATACTTAGCAGCCACAAGAATGTTGCTTTATTAAATTACTAATGAATTTATATCTTTCTGAATCTAAACACTGGTTTAATGTTAGTGGTGACTAGAAGACAAGACTATAACTGTTGTTTATTTTGTCACACATTAATATTAATACATCATTTAATGTATTCGATATTGTAATTGGCTCTAAACTTACTCGGGAGGATCGTGTTGAGCTTGTTTGTGTTGAATTATCTAGATTTTTATATTTGATGAAAAGTTTGACGATGGTTCTTCCCCTTACATATCTTAAAACAGATTTCAATAGTCAATTGAAGTATGATAATCTATTGTGAGGAAATATTTCTGATGTTGACAAGGTTTTTAAATTGCAGAATAATAACAAACTAGTTTTACCGAATACTATAGAACTTTTTAGTAAAAAATTCCTATTACATGTTAAATATACTTGTGTTATTGTTATTTGTTAAAGACAATGTAAATGTTTACACAATAAGGAATGTCCTGCACTTTTAGACAACAAAATATGTAAGTTTCTTTTAGTAGATTAAGTAAAAACCACGATTTTGAATTAATGACATTTAAGACAGCCAATAAATTTCCACGTATCTCTAGCTGACTCATTAACAATGCTTTTTATAATATTAATGCATGCTTTAAGTCAAATATCCACACAAGATTTTTAAGTACTTTATTGTTTTAACATGGTCTACTGCGCAACACGTGCTTCCAGACTGTATACAAATAAATAAATATTATTGTTTTATGTGTTTTATACATTTTAATGTATTATTGTTCTGATTATTAACATCGTGTAAGGATACGCTACAGTAAAAATCAAACATTGGAAAAAAGTTTTTTTTTTTTTTTTTTTTTTTTTTTTTTTTTTTTTTTTTTTTGTAAATTAAAATTATGAACACTTACTATATATAAAATGAAAATTTAGGGCTATAAACTCTGAGGGATTCGCGATCAAGAACTGCTGCTCAAATTACTCTCCCTTTCTTTATAATAGAATGTTGACCATTGGGGGCGTTTATGTACAAAGGAAAAGCCTATCAGGTAGTCAAATTTAAAGACAACTAAAAAGGAAGAAAGTGTTTTCTGTAAAATTAAGGCGATTCTTGTTCTGGTTTTTATTTTATTTATTTATTTGTTTTTTTTGGGGGGGGTAATGGTGTTTAACGCCCATTTTTACTACTGAGGCATCACAGATAGTGGACACTGGTGATACATAAAATGAAATGATAAATTGGGAAAGACTTTTTTTTAAGGAAGGAAACGTTCTAACCTAAGTTTAGGCTATTTCCCCAGCATTCGCCATTTATAAGAACTGAGGAAAACCTGGGGGGAAAACCCAGTAACCCAGTCAGGGAGGAGGTCCTGGTGGATTCGAACTCTAGGCCTCCCGTTCACGAGTCCACGTCTTAACGACCAGCTACCCGTAGCGGTCTTTGTTCTGGGTGAATTTGTGTTAGCACTAACAAGTAGAAAAGCTCATGCATAACAAAGCTTGTATATCATAACATTATTAAAAGTTTCCCCTTTACTATGCTTTACTTATTTATTCTAGCTTAGTCGGTTGTGGGTCTAGTTGTAACCATACTTACCTCGTAAACCCAGGTTCCATGGATTTTTTCAGGCGTAAAAATCCTAAGTAAAGCCATGGTTCCCGTGTATTAGATTTACGGCACGTAAAAGAATCTCAAGCTTGAAAGAACAGGCCTCTGAGCAAAATTTACCACCCGTTTCACGTCCTGATTTCAATGGGAAACTGATGACCTGAGATGTTAAAGAGCATCCGTAAATAAAACAACAAATCTTCCAGTTCTAAGTGTAGATGTACTAATCTTTCCTATTTCTTGGATAGGACACAACCCATGGCACAAAAGCAAGGTCCACCTGAAGGAACAAACATCAAACATCACCATTTTAGTGTTTGTTTATAATTTTAGGCACATAATCGTGGTGTAAATTTTTTTAAAATGTTATTCGCAAAGAATAAGATAAGTATGGACATCCTGTTTTCTCTTTCTTCCAAATTCCGCTCGAGTAATTGATTTAATTATAGCAATTCTTTCCCGATTTGAATTTTCAGTAAACACTAAATTTTATAGTCGTTTTAAATGTGAAAATTAACAATAAATACTGATAAATTATCAGTAACAAGCTATTGATGAAAGTATTCTTTGTTATTTAATGTGTAAACTAAGATGCCTATATTATATTTGTAAAATGTGGTAACTTTATAACGAAGTTGCTGACAATGATTGTAAAAGTTGTTCTTCTGTTTACGTGCTGCAGCATTTGATAGTAGCAACTGTTTAATGTTCACGCTATATCTAATCTACTTATTTCTTTTACTTTTAGGTCAGTATTTTAAATCATTTTTGTCTCTTTAAATTTTATTATAGTTTGTATCGATCTCTATACAGGTTGTCGTTTCTCATTTTGTTCGTTCTTTAGCTTCTTGAATTTTGTGAAATATATTTATGTAAATTCAATTTATTTCTACCCCCTTTTTCGCTAATTAATAACTCGCTAACTTAAAGAAATTTTGCACAGCAAGTTTACAAAATTTTATTTTTGTGACTTTTCTTGTTTCATTGTAAAACTTCCGATATGGAATTAGAATTTACTAATTTTGTTTTCGATGGCGTTTTGATAAACTTTTCCCAGTTGTTTAAATATTCGCAACAAAATACTGTAGATAGTTATGAGGATTTATTTTCATTTATTCCTTTTTGATGAACGGGGATTATTAATGTAACAATCCGTTGCTTTAGTTTTCTCGTTGAGGTTGTAAATGTATAATAAATTCTCTAAATTAAATAAATTGAGCTAATCCGATGTTTGTAGGTCCATGTGCACGAGCGCCGTACTCTGCTTATTTCGATGGTAACACAGCTCCAGGAAAGTTTTCTACGATCTTATTTTTACTTTTTTACAAATATTAGGGCTTCAGAGTGAGTGAGTGACCGGACTTGGCGTGGGTAACCAATTGTGGAGTTGACAGCCCACAATTTTCGGCTTTTTAAGAACGTTTTGCGCTCCGGACCCGTCGTTAGCCCTTCTCATTAAGTGCCTCCCTTTGGTTCAGGTTTGGCAGGAAGTGGTTCTCGCCTCGAGGAATATTTCCCCACTGCCTTGAGTTCGATGATTTCTTTTCCCTTCCCCCACAGGTCATTCCTTAATAAATCTCATCAGGTAATTATTATATAACAATAAAGGTGAAAAGAATTAGGCATCTTGGGATAGTCGAAGGCTTTTCCTTTGCGAGATAATTTGTAACTCAGACACAGAGGAACACCTTAAAAATTCTGCACGTAAAATGTCGGACGTTCCTTCTTTTATGACTCATTTTTGGTCTTAATACTACAAGCTCCGAGCTTCAGGTCTGGAAACTGATTTCCGAGAAATTACATTTTCAGAGAAACAGGTTACTCTACCTGCAGGCTGTCAATTCGACTTGCAAATAATGGTAAGTGCCTTCTTATTGCACAGTCTGCTGTATTAGGTTTCACTAAAGAGAATTGACGTTTCATTATCAGGCACTAAAAGAAAATATTCCATTTATAAAACACATCAAGCGGAGGGAAGTCTACAGATAAAGCAGAGGAAGACAAGAACTAGAAGATTTTCTTTCGGACGGAAGATGAAGGTGACACCTACAAGAAGCAGTAAAAGGAGAGATTCATAAAACATGGAGTACTAGTCATGAGCTGATTATATCAGTCGTAGTGATGATATTACAGAAATAGGTGGTGATTTTATCAGAAACGCTATTGGTGGTGTAAATAAAACCAGAAAGTAATAATGATAATACCAGAACAGTAGTAGTGATTGGTGATGATTATTCCAGGAACAGTATTGGTGATATATGTAATATCGGGGCAATAGTGGTGATGCTGATAATACCAGGGGGAAAATTGGGGGTGCTTAAAATACCAGAAACAGCAAAAGTGGAGAAATTGATAATTAACCGCAAAAGTGACGATATTGTAACACTAGGAACAGCAATGGTGATGTTGATAATATGCAATAGTTGTGCAGATTATTTCACTTATATGACATCACCTTAAAATCGACCAATGAAACAAAACAATATTTAGAATTTTGACCAATCACAGCCCGATATCGCAGTGAAATTAATCGAAAAAAAAGTATCAAATCAGTTTTATCACGCGACGTGCATTTGTCATATGGTCAGTGTAGCCCAACTCTATACCTCCACTATATAATTCCTGAGCACGCATCAATGACCACTTTTCTGTGTTTTCAGGAATTGTAAATTTAAGTAACTTAGTTTGTATTCACTCAAGCAATTGTTTTTGCGTATTCATCCAAACAGTCTGAATTCATTATGTAAATTATGTAACAATATTTGCCTAAGCAACTATAAATCTTAATAAACTCGTTGTTCAGAAGGGTAAAATGTTTTCTCTCTTTCGTTTTTCTCAGTTGGTATTAGTAAATGGAACGGTAGCAATGGTTATAGTCGATTTTCATCTATTTCATTCACACGGTTTCTGAATAGGTTAGGTATTCATATGTAAGTATACTATTTTATACAATTATTAATAATCGTACGCGAATTTCAAATATGTATTACTTTTATTCTTATTCTAATCATGAAATAGCCCCAAACCCGTATTTAGCTCTACTCTATTGGCATTACTGACAAATGATATTCGTTTGTTGCTACATTGTTGGAAAATTTAAGTATTCATAATACAAATATACAACTATTACAATATTGTAAGCCAAATTTTGAGGAACTATATTTAATTTTTTATTTTATTCCTGAAATAGTCCTAATAAATTACGAGCCGATAAATTCATGAACACAGTGAGTGAATTTATCTGGAAAGCTCAGACCCTGCAGTGACATTACTTGTGATAATTCGATGGAGCAGCAATAATATACTGATAATAACAGGGTCAGCAGCAGCCACGTTGCAGGCAATTATTGTAATACTAATAGTGCTAGTTACAGGAGTAACAAGAATGATACATTGCATGTATTTGTGGAAGAATTCATTAATATGCAAAATAGCAAATAAAGACGAATGCATACTATACATAATAAAATACAACATCCATATGATATGAAAATAAATGGGTATAGAAACCGGTACCTATATATATATCCGCTTTTTAATGGGAAATATGGGTTTCATATATAAAATAAAAACATTAAAACGGAATTTAAATAAGTGTATCTACAAATAACTTTTAACAGAGAAATATACAGGAACGGAAAGAATACGATAGAAAAAAAATTGAATGTGGAAAAAAGGTATATAGGCAATGAATATAACAGGACAATCACGCTCATAAAGTGTAGGAAACGAAACAGAAAATAAAGAGTGCAAATTTATTAAAAATTGCAAAAATATATTAGGAAATATTTGTAGAAGTTCTGGAAGAAAATGAAATTTAAAAAGACGTGTTTGTTGTTAGAAATGCAGATGATAAAGAAAACAGTAAAGGTAGACGAAAATAAACTGTAAAGGAGTGAGTAATAAAATGAAAGAAAATAAAAACGTGAAAATGAAGATAAAAACGTATTAGAGGAATATCAAATAATAAAATTGAAGATAAGCAAGGAAATAAAGAAACAATTGGAAAGGGGAAAATTAGGAAAATAAATAAATAATAATAGTGGAAAGTACAGCTTTTTGAACAGTGTTCAACGCCCATTTTTACTACTGAAGCACCACAGGCGGTAGACACTGATGTACATGAGATGATGAATGAGGAAAGGATTTTTTTAAGGAAGGAAACGTTCCAGGCGTTAGTTTAAGGTACTTCCCCGGCATTTACCATTTATGAGGATCGAGGAAAACCTGGAAAAAACCTGTCAGGGAGGACGGTCCTGGCGGGATTCGAAGCCCAGACCTCCCGCTCAAGAGTACGCGCCTTAACGACCTCAGCCACTCGTCGCGGTGGAAAGTAGAAATGATTAACAGAGAAGTAAGTTCGCGAAAACAGGGGGGGGGGAGTTATAAACAATACAAAATAAAGAAGAAAACAGAAAATATTAAAAAATAGAGAGAGAAACGAAGTTGTCTGATAAAGCTGTTTACTGTAAATTATGGCATCTGTACGTCGGAAAATGCTGAGGGCACATTATTACCATGTCCTGAGGAAACGCTACGCATGTTTGCTGCACAACATCCTGAGCAAGCAACAACTTTATTTCTGCCCTCGGGACATCATTCTATTGCTCTCGTAAATCCTGCCCACTTTGTGAATCTTCACTCAAACCCAAGGATTACCAACTGGAGGTCCGCAGACCCCTCCGGCTCGCAGAATGCTAATTAACATTCATCAGAGATCATAGAAAGAGTGGGTAAGTGAGCAAGAGCACGTGTTATCTCTACGTCGCAACTGAGTGCTGAATGCAGAAACAGCGGCTTCGGTTTAATTATCACAGAGGGTCTGAGATTGCCGATAAATTCATGAACATAGCGAGTCTGGAAAGCTCAGACCCTCGAGTGATATTTATTTTACTATTTCAGGGGAAAAAAAAAAGAATTTAAATATAATACCCGTAAACCTGGCTTACAATATTATAATAATTGAACATTTGTATTATGAATACTTAACCTTTTCAAGCCATGCAGCAACAGACGAATGTCGATTGTCACTAATGCCAGAAGAGAAGAGTCAAATATGGGCTTGGGACTATTTCATGAATAGAGTAAGAATAAAAGTAATAATTAAACTGCATGCACGGATTATTAACAATTGTATTAAATATTATACTTATGAATACCTAACCTATTCAGAAACCGTGAGAATGAAATAGATGAAAGTCGACTATTACAATCGCTACCGTTCGATTTACTAATACCAACTGAGAAAAAACGAAACAGAGAAAACATTTTACCCTTCTGAACAACGAGTTTATTAAGATTTATAGTTGCTTAGGCAGATATTGTTACAAAATTTGCATAATGATTTCAAACTATTTGGATGAATATGCAAAAACAATTGCTTGAGTGAATACACATTAAGTTAGTTAAATTTACAATTACTGAAAACACAGAAAAGTGGTCTGTGATGCGTGCTCAGAAATTATATAGTGCAGGTATAGAGTTGACTGCACTGACCATAAGACAAATGCACGTCGCGTGACAAAACGGATTTGTTAATTTTTTTCGATAATTTCATCGCGATATCCGACTGTAATTGGTCAAAATTCAAAAATTTGTTTCGTTTCATTGGTCGATTTAAAAATGACGTTACATAAGTGAAATAGTAAGTTTAGTGTCAAAGTAACATAATGTGTTATAAGATCAAGGTTTTAATCCCTAACGTGTTTTATTATCTTTTTAAATTTGTTATTTTAGTTTTCCTTTAAACCTAAATTTGAAAGCAGTGGAATTTATTAAATACTGTTCTTTGTGCGTGAGGGTGCGGGCGCGCGTGTGTGAGTGGTGCCTGTTTGATGAATAATGCAAGCTCGAACAATCTCGGAGGCAAGGGCTCCATTCAATTTCTAAATGTAAGAAGGTCCTACAATTCTATAAAGATGAAGAAAGTTAATTCTCCCAGCAATCTCCTTTTTTCTCCTTTTACATTGCCTTCAGTAATACCATGGGTGCTGATAATTTTTCGGTAATTAATAAGGTTAACGAATGCTTGTTGTCATGATGATAAAGTCAAGTAGCATACCTAGGAACTAAGATAAGTTACAACATCCCCACCCCATTTAACCAGAGTTACGAATGTTTACCCACTGTACGTATTAAGCAACTGTGCTGTTGTGGGGGCATTGCCATAGAACAGCTATGCTGACATTCTAACTTGCATATCACACCGTGTTAGCGAAGCTGTGAAGGGCTCTAATAAGAAATAAAGCATTTCTGGACCCATGTTCATATAACATATTTGCACTCTCTATATGCAAGGAACGTTTCCTCAAACTTTGGAGTTACTTTTTTTCACACGCTGTATATTCGTTAAGAATTTTTCCCCCCTTTTTGTTTAGAAATATAATTCTGCAATCTAATGTTAATTATCGCAACTAGATTGAATAAATGAACAACAGATTAATGGAAATGTAGATTGTATTTCAATATAAAACATTAAAGGTGGTACTTAAAAATAATACGCTTATTATACCCTCTAGGCCTACAGTAATGATGCAATTGATGCTGTAAATATAAATTATATATACATATTATATAATTTTACATATATATACTATATATGTATAATATAGTATAACGTTAACATGTGAACTGAATAACGCCAAAAAAAGAAAGTTCTCTGGTTTTTTCTGTTTACGGAGCTTGGAAAGCCAAGAAGGCCGTAAAACACTATTCAAAGGGAGAATAAACCCGAGGATCAAGTATGATGCCACTTTTAAAATGACCACCGTCGGAGGGTTAATAAACCCAAGGCCTTTTAAATACGTTAGGACTTTGTACCGACAGTCGATTGTACAGTTAACTTTAGACCACCAAAGTCAACAAAACGTTTTAAACTTTCAAATAATAGCGAATGGCAGGTGTGGCAGGTGGATTTAAACCACCCAATGGTAAATATATGTTTGAACTTTTGTAGATAGGCGCGAAACTTGCGCGTGCTCATGTGAACGCCTTTGGCGTCGTTAAACCGATTACTCGATTTGAGTTTAATATAAAAGGGGACGTTTGCTCTGCTTGGCAGGCAGTTTTAAGTTAGACGCTCAGCTGAGAAGTAGTTTAAGTTTTACACGCGGCGTGAAGCAGTTCAAAAATTTACACGCTGCAAGCAAGTCTAAGTTCCAGACGCGGCGAGACGCAGTAAGCTCTATACCCGTCCAAATGCGTGCTGAGGCATTCGTGATAATTTGTATTTTAGACGCAGTTTTCAGGATCAATTCATATCCGTGAAAGGCATGACAGCTAAATTTATATTCGACATAGAGTGGTAAGTTCAATCGTACACAAAGCATTCAACACACAAATTGCAAGGAGTGTGGAAGAGTCCTAAATAAGCATTTTGAGATAGGGAACTTAAGGTCTGTGGTTTCTAAATGTCATACAATAACATAAAATCTGTTAATGATCAGCATGCCACTGATTAAACCTCCATAGGAGGTTGTGAAAAAGACAATCCTTTCACTTATTTCAGTAGTGTTCCTGAATAGCTGCATTGTTTAAGGCATGCGACATAAAGAGGTGTTAGATATTGTAATGGCACAGAAGGTTCGAGCCTCCATTGCTGATTTTTTTTTCATTTCATTTTTTTTTCGTGTTAGTTACCATATTTGTTTTGTTGTTCAGAACCGCCCATTCACTCTGACGAATTAAGCAAAATAAGTTACAACGTGTTTAACACGAATAACATAGTAACTCTAAACTTGCAAGAGTAAAGCCGTTATCCAAGTGTTATCACCTTGGCCTATGATGTACATGTAGCACTGTACATGCAGGTACATTTCAAAATTTATAAGATCCTTCCGCCACTCTAGCCAATAATGTTAGACATAGTGAGTACTTAAAGGGGGGGGGGGGAACACACTTTCTCCAAAGTAAAGGAAAAAATGAACCTGAATAAAACCAAATATCTAACGAAAATTAAATAAACTGCATTTTAGCCTTTCACCCTGCGTAAAAACCAAATAAAAAAATTAAGGATTAAGAAAAAAGGCATTTTAAGTGCAAAAAATAACATAGATCATCAGATATACTCTTCGATTTGTCGGCCTGCAACATCCCTGCAAAGCGTGCACGTACAAAGTAATGATCCTTGCACCCTCTCAAAAATATCTGGAGTGTTACGAACCTCATCACAAGCAGCCAACCCCTTTGCTAGTAACTGTTCATCAATTACAACGAGACTCTTAAAATGTCCCCATAAAAACAAATCTGGGGGGTTGAGGTCCGGAGAACGTGGTGGCCAATTTACAGGACCACTTCTTCCAATCCACTGCCCAGGAAGCCCAGATTATCTCGTACTTCCACACTGAAATGGGGAGGAGCTCCGTCGTGCTGCAACCACATCTGACGTCGGATGTTTAGAGGAATGTCTTCTCAAAATCACAGGCAAAACATGGGTGAGGAACTGAAGATACACGTGCCCGTTTAACCGTGTAAAAGTAGATACGATCCAATTATTTGATTGGACACGATGCCCGGCCACACTTGATGCTGATAACCAGCCCCCATCACTGCATGCGGCTGCTCATACTCCCATACATGACTGTTCCTTTGGTTCAGAATTAGCCCCTTCTTGTGAGCATGGCCTCGTCGGTCAAGAGAACCGAGGTGAAGTCAGGCTGTTCATTCTGCCGCTGCAAGGCCCACCCCAGAACTTTAGTCTGGGACCGAAGTCCGCTGGTCCCAATGCCTGCATCTTAGGCAGATGATAGAGAAATAGTTTTTCCTCGTGCATGACCCGCTACACGCTGGACTTGTTCGTTTTCATGCCCCTGGCAATTGCTCGGGTGCTGGTGGAAAGTTCCGCCCAAATTCTTCTTCAAAGGCTGGAGTGCGATGCCTTCGGTTTGCATTGGGTCTGTGCACCATTAAAGATCCAGTTGATAGACATTTTGGAAGTCAAGCGATAATGGTGGTGTCTATCTGGAAATATATCCCTGTACAGCTGTGCAGCTACAGATGCATGTTCTCTTGCCTCCCCATAAATCAAATGCATATCAGCAAGCTCGGAAAATGAAAATAAGTTTGCCATGTTTCTGAGCAACTGTAAACAGTCCGTTGCATTTGATGCACAAAGCAAAAAATGACCCATTAACCATTTCAATGACTTTACCTTACGCGGTCGCAGTCCCGAACGGTAGCGAAGAAAGCCGATTGGTTACGATTCCAGTAGCAGGGATTACTTTAGTGGGATAATTTTCTTGATGAGCATTTAGACCTGTTAGCTCAGGTGGTTAGAGTGTCATGTTAATAATGCGAAAGTCGTGGGTTGGTACCCCTCAGTGTAACCTTTTTTTCCTCACTTGTAGTCTTTTTTAAAAGAAAAAGTTTTATTTTTTCATACACTAAGTTAGATTAGTTTAGTTTAGGTTTATCGAAAAAAGTTTAGGTATAGATAATAATAATAATAATAATAATAATAATAATAGAACTCGACACTAACACTTCCTAACACACCTGCCGTTCGGGCGGAATTCGCCTTTCTCCACTACCTTTTGGGATTTCGGCCGCAGGACACGGTCGATTTGTAATCCCAGGATAGGGTCGGTTTGTAACGTCAAGCCTCAGCTGCGACATGCTAGGTACTTTGCGCATGCGCAATTAACTTCGTAGCACTACTGAAATGTTATCATTGTCGTGCATACCCTCGCAGAAGGAACAATTTTAATGAGGTAGCAAAGCCAATAATATTCAAATTATTTTCCGAACTACTTGGGCAAGACGTGAGCACTCTAAATGAAAATATAATTCACACACTTTCGTTATATTGATTTATCAGCTCGAATATCTGGTTTCGAAAAAGCGTCATAAATTTGAAAGTTTACAAAAGAGATCATAAGTTCCCTATCTCAAAATGCTTATCTAGGACTCCTTCACAATCCTTGCAATTTGTGTGGTTGAATTCCGGGACAACTTGTATATATACGTACATACATACATACATACATACATACATACATACATACATACATACATACATACATACATACATACATACATACATACATACATACATACATACATACATACATACATACATACATACATACATACATACATACATACATACATACATACATACATACATACATACATACATACATACATACATACATACATACATACATACATACATACATACATACATACATACATACATACATACATACATACATACATACATACATACATACATACATACATACATACATACATACATACATACATACATACATACATACATACATACATACATACATACATACATACATACATACATACATACATACATACATACATACATACATACATACA
The DNA here is from genome assembly GCA_030762175.1 of Metallyticus violacea. Taxonomy (NCBI): domain Eukaryota; kingdom Metazoa; phylum Arthropoda; class Insecta; order Mantodea; family Metallyticidae; genus Metallyticus; species Metallyticus violacea. The sequence goes on along the minus strand of CM060845.1, from coordinate 105,188,197 downwards.
TACATACATACATACATACATACATACATACATACATACATACATACATACATACATACATACATACATACATACATACATACATACATACATACATACATACATACATACATACATACATACATACATACATACATACATACATACATACATACATACATACATACATACATACATACATACATACATACATACATACATACATACATACATACATACATACATACATACATACATACATACATACATACATACATACATACATACATACATACATACATACATACATACATACATACATACATACATACATACATACATACATACATACATACATAACCGCCTGTGGTGCCTTAGTAGTAAAAACGGGCGTTAAACGCCATTAAAAAAATACATACCTATATTATGTTGCATCGCGTGTTTATTTATACTATTGAACTCCTTTACCAGTTCTGTTGAATAGGAATCAACAAAATAGCATAACTCACCATGAGAAATTGTTGTCATTGAAGCATGGGCAACAATACCTAAGCGATCATTAATCAATTTACCACAACGCGAGGTCAGACTACAAACCGCTTCAAAATTGGTTCCGAACCTGGGGCACATAGCCGAAGCCTATCAAACCTTTTCAATGCGAAAGTCTCGTCTGTTCTTTTAAGTGATTCTACAATCTCTCCATATCAAAATTGGTTTAACAGTTTACCAAGGTTTTAAACGTAGATGGTGGATATTTTCAATGCATTTGCGACAAATTTCCATCTCTCTCAGAGCTGAATTGATGGAAGGAAGTTAAAGCTGCAAACCACAACTACTGCAGCTTGAGAGAGTTATCATAAGATGAATACGGAACTTTCACATTATTCATGTAACACGTTAATAATTATAATAATTGGTAACACGTTAATAGGAACGTTTATTTTACATGAAACACCGACATGAGCATCATACTGCGACGTTTAATGCGCAATTAACATGTTTTACTGATAGAAGTACCACTAAACTTAAAACGCTGTTTGAGGTTCTTGCATAATGGGCCACCGCCTCATTTTACTCGTTCTGCTTGAGCGATGTGCTACTGTTGAATATTAAACAAAGATAAGACTATTATTCAGGCAAATGTTTTCCCATTGCTGCGCTGCAACGTATCAGGACAGAAACTTGTGGAATCAACATTTTATTTATTCTGCCTAATGCATTTTTCAGAACACAATGATCAGCTGAAGAGCAGGCCCTGTTGTATATTTAAGTAACTATAAATTATTTAATACATTTCTGTTAATTTGTAGACCACAATTTCTGCGCATGAAAACGTTCTCACGTTTTTCAGTGTGCTGCTTCTGTGTTTTTAATTTACAAATTAGTTTACCTTTCAAAATGTCACAAAAAGCAAATTTAAGATAGCAACAAAAAAGTATTTGTCGCCTGAAAAAATTTTTGCAAGAAAATAAAATTTTCTCATTGCTGACTGCTACATTTTATTAGTAGTAGATTTAAGGATTTGTTTTTATTATATTTTTTAAAACGGCCACTTAATAAAAGATGAATTATGTTTTAGGGTGCAAATATTAGTTACATGTATGAAAGACAGTATCTTATCTCATCAAAATACCGAGGGTGCCAAAAAAATGAACGCCCATTTTCATAGTAGATATTTATTTAAATATTTCAAATTTGGACCGAAAAACAACAGTAATGTGTAGTATGATGTTCTGTAAACAGATCTGACATACATTATGTTGATATTGCTACGTGACAGGTAAACAAACAATAAACAAATGAAGTCAAGATTATCGTATGGTGTTCTGTAAACAGGTGTAACTCAGATTACGTTATGCTAGCGTTGCTATAACAAAATGGAGCCAAGATTATCGTTTGAACAGCGGAAAACAATTTTGAAGTATTCAAGGCACTGGATAGGACGAAGAGGTCCGATTGAGTTTCCACCGCGTTCTCCGGATCTAACTCCGTTGGACTTCTATCTATGGGGAACTCTTAAGGATGTTGTATACCATAGAAAACCAGTTACACTGACAGCACTTCGGGAAGAAATTGAAACGGCATGTGCTGTAATCGCTGAGGACACTTTCGCAAACGTTGCTCAATCAGTAGTTCAACGTACTCAGAAGTGTATCGACGCCGATGGTGGACATTTTGAGTAACTGTTGTAACTGTAAAAGTCTAAGATGATTAGTGCTCATCATTTTCTGTTTGTGTGAATTCAGTTTTGTTAAGTTAACACAATTTTTTCTTTGCATGAAATGTGCATACATTTTTGGCACCACCTGTGTATGTATTTTTTTTAACAAAGAAGCAGATAAACGCAAGTTACATATGCGTAGTTAATGCATGTGTAGTTATATGTGTTCACGGCTTCCAAGTTTTTTTTTTTTTTTTTTTTTTTTTAACTACCGCTGTAAATAATTCCACAATACTCATGACTCGAGCTAAATATTGAGATTATAAATAAATTAATAAAATCAACAATAAATATTATTACCGCTTTCATTTAATAATTCATCACAAAGTTTTGCCAAAACCGTTTAAACTGCATTTAAAATCGCGAAAATTCTTAATGCATGTAAGTCATTTTATTTTTAGTTTCTTTTTAACAGACCTTTAAATACATTAATATATACTGTGGAAGATAAATTAAATGGATTCTATTTAAATTTATCTGGCATTTTTTATTTGACTTATTTACTGGCGCTCTTTAACATCTCAGGTCATCGGCGTCCCATTCAATTCTGGGCGTGAAACGGCCGCAAATTTTGCTCAGAGGCCTCTTCTTTCAGGCTTGAGGTTCTTTTTCGTGCCGTAAATGTACGACACAGTACCCATGGCTTTACTTCCCTTCCGAAGGAAGTCACACTTAGGATTTTTATGTCCAAAAAATCCATCGATCCTGGCCGGGTTTGAACCCGCTATCTTGGGTTTAGGAGGCAAGTATGGTTACCACTACATCCCTAGGACCGACTCATCCTCCTTCAAAGGACAGTGAAAGTTATACCGGGTGTAACAATAAGGTAGGTCAAACTTTCAGGACACATTCCTCACACTTAGAAGAAGAAAAAATGTTATATGGACATGGGTCAGGAAACGCTTTCCATGTTAGAACTCGTTTTCTTCAACTCTTCATAACATTAATCATGGGATACATACAGGAACAGAACGTACCAGCATACCACATGAAACTATTTTTTGCATTAAATGTTCAAAATTGATACATGCATCAGCCCTACGTCGCATTGAATCCCGGATGCGCTGATGTATCCGTGGAGAACTGCGTGTTGTTTCGCAGCCTTCCACAATATAGGCACGAAAACTCTCTGTATCTTGTACCGGGAATTGATACACAAGAGCTTTCAAATGTCCCCATAAATAAAAGTCTAGTGCAGACTTTTTAGATATGGTCGCATGTCAACATTACCTTCGTTCGAATAGAACACAAAACGCTGGCGATGAACCCAAGTATTACAACTTAACCAGACGTAATCAAGAGGGCATTTTGAACATTTCATGCAAGAAAGAGTTTCATGGGTATGCTGGTACGTACTGTCCCTGTGTGTTTCCCATGATTAATGTACTATGAAGAGTTGTAGAAAATTAATTTTTACATGGAAATAAAGAGTTTCCGGACCCATGTTCATATAACAAACTTTCTTACTCTACGTGTGAGGAATGTGTCCTGAAAGTTTGGGCGTAGCTTATTGTTATGTCCGGTAGAGTACACTTTATAGGTTTCTGTGTATTCTACCTGATTAAAAATTCTTATCATCTGACCTACAGAGGTAGATGATGATTATGGTTGTAATGGTGACTGTGATGGTTTTCATAATAATTGTTTAAAAGTAAATAAATCATTCTGGAGGAAAATTTGTCAAAAATGAAACAATGTAAATATAGGAAGAAATTAGGAAAGACGTAAATAACACTGAAAGAGACGTACGCAGCTGCATAGTAACTGCATAGAAAATAATGAAACATCTGAACAAATCGAAGAGAGATACTGTAATTCAAAATGATAAATGGATACAAAAGTCTCAGAAATAAAATATAAATCAAAACAGCACTATACAAAACTTAAAATTACTAATTTTTAAATTTATACTGGCGTCAAAAATATTACACTCAGCTATCTTAAAAACAGGGATCACCCAATTAATCAAAAGAAATTAGTGTTTTATACAGGACGTATAAAATCTATACAAAAAATATACAAAATATACTAATACTTGAAGAACTAAATGGGCTTTAGGAAAAGTAGGTCATACATGGATAAGATTTATACCATAAAACATAATTTAATAATACATACATATATTAAAGAGCTATATAGCAAATGAAAAGTCTTTCAATAAAGTAATAAGGGAAAAAGCATGGGAAATACTGAAAGTAAGAGGGATATCAACATATTACATTAAAGCAATACGTAGATTATATAAAATACTAATTCTCATATGTATATCGATTGATAACAAACAGAGAAAAAAATATGAAACAATTGAAGAACAAGGATGCGCTCTAACACTATTTATCGCCATTAAAACATCGATGAGATACTGAGACAATGGAAATATTTTATACAATTACGTTTTTAAATTTTCAGTTCTGCTATTTGCAAATGACCAGTTAATATTAGCTAAGGATGAAGACACTAAATTTAAATAAATTAGTCATACTTTTACTATATCAACAAAGAAAACAAAATGCGTCCATTTTAAATGAAAAAAAATAAAATTAGGAAAAGATAGTTTAGAACAAGTAACAATTCGAATACAATTATTAGGCTGCTAATTTAATTTCATATAGAAGAAGGGGTAGATAATAAAGTAATTAAACTTGATGAGATCTGAAGAACAATAAAGGTCAAACTGAAAAATAGACCCCCCAAAAAAGGAACAAAGTTAATTTTTTTTATAAAACTATGGTATATTCTTTAACATTACAACGGAACGAAACTTAGCACTTTATAATAAGATATAATTCAAATTTAGGCAGAAAAATATTTTTGATACCAGTGAAACGAATTGCTAGAAAAGACAGAATATCAAAACGAAGATATAAGAGAACATTTATAAGCTAAATCATTAAATGAAACCCAATGGTTTGAAAATATAAAACTTAAGGAGAGTACGTTTTTTAATAATATTTAATGCTCAATTTTACTACAGAGGCACCACAGGCGTTGGACATTGATGATACATGAAATGATATGATATATTGGGAAAGGAGCATTTTTTATTTAAGGAAGGAAACGTTCCACGCCTAAGTTTAGGGCATTTGCCATTTGTGAGGACTGAGGAAAACCTGGAAAAAACCTTGGTTAGAGAAGACGGTCCTGGTGGGAATCGAACCCCAGACCTCCCGCTCACAAGTCCTCACCTTAACGACCTCGGCCACTGTGGCAGTATGGAGAGTACCACATTGCACTGCAAGCATGAAAATACAAAACGATTAAAATCAGTTTTTAGACACAAGAAACGATGAAAAGAACAATTAGAAATTGGAGATGGAGCGGGCCAAAAAGGATTAAATCATGCAGAATATGACGTAAAGGAGATGAAGAAAGTTTATTTCGCAACGTTCACTTCGTGAATTTAACACCCCTAATCACATCATAAAAAGTTCGTCGCGCAGGAGCTGCGTAATCTAAGCGAATTTGTCAACTAGTAGAGTAACTTTAAATATTAATTTATGAAATGAAATAAGTTATCACACTACTGTGTAGTAGTAGTATTGGGGGGGGGGGATTACAATTTTGCAATCTATAAGTATCACAAAAGAGAATCCACATTTTTATAATAATAATAATAATAATAATAATAATAATAATAATAATAATAATAATAATAATAATAATAATAATAATAATAATAATAATGTTGTTGAATCACTAACATAAATGTTATACTGTTAATTCAGTCAAATATATAACCACTGATAGACAAAGTTATAATATGTCGGTATTTTAAACATTTTTAAATGTAACCATTTTATGAACTTAGTTCTTGATATCATCTTTACATTCACTAAAATAGAGAGAATAGAGAGAAATAACAGAAAGTTTCGAGTTACATTGAGTATTTAAGATGTTCATATGTTTCAATAAAACAAAAACATGTTACTGTTGAAAAACAATTACAATTTACAAACAAAATATACAAAATCAACTATAAACAATCGATAGTTAAATCGATTTTCATTGGCTTTGAAATTTAATTTAAATATTACTGTAGTAAAAACATGTAACGAAAACGTTTTTCTAAGGTTATTACAGAGCGCTCTTACATACAAACATAATTCTCAAACACATACTAGAGTAATATTTCATATTGGTTATCTGCATCGTTGTAAATACAGCTTATGTGCTGAATTAATTTTTCCTCTTATTTTAAAACAATATAGAGAAAATTAAATGCAAGAGCGATTTTTAAATTTCAGTTTTCAAGTATACTCCTAATCCTAATGGTCTAATTTCCATAATTTTCAGAAACTGTTGCTCTTATTTGATTTAAATTATATATACCGAACTTTGTAATGAAGAAACAAATATTGGCGCCGCTAAAGAGATGTTTAAATTTTGGGTTTCAGATAAATCCCCACTTCGATTTTCCTGATTTTTAAGAACTACTCTTCATATTTTATATAAATGGTATATATTGAGTTTCGTAGCGAAAAAGCAAATATTAGTGCGCTAGAGTAATTTTTAAATTTTGATTTTCAGGTAAACCCCCTACTATTAATCTGATTCCATTAATTTTTCAGAAATTATTTTTCTTATTTGATTTAAATGGCATATACCGATTTTTTGTTGTGAAAACGCAAATATTAATGCTGCTAGAGCGATTTTTAAATTTTCCATTTCAGGCAAATCCTCCTTTCTAGTAGACTGATTTTGGGTAACTATTTTTTGTTTTATTTCATTTGCATATACCGAGTTTCCTATATAAAAATTTAAAATTGCAGTCACCAAAGCGAATTTAAAACTTCGCTTTAACCCCCACACTTTTTTCAGGTAATGATCCGATTGCCGTGATTTTCGAAAATTACTTTTATCAATTTATTTTAAAGAAACCTACAGAGTTTCGCCGAGAAAGAGCATAAATTGCGGCCGCTAGAGCGATTTTTTTTAATTAATTTTTTTTTTTTTTTTTTTTTTTTTGCCTTGGGTTATTCCCCATCTCCAATGGTTCAATTTCGCTGATTAACTCACAAATTGTTAGCCAATTGATGGTTATATGTCGAGTTTCCTTGACAAAAAACAAAAATTGTGATTTTATTAAATGTTTATACATATATTCATATACAATATAAAAGAAAAAGAAAAATAAAGTAACACTATTAACAATGTAATAAATTAACAGTAATTATAATTGTAGGAAAGAATAAAAAACTAAGAAAAAGATACAGATCGCAATCTCAATCGCGATGTCAAGTGTGACTTTTTCTTAGTGTTTTATCCTTTCCTACTATTATAATTACTGTTAATATATATATACTGTGTATATATATATATACACACACACACACACATTTTTTCATTGTCATTTTTGGTGCTTGTAGGTAGGATCGATGGGCATTTGAAGAATTTTTTCAAAAATCTTTTCATGAGTACAGCCGCAATAGCTTAATTCCTTCGCAATTCGATAAGGTTTCGCCTTATTAGATAATTGCGATTTCATTAAATAGCAAAAGGTATTTATAGTACGAGTACATACTAATTATGTAATTACTTCTTTTCAGCTGCATTCTACAAGGAGCGTTTTGAAGTTACATAGAAATGGACGAACTTTTCTACGCTTGGATTTTGACTTACATGTATACAAAGTGGAAAGGAACTCAGTGCCATAGTTTTATTGGGTGAGTCCTTGCTATATTTTCTAGTACAATTTTCGCAGTTTACGTTTTAATTGAAAAATTAATTTATGCTTTATTTTTCATATGCTATAAATGAAAGCGTAGGAATTAACACATTTCGATCAACATAATGGTAAAGTAGAGAACAAAATGTTCTTTGCTATACAGATGTCGCGATATGACAGTGCAGTCATAGTAACAGTAAATAAACAACTTAACATTTTATAAAAAGTGAGCAACGCTATTTATGAACTTATTTTCGCATAAATTATATAAAAATAACCAAGGACAAACTGGGTAGCTGAAATTAGCGCATTCTAAATTTATAAATTAACCTTGCAGAATATTAAACAGCATTATTTAGAGATAAAAAAGTTATTTTTTCGAAAAATTTAAGAGATGGAAAACAAGGTATTTAGACATTTTTGCTCCCAGGTTCTATTACCAGCTTTATTTATGGACCAAGTTTCCTTTCACTCAAACACACACACACATTCGGTCTAATTATACAACATATCTACAAGGTTAAATGAAAGTACTCTTAAGAACATATCTCTTGATTAGACAGGAATATTTTAACAAATGAAACGCAGAAGTAATATTTAGAATGTACCCCTTTAATCTTCTGTATTCAATTAACTACAACACTTCCGCTAATGATGAACGCCTTTGATAAAGTCCATTTGCGTTCCATAAAACTGTTGCAATGAGTTTTCAGTCCAAGTATGTTAATTTAATTTCTTTTTTGTGGTAAATATTGGTGCTGAAATTCCATATTTCCATGGATTGACGTTTCGTCTTTGCTTTATGGTATACCCACGTTTCATCACCTATCTGAATGTTGTATGAGCTTATTTTCTACCTCTAAGCTCCTTGATGGCTTTTTGATTGATTTTATTTACGGAAGCTCTTTAACATTTCAGGTCCTTACGCCTGAAGCCCAAATTTTAAAAAATCGCTCCAGCAACCCCAATATTTGTTTTTTTTTTTCACAGCTAAACCGGGCATAAATTATTTAAACCAAATAATAAAAATACTTTCTGGAAATCAGTGAAATCAGATTGTTAGTTTTGGGGTTTACCTGAAAAACGAGTGGAGATTAAAGCAAAATTAAAAAATCGCTCTTTCGGTCGAAACATTCAGTTTTTTTTAATGAAACTGGATATATGCCATTTAAATAAAATAAAGAAAAAATAGTTTATGAAAAATAAGTGATATCGGATTATTAGAAGGGGTAATATCAAAATTTTGAAAATCGTTCTAGTGCCATTAAGTTTATTTTTTCACAGCGAAACTCCGTATTTAAATAAAATCAGAGAAATCGGGCCCCATTAAGAGTTTTACTTGAAACCCAAAATTTAAAAATCGCTCTAATAGCACCAATATTTGTTTCCTCACAACAAATTTCAGTATTTACCGTTTAAACAAATAACAAAAATAGTTTCTGAAAATTAGGGAAATTGGCCTATTAGAAGAAAAGGTAGATATGCTTGAAGAAAACCGAAATTTAAAAAGCCCTCTTGCGTTTAATTTTCTTTATATTGATTTAAAATAAAATGAGAAATTAATTTAGCATATGAATGTATTTATAACGTTTCATATGATTTATATTTAACAAAAAGCATCGTCATGAAGATAGCAAATGTGAAATATTAATCTAATATGTCTTTGGTTTTTGATTGATTGTTGCTCAAGGGCGCAAAACAACTATGGTCATTAGTGCCCATATATGTCTTTGGGAATTATATTTGTATGTAAGAGCGTTCTATAACAACCTTCAGAAAATGTTTGCGGTATATGTTTTTAATACAATAACATTTCAATTAAATTTCAAAGCCAATGAAAATCAATGAAACGTTCGATTGTTTTTGTTAATTCTGTATATTTGCGTAGTACATGTCCTTGTTTTAATGAAACATATGAACATCATCTTCTTAAATACAGAATGTAATTGAAAACTTTCAGTTATTTTTCTCTATTTAAGTGAATGTGAAGATATCAAGGACTCAGTTCATAAACCTGGTTACATTTAAAAATTGTAATAATACTCACACATTATAGCTTTGTCTATCAATGGTTGTATATTTCATTTAATTAATTAATTGATATTTGTGATTTAATCGCAATAATAATAATAATAATAATAATAATAATAATAAATATTTTTGTAATACTTAAGAGTTGTAGGAATTCTAATTTTGATTTTATATTTATTTTTATTAAATGAATATAAATGAGAAATTCGCTTAGATTACTTAGCTCGTGCGTGATGGACTTTCAATAATCATTGTTCGTTTTCTCGTAATCCATTACTTGTATATAAGGTCCTCACGGACCCCTGGAAGTCCGCGGATCACAGTTTGAGAATCGCTACTTCAGATTGTTAAATCTAGATGTTCTCATTACAGTCGCCAGTGGTTAGAACTCTCTAAGTGATGTAAGTGGAAAGTATAATGAACAAAGTGGCGTTTGGGCGGACCTCTTCCACGTCTCCTTTATTCCACATATTGCTCCATCGTCTTTATTAGACCTGCATTTGTGATCCAGACTCTTGGATGCTTCAGGACTCATAAGTAACAGAGGTTTGAATCGTCATAACTTTCATAGTATGTTATTAGGAGTAATTTGCTCTTGCCAAATCTATTATATGTAGCTTTTAATGTATTCGTAAGTACATTAAATATATAGCTATAAACCAAACAGTGCATTTTACTGGGAAAAAATATTTAGGTAAGACTTGTGACACAATGTAAATTACTGAAAAAAACATGTAAAACAATTAGCCATAGTTACGGCACACTTTTCTTGTCAGGTTATTTCTTTGTGTAAGTATTTATTTACATATTTCTGAAAATGTCACTGACAATCGAATAAAGATATAGCTGTTTAAAAAAGACACCTAGCTATTAGTGAAAACGTTGAATGCCCTCCATCGCTTCCAAAAACAAAATGGCATCGCATTATGACAACAAATGAAGGTAGTTGCGCGTAATGCTGAGGTGCGAATTTGTGAAGCGCCGTGCACAGCTTGTTCTTCTTGTTACTGTGTGGTTAAGGAGGAGGCAGAGGAAATGAGGCGCCATAAAAAAAGGTCAAAATTGTTCCTCCAACATTTCCTTTTTTTCTTTTTTTATACTCCTTTATTTTCCTTTCTTGCTGTTTACTTATTTAAATAATCAACTCACGTTTGTACCAGACCTACCTTCTCTCCACAATCCGGCTACTATTATATTAATGTACTCCATAATAGTTTCGATAATAGACTGTTATAATTTTCCTTTTCTTGAGAGGTAAGCACGGAGCGCAGTAAAGATATGGAAGAAATTCGTAGATACTCTTTATACCGCAGGAGAGCATAAAGCAGAAATTTTTACAGTACATGCTGGAAAAAGAGTTTAAACAGCTAGAACAGCGCCAATATGGAGCATAACCACAATAAAACAGGCAAAAAACTTGCAACAATTACAGCAAAATACCTTATTGCTACACAGTTTTTTTTTTTTTTTTTGAGTAGTGTTTAACGCCCGTTTTCACTACTGAGGCACCACAGGCGGTGGACACTGATGATACATGAGATGAAATAATAAATTGGGAAAGGATATTTTTTTAAGGAAGGAAGCGTTCCAGGCCTAAGTTTAGGTACCTCCCCGGCATTTGCCAGTTATGAAGACTGAGGAAAACCTGGAAAAAACCCCAGTCAGGGAGGACGGTCCTGGCGGGATTCGAACCGCAGACCTCCCGCTCACGAGTCCGTGCCTTAACGACCTCGGCCACCCGTGACGGTTTTGCTACTCAGTGAAATTATAAATGTGATACATATAAAAAATTACATAGTTACCCAAGTCAGTGCTTTCATCTCTGAAAATAGGTTTCAAATTTCAAAGAATATAAGTCTTGTTAAAGGATACCGTCAGAGAACGATCTATCTAGACGATAAGGAAAGCTCTAGTACAAAGGAACTAATATACTTGTACTAAAATCAGGAAAACGACTGCCACGTGTTGACAAATACGACGATAAGGCAAGAGCAACAAAATAAGAAAGGAAATATAGAAGATTCAAAAAGAAAACATTCCTTAGAAAAGTCAGAACGCACACAACTTTGGCTATATATCGCTACATCTTGTAACCTTAAAATTTAGACCAAGGAAACTATTTTAAGTATTTATTTTTATAAGAAAGTTTTGCACTTTTTATAGAAATGGTTAAATAAATAGAAAAGGCACATACTCTCTGTATGCATTTGCAGCAAAAACGAGGATTGTTTGAAAAGTAGCAAGACAGTCAATGAAGGAGTTGTTGCAGTTGAACAATTTGGCCCCTAACCCTTACCTCTTCCAGCAGCACTGCACACGTTCATTGGAAATGACGATTTCGACGAGAAAGATAATTTGAAAGATCGTGCAGTCATTCGCTAGCTCTTCCTGAAGGAAATATCCGCAACTGGAACTCTGCCGATATGAAGGCCACGCTGAAGAATGATGCATCATGCGCTCGTGAAAAGGGGGATTGGGGAACTCGAAAGTGACAAGGCATCCTTTTCTGACGAGAAAAAACCTAGCGACCGAAAACTGTGATTGTCGATGAAATAATGACTTATGTACATGATATCATTCTGGAGGACCGGCTTGTGGCAGTCAGAATCATAGCGAAATGTGCGCAAATTTCAACAGAGCGTTTTCTTGTCTGGAAGAACTGGCGCGCAGAGTCTACCTGATGTCGCAGTTAACCAAAAAGGACGATATGTGCAGCTGTCGGAAACACGTTTGTAGCGATATCCTGCCAATTTGTGGCCACCAGAGTTCACAATTTTGATCCATAGACCAAGGCCCAATCAAACAACGCATTTAAAAGAAACTGACACGAGTGGCTGAAATCGTTAAGGCACTGACTGGTGAGCGATTCGATTACCATTATAGCCGTCCTCACTGATAGCGGTTATTACCAGCTTTTTTTTAATATCTAATGGCGGGGAGGTATCCCAGTTTATCATTTCATATCATGTATCACCAGGTCCGCCGCGGCAGCAAAAACGGCCGTTAAACACTATTTATAAAAAGATGAGGCAATTTTGCATACGGCTTCAAAAGGGGAGGTGATGGCATTCAACTTCTGGGATAGAGCAGTTCATCTTGTTTGATTTCCTTGACTATCTTGCAGACATTGCAACGCGATCCTGGAAAAATAGAACATTCCGAGACATTGCCTACTTGTAGACAATAATAAATATAGATTTAAACTCCTAACTCACCCACACTACTCGCCGGATTTAGCACCATTTGACTTTCACTTGTGCCCAACACTCAAACTATATTTATAAGAACAGTTGTTCAACAGTGACGACGCTGTCCCTGAATGGTGTGATTATCAAGAAAAATTTTCACCATGAGACGGCAAAACTGGAGCACCGCTAGGAAAAGTACATCTCACTTCTAGAAGATAACATGAAGTGGTGATAAGGTTTAATTTTCCTAGAACAACTACACCACATGAGGTTCACTACTTTTAAACAAAAATCGTAGAAAGTATTATTTCAACCAGTTACCTTACTCTGGAAACTGCAACGCATACATTGTTAATACATCAGTGATACTGAAACATAAGCTGTGGAACATAATTAAAAGCGAAGTGTTTATCATAAAGCAATGCTACAAGTTCCAGGTACTTATATATTTTTTATTTACTTATTTAACATCTTGAGCACAAATTGAAGTGACTAAATCGCAATATAAAACAATACAAAACTATTTGACATGCATTTGGATAAATCTTGGCTTGTAATAAATGAAATGGTCATTAATATTTGTTGTTCAGAGAAAACTTGCATATATGAATATACGATATCCGTTGCTGCACTTCACTCTGCTGCAGTATGAACTGCGAGCCGGGCCAAGCCCTTCCAAAGTACAGCCAGCAACACGAACCTGTAAATTCGCTAGCAATGAACGATATCAAATAACTATAATCATGTGTTCCGTGACGGGGCTATAAAAACAAGTGTACAGTCCCAGCCAACGTGCTGTCATCCTATCCTGCACTCCGTACAAGATGCCTGGCAAATAATAGCAGCAAAGCAGGCTAACAACGGGGACGACTTAACAAGGACCATCTCTTGTTTGTGAACAGCGCTATTCATTTGTTTTATTATGTGGTGGATTTGTTCTTATTTCGTTGCAAGGTACTTCATTCTAACATTTTGAGGGGGCGAGGGGGGATAGAGAAATGGGTATTTAAAGTAGTGTCTCCATCTCTGTATGCCTTACAGAATAATAGGATATTATTACGTCATGCGGAACAAAAAGGCTAAATGATGTTTAGAAGGAAACGAATGAAGAAAAGTGTGCATAACTATGGAATCAAAGTCTCACATTAATGTGTAGTAGATGAGAGTGCATTCGTTGAAACTTGGTGACAGAAAAATTAAAAACGGTGAAACATGGACTGATATCTGCAGTGTTAAGAAAATGAAGGGGGGGGGGAAAAAAACTTAAATCTAGCACCATTGAATAGTTACCGCACTTTCTTCGTCATTTGCATATCAGAGGGACGGTCTGAAAATTTCTCGATCTAACAATGAAGGAACAAAACATTATTTTTATTTTTCCACATAATCTCATTTACTTCAGGGATGCTCCAACGCCATTATCCGGTCTCTGAACTGGTTTTCCGGAAGGCATGCAAAATATTCCTCTACAGTTGCAATCACCTCTTAATATGATGAAAGACTCTGATCAGCGAGGAAGGGTTCGAACTTTGGCAGCTGGTAAACATCATAGGAAGCCAGATCTGGGGAGTAGAGTGGACTATCCAATAATTCATCATTTAAATCTCTCAATTATTTCATCACCGAACACTTTTGCTCCAAAAGACTGATGCCGATGGAAATGACATTTGTCTACTTTGGCGCTGAACAACCGAATTCTGCTGTTTCGACTGCTTGACGATAAATCCAAGTCTCGTTCACAGTTAATTAGATAAACAAAATCAGTTCTGTTGCTGTTAAAACACTCCAAACAATGCAGCGAACACGATGCGTCTCAGATCTACTGATAGCAAGTGCGGCAGAAAACTTTTCCATAGGATGAAATACAGCCTACTGCTTCTTATAAATTCCTATAGACTCAGCAATGTCTTGCTTTTCTGCTCGCCAGTCAACTAATACCATATCATTTGTTCAACGAATTCTGATGTTTCTGCGCATTTTGGACGTCCTTTGTTCAAGGCAATGCTTAAATTCAACAGTCTGTTTTTTCAATCGTTGAAAATGTAGAAGAGTCACCATAAATGTTTACAGATGTTTCAGAAATACTTTTACAAACTCCTCTCACCAAAACAAGAATAAAAGTTTGTCTGGAAATCCTTAGTTTTTGAGTTATTAATGAATACTTCAAAGTGTTTCAAGGTAAAATCTAACAACTCAAGTTCATAACCGAAAATAAAATTAATTTTGTTAGGTAATCGAATGACGTTATCGATACAGATCTGCTATTGCACTCGCTGTATCCTTGTGTAGAGGTAACCATACTTGCCTTCTACACCCAAGATCGCGGGTTCAAACCCGGCCAGGATCGATGGATTTTTTTCGGGGCGTAAAAATCCTAAGTATGGCTTCCTTCGGAAGGGAAGTAAAGCCGTGGGTCCCGTGTCGTACATTTACGGCACGAAAAAGAACCTCAAGCCAGAAAGAAGAGGCCTCTGAGCAAAATTTGTCGGCCATTTCACGCCCTGAATTGAATGGGACGCTGATGATCTGAGATGTTAAAGAGCGTCAGTAAACAAAACAAATCACTGTATCCTAGATGGGCAGTGTTGCCAAGGAGACTTTTTACGTTTGTCATTTTTGTACACTCGTGGCTAATCTGTTTCTGACGTTTCACTTGTGTTCCATGTTGTGCTGTGTTTAACCATAGCAGGATATCCATTTCGTGCCCTTGCTAATAAGAAGAAACATGTGGTTTATGCACGATGGTGCTCCAGCACCTTTTATCTTCATTGTTCGAGATGCACTGGCTGATATCTATGGATAGATAGTTCCCTCGACCTCAAATCTCTTGAGTTTTTATCTTTGGGGTCACCTAAAACAATTGGTTTAAGCAGCAGACATTCCTAATGCAGACACGTCATCAATGTGCCATTGGAATCCTGAGAAACCATACGACGTAAGGAAGTATTTGAAAGGGTGCGATAGTCAGATTAAACGAGTGCTTGCATGTGTGGATGATAAAAGGTTTGAACATTTATTATGAGTTTCTCAGGTGACATTGTGTTTATTGGGTTTTGTTTCTGTTTTGGTAAACTCTAATTAACAACTTAAAAACTAAGTATTTCCGGACACATGTTTAAATTGTCCGTATTTATGCAGATAGTTATTGATTTCATTAGTAACTAAAAAACTAAGGACTTCCGGACATAAGTTTATATGGACATTTTTAATCCTTTTTTTTGGTAAAATTTCATTAAAATAAAAAAAAAAAACAAAACAAAACTAAGAATTTCCGGACATAAATTTATATGGACATTTATTTTTTGGTAAAATTTCATTAATAACAAAAAAAAAAAATTGTTTGCTAAACATTCATGAATAACTCAAAAACTAAGGATTTCCAAACATATGTTTATGTGGACTTTTTAATTTGGGGGGGATAAATCTCATTAATAACTAAAAAACTAAGGATTTCCAGGTATATGCTTATATGGTCCTATATTATTCTTCTTCTTCTTCTTCTTCTTCTTCTTCTTCTTTTTCTTCTTCTTCTTCTTCTTCTTTTGTAAAATTTCATTCATAACTAAAATGAGGGTTTCCAAACATATGTTTCTGTGGACTTTTTAAATTTTTTGGTAAAATGTCATAAATAAAATAACTAATGGTTTACGGACATATGTTTATAAGGCCCCTTTTTGTGTGAACTTTCATTAATAACTAAAAAACTAAGGATTTCCGGACATATTTTTTATGGACTTTTATTTTTTTCGGAAGGGGGTTAAAATTTCATTAGTAATTAAAAAAATCTAAGGATTTCCGGATGTATGTTTATATGGTCCTTTATTATTATTATTATTATTGTAAAATTTCATTAATTACTAAAAAAACCAGGATTTCCGGATATATGTGTACATAGATTTTTTTTGTTTTACTAAACAAAAAAAACTAATTTTATGAACTTTTTTCTTGATTTGGTAAACTTTCATTAATAACTCATAAAACTAATAATCTCTGGACATATGTTTATGTGGATTTTTTGTTTTGGTAAACTTTTATTAATAACTAAAAAAGTTAGGATTTCCGGACTATGTTCCCATGGATTTTTTCTTTGTTTTGATGTGAAGAGCCCGACACCAAAGTTTTAAAGCATTCTGTATAAATTTGAAATGTTTCCTTTGTTTTAAACAAAGGACTTTATTACTGCAAGATGCTCATATTGTTCGTTATATAGAACACCTACAACACATGCAATCTGCTTTAGTCATTTCAAGCAAGTGGGCCAACATAAAAAAATAATTGTCTTGCCCATTGCATGGTCACCTATGGTCGTGGTAAAGTTCTCTCTAGACCGTCCTGGTATAAGACTCAGTGTATTCAGAGATTAGGTGAATGTCGATTTAACTTTATTAACATCAAAACAACTCTGTCAAAAGTATTGCTGTTCTAACTGTAATAATACAGTACTGTAATTACAGCAGGAAGATAACCATCAAATCATCAGCTGAAAGTTGCGAAAATGAATATGGAGGTAGATATTGGCATACACCACTTCCTCTTTCGAGTGAGGGAAGGGAAAGTGTCATAAGAGACCTGTCTGCAAATAGAGCGAGATAACTTCAAACTACCTTAAAGTTAACCGCCTCTCCTTACATACAGTGTGTCCGGGAAATCCGCAGATCCCTGTGTTTTACTATTTCTTATTAACATATCATGTTACACTATTATAACAATATTGTAATTATTAGAAATATCGTTGGTGTATTGTTGGAAGTAGAGCGTATAGGGGTATACAAATTTCTCGGACTACTGTACAACACAAAATGGAAAACAGATAATTACACAATTAACGAACGTACTGAGTAGGCGGTTTGACATTCACCTACGGTAACAGTATTAAAACAAATCACAGCTGAATGTAAGCAGAGTGTAAGAGCACACGTTGACACGTATGATGTACCTGACCGAGACATGGAAACTAGCGAAGCAAATTAAATACGGGAAACAAGTGAAATCATATACCTGCAGAATTTTTCTGGGGGCATAGATCAAACAGTATGCTAGGATAGAGCAATGGGGGGCTATTTGTAGAAATGTTAGGATGGAGATATAGCAAAAGGTGATATCACCCGTGGAATAAAAGGATTATTTAATGATTGCAATAATTAAGATTATAAGTATTTATTTCGTTAATTGATAAAATATTTTAATAAATCCAATTATTATAATTATAATAGCGCATACAGCGACTATAGGCCAAGGATTATAAGTAACTGTGTGGTAAGGATGATTAATTGTTGGCATTTAAAAAAATAGAAAAGCACTGGACAAAAGGAGAGTTTTCAAAACACGCGTTAAGTAAGAGAGATGGTGGGTATTATGAAAATACTTTGAAAAGGAAAAGAGGAAAACTATATTTTCAATTCGTTGATTTTAAAATGACATTTAACACTGTGGAGAGCAGTATATTATGGGAGAAACTATGGTGTAGAGTGTTTTGAGTAAAATTATTCAGATTTTAATGGCAATATACACATATGTTAGGTGCTGCATCAAGCTGGACCAATGCAATATATCTCAGAGTCGAGGAACATCGAGGAGAGTTAGGCAGGGGTGTATTTTGTCGCCTCACTTGTTTAATTTATTTATTGGTAACATCACCTATGCTTTGGTCTCGGGAGAGATGAACACACCAGAAATACACGACACTAAGATTTCAGTTCTTCTGTACGCCGATGATTTACTAATGTGTTCATTATCTGTCGAGGGTCTGCAGAAAGGACTCGACAAGTTAAGAGTTATTGCGACAAGTGGGGAAAGATCGTGAACGTCAACAAAACTAAAACTATCACTTTTAAAAATGGATAATTAACATACGAAGAATGAAAAATGGAAATAACAGGACAATGAAATACAGAACGTAAAATATTTTGATTATCTGTGTAACTCTTAGTATGAATGGAAGATGAACTAAACACATAGACATGGCGTCTTATAAAGCCTGCGGGCGAATTTCAGAGATTTGCGTGTTTGTCATGGGTTCCTGATATTCCTGTAACTACTATGGAGAATGGGTATATATATTGTGACAGATCCTCACCCCACGCATGCTTTTAGATAATGTAAATAGTAATAATTATAAAAGATAGCTTATAGAAGCAAACTGGGGCATTTTATGTATTGCTAAAATACATTCATGGCTATCTGGACGTTTGACTCTATGACAATAGGGAAAAGGTTTCCTTTTGTCATCCTCTGTGTCTCTTCTGCTGGTAATGGCTAGAGCGATTGGTCTCTCTACTATAATAAAGCTAAGTGCATGCAAGGGGCCGAACAATGGATCCTTTTGTTTCTTAGTTGCTGAAGATGCTTCAAAATTCGTTGAAGGTAGAAGGGGGAACAGGTGTCGATGATAACGTCGTTACATCATATGATGAGGAACTCTCCAATAAAGCGCCAGAAAGGCGATAGATTTAAAATAAGCTGTTTGGCAGCAAAGGCTCATGGAAGTCGTGGGGGCTGCGCTGTAAACTCCATGTAACGCTTTGAAACCACGTGGTGACGCTTGGATTTCATATATAAGGAGAAACAACCTAGCAAAACACGTTTTTACCAGATGGCAGCCGCATTTCAGATCAGGAAGTCAGGGCATTGCCAGATCGCTTTACCAGGGGCAGTAGACGAGAGGCGCACAGATGCAGCATGGGAAGCACGCGTCATCAAAGTCTTTGAGATAATGGACCATTCGGCCGATAACTAGTGTAGTGTGATTAATACATTTCAATGCGTTTAAATGAAGCAAGGTCGTGAGATTTAAACCTCCCCCCTTCCATTTCCCTCATCCGTGACCAATAAAAACACGAAAAGCGACTTCGGGCCCCTGAACGACCCGAGATATGAACTGGGACCTTTGGTTCAACGACATCATCCACATAAAAATATAGAAACCGCTTCAAGTCGGGATTCCAAAGTGTGGCGACATCGTCAACCAACCCCAGTAAAACCCGCTTCAATATGTTTTATATATATATATATAACTTCATTAGCTACATTCCTTCGGATGCGCTAAAAATCCAAGAACAGGATGAGCGAACACAAGGGATCCAAACCCGGAATCTCCCGAATGTGGCTCCCAAACTTCACAGCTTGGATCACCCGGTTCAGCAGCAGGTCTCATACCCCATTGACTAAACGTAGCGTTCACTGTCCAGCATCATTGTAGATCCACATATTTCAGTGGTTTCCAAATTTTACTCAAGGGATTAGATCAGCACTCAGCATATCTATGATTGCATTTCAGTTGTTACAAATGACCACTAGATGGCGCTATTGTGATATGTTATTACTATTTTCGGAACAATTGAATTTTGTTAGTGCGAAAATAATTGCAGCTTAGAAATTGACTGTGTAGTTTGTTTACAGTGAGTGCTTAAACAAAGCAATTTTGCGAAGAAATTAAAATTTCGCGTGAATGATTTCGTTGAATGATTTTTTTACGATTTTAGTAAAGGCTGGACTCAACAGCAATGCACAGAATCGCTTCGGTCTACTTTTAGCAATGAAGCACCAAAAAACTGTTTTCAATTGGTTTGCAGAATTTTGTCTCGTAGTCGTGTGTCTTTCCGTGATAATTTCGCGAAGGTCAACCAAAATCGGTTGTCATTCCAAAAAAAAAAAAAAAAAATTCATGCTATGGACAACATGATTGAAGAAGAGCCTCAAGAGGCATCCTTAAGCATATCGAAGACTGCAGTACATTCGATTTGGTAAAACATTTAACTGTGAAAAAGATAAGTTCCCGATGGATTCCGCATAATTTTCCCAAAGTTATAAAAAATAATAATAATAAAAAGAAAATCGTGTTAATTGGTGCAATTAAACGTTCAAAAAATTCCACCATAGAACTGCAATATCCGTATACAACATCGTAACAGGTGACGAAACTTATTAGATATATTCATATGAACCGGAAACAGCTAAAATCCACTGTTTGGTTGTTCCAAGATGAACCGAATCCTACATAAGTTGCTCGTGTATGAAGTACTTCCAACTTCTTTGGTTGTTCTCGACATGTCGCAATTATTCCTTTAGAGTATCAAAGAATAGTTAATAATGAATAGTATACAACAATTTGTATGACAGAAGTCATCGACAAAATCAGGAAAAATAACCGTGGCCGAGGTCATTTGGGCACGGATACGTGAGCGGGAGGTCTGGGGTTAGAATCCCGCCAGAACAGTCCTCGCTGACTGAGGTTTATTCCCAGTTTTCCTCAGTCCTCATAACTGGCAAATGCCGGGGAGGTACCCTGAACTTAGGCCTGGAACGTTTCCTTCCTTAAAAAAAATATCCCTTCCCAACATATCATTTCATTTCATGTATCATCAGTGTCCATCGCCTGTGGCGCCTCAGTAGTAAAAGCGGGCGTTAAACACTAATAAAAAAATCATCATGATTTTTCTCACACAAAAATATCGAATTAACGTCTCATTGCTCGTATTCACCTGATTTATCGCCTAACGATTTCTTTTTGTTCCCGAGCGCCAAACAAAAAATGCGCGGACAAGGATTTTCATCACTTTAAGAAACTGTTGAAACCTTTAAAAACCATGTTTTTGAGATACCAACTTCAAAGTGGAAACATTTTTAAACGGAAACAAAAGTGATTAAATCTCAAAGGAAAATATTTTAAAAAGCAATAAAACAGTTTATTTCCTAATTTTTGCAACAACTTAAAAGGTAACCTTCGTATCTGATGAATAAAAACATTTAATTGGGATTTCAAAGTTAAATGCACTTGTTATCTGTCAAATCCTAATGTCATGCAAATCTTCTGCATGGTCACATCTTCAGATTAGTGATGTAAGAGAAACTCAGAAACTAAAAAGATTTTTTATGCATTTTTGTGCTCACGTTTATCAGCTCTGAGGGAGCGAAAGCTTGAAACTTCAGGCAACAACGGACTCCATATTGCTTCAAACGCTTCTAGAGAATGTTGTTACTTTTATTATTTTCCATTTTATATAAATACATGTCCTAATTATGTAGAATATATAGCTGCACGAGCGTGGTATGCGTGTTGACACAACAACCAAAACTTTACGCGGTTGAAATCATCTCTTGATCTCAGGAGGGACAAATTGCCTTTACCTTAGAAGACTGGCCTGTAAACCCTCCTTCTCCTCTCCCTCAAAAGATCAAAAGAGCAATAGCTGCTAAATATCCTCCAGTCCTAGGCAATAAAAGCAGAAGGCTGGTAACATGTTTTGTTTGCATTGCAAGTAATGATAGCTCCATATTGGCTGTTATTAATCAGTGATTACCTCCTAAAGACATCAGCAACCTGGCTCAGAGTCTCGCCTCGGACATGATTAATATTCCGAAGGCTGGCATTAGACAATATTACGGGAAACTTTATTCCTTTGCAGGATTTTTATTACATTCTGCCATGAAGGAGAGAATTCCAAGCGACCAGTTAACCATGATGACTGCGCTGCCCTCTGGCGACAAAACGAAGCAAACTGAAGACCCGGCAGTTTTTCAACATAATATACACACAAACGTACTAATTTTCCAGGAGTGTCCATCCTTTAACCTGTTTTTGTGTAGTATGTTCCAAAAATAATGTCATGCTTTTTAAAAACATACTTGTGCACATAAAGGTAATTACCATAATCAATATGCTCATGTCTAAGTTAGAAGCGTTTTTTACAATGCATCTGTGTATTATAGAGAATTATCAGGAAATATTTTTAGGCTTTTAAAGTATTACTGTGAACAAACTATATACCGGGTGTAACAAAAAGGTGCAGTCAAATTTTCAAGACACATTCCTCTCATGTAGAAGAATTTTGTTGTTGATTTGGTTTATTTACAGATGCTCTTTAACAATTCAGGCCATCAGCGTCCCATTCAATTCAGAGCGTTAAATAGACCAACAAATTTTGCTCAAAGGCCTCCTCTTTCGGGCTTGGTTCTTTTTCGTGCCGTAAATGTACAACACGGGACCCACGGCTTTACTTCCCTTCCGAAGGAAGCCATACTTAGGATTTTGACGCCCGAAAAAATAAAAAAAAATCCATCCCATCCATTGATCCTGTCCAGATTGAACCCGCGATCTTGGGTTTAGAAGGTAAGTATGGTTACCACTATACCACCAGGACCGACTTGTAGTAGAAGAAGAAAATACGTTATACGGACATGGGTCCGGAAACGCTTTATTTCCATGTTAGAACTCATTTTCCACAACTCTTCACGTACATTAATCATGGGAAACACACAGGAACAGAACGTACCAGCACATCACATGAAACTCTTTCTTGCATTAAATGTTCAAAATGCCCTCCGCTAGCATTGATACATGCATCAACCCGCCTTCGCATTGAGTCCCGGATGTGCTGATGTATGGGGAACTGCATATTGTTTTACAGCCTTCCACAATACGAGCACAAAGACTCCCTGTGTCTTGTATCGGAGTTTGATACACAAGAACTTTTAAATTCCCCACAATTAAGTCACATTCCGTTACCCGCAGAGTGCATTCGGAGCTGCTAAAGCTCCAATCCCGAGCGACGCTGCTCGCTCTACCGCACCAGTAGCTCCAGCAACTCCAACAGTGAAAATGTTGCATGTATTGTTTTTTTACACCGAATGGGAGATAAGGGAATACAAGTTGATAGGGGCGAGTAAATACTATATATTTTACCACGTGTTGTGTTATTGGAACTCGCAATTAATTAATATATACACACACTAATCTTAAAGCTAACCTCGGATAAATCCTAGAAACCGATGGACCCAGTGGTTTGCTGCGGCTTGCTACGGCCTGACGGCCTAAGCTTGCCTCCTTTTCGTAAATATAAATTGATAGGGGTGGGAAAATCACTGTAATGATGGCAAATCTCCTTTGATTCCAGAAGAAAACATTCGTAAATATAAATTTATAGCGCATTGTGTGCGTGGTAGTATGTTACGGATTAAATCAATGTAATGGTGGCAAATGTCCTTTAACTCCGGCATAAAAAAGGGTCAAAATGTATTTGAAACCACTACCTTCACAACTATAGCACAATGCTATAACCGTCTGAACCACCATGCAGTGATGCTAGAAAGAGTTATCTAGCTATATCTCTGAAAGTTACACTACTTTCGATTTTCTCCAGACGTAATCAAGAGGGCATTTTAAAAATTTATGTAAGAAATTTTCATGTGGTATGTTGGTACGTTCTGTTCCTGTGTGATTCCCATGATTAATGTACTATGAAGAGTTGTAGAAAACGAGCTCTAACATGAAAGTAAAGCGTTTCCAGATCCATGACCATATAACATATTTTCTTCTTTTACGTGTGAGGAATGTGTCCTGAAAGTTTGGCCGTTGATTTGTTTTATTTACGGACGCTCTTTAACATCTCTGGTCATCAGCGTCCCATCCAAATCAGGGCTTGAAACGGCCGACAAATTTTGCTCAGAGGCCTCTTCTTTCAGGCTTGAGGTGCCGTAAATGTACGACACGGGACCCAAGGCTTAACTTCCCTTCCGAAGGAAGCCATGCTTAGGATTTTTACGCCTGAACAAATCCATCAGTCCTGGCCGGGTTTGAACCCACGATATTTGGATTAAAAGGCAAGTATGGTTACTATTATACCACCAGGACCGACTAATGTTGGCCGCCCCTTATTGTTACACCCGGTATTTTGGCTAACTAGCATTGAACTTGAGTTGCCTTTGTTACATGACTGTGTCTAAATGGGGGAAATCTGAATATACATAAGATTTTGCACACATGTTGTTTTATATCTAAAAGTATCGATGAGAGGTAAGAAAATTGTTAACTTAGCTCTGGAGGAAGCGAAATATGCAATTATCTTCTTTTATCTTCTTTTACGGCTTGTCAGCCAATTATTATGTATGAATGGCAGTATTCTGTTTAATTTATCTCTGTCAGCATCATCTCTGTCAACTAATCTTTTCTAAATAATCAACCAGGTTAACTATTTAGTATCATTCCAATCATGCTCTAATTAAATACGCACACTGACTTAATGTCCAGACGCTATAACAATAGACCTCGAACTAACATGCAAATAACTAGGTACATACCCAAATTATCGTGACGAACATGAGAGCAAATAAACAGCAGTGTTATTATTTGCTATTTTTCACAAACTCGATTATATTGGCGATAATCACATTTGGATATCCATTTGTTTGGACTTCTTTTTATGCCAGCCAAGAACTCGCCACATCGACCAGCTTAATGCTGCGGAATCACATATGAACACATTCTCATGAATAAATAATCGTATCAATAATAGATGGAACTAAATTAGCGAATGCTTTTTTTTTTTAATTTAAAATTTGTGAAAGTGTTTAAAAGTCTGCATCGTTCCAAAAAAGTGCTGAAAATGCCCACCGTTTGATACGAGATAATAGTGTGTGCGTTTAACGCCCGTTTTTACTACTGAGGCACTACAGGCGGTGGACACTGATGATACATGAGATGAAATGATATATTGGGAAAGGATTTTTTAAGGAAGGAAGCGTTCCAGGCCAAGTTTAGGGTATCTCTCCGGCATTTGCCATTTATGAGGACTGAGGAAAACGTAGAAAAACCTCAGTCAGGAAGGACAGTCCTGGTGGGATTCGAACCCCATACCTCCCGCTCAGGAGTTCGCGCCTTAACGATCTCGGCTACCCGTGGCGTTGAGATAAACAATGTAGCCCTAACTACTTTTTAAGTTAAAACTCTTGTTTCTGATATGTTGACTGTTTTTTTTTTTTTTTTGTATGTTTTGCAGTGTTCGCGGAATTAAGTTGGGTTTCAAAGTATGCATTAAATTTCGTTTACAGGTTACAACGCCTGTCTCGTAGTAAACGGAGGAAAATTTAATCTTCACGTTTACCACTTTTAAATTGCAAAAACATTCTATAGTGCCTTCAATGCACGTTCATCCGTGAGAACGCGAGCCATGTGACGGCTGGAAGCACGCTATTTGCCGGCCCAGTCAAAGACGCATATCCTTCCATTCAGAGCATATATCTCTCACGCAAGCTACTATTGCAATAACCATCTACCTCTGTAATAGAAGATGTCAAATATTGTGTACTTGTGTCGCCATATGTCTTTTTTGTCTTTTAAAAAAGGTTTTTTTTTCAATTCTTTCAACTTCCGAAATCTACATTTTTTCAAGTTTCCCATAAATAGATACCGCACACGGTAAGGTCTGGGAAACGCACTGGAAAAATTTCTTTACAAATGACTCAGTACTCAAAATATTCTTCAATTAAAGCTAATGAGAGAATAACTGCATGCGTCATATTGGGGTTTAGTTAAAAATAAAAATACATGTTTACATCCGTTGTCCGACAATAGTTCTTCCAAGAATTGTGTGATTAAAGTATCTGAGCACATTCACATTTTCATAAAATATAGGCCCTATAATTTTGCAATCATTCACTGTGTACTATTAGCCTAGTTTTATTTTCTTGTCATACAGTCGCATTTCATATATAACATTGACATTTTATGCACTCTAGTACTTTTTGTTCTGTGTTGCTACATTTAAATGTAAACTTACTCCAGCTGCTTGGCAGGGTTTATTAAACAAATAAGCTGACATACTTTTAATTTTAAAAGTTTGGTGGTATTTCAAGCCGAGGTTTGCCAAATTGCTGCTTCCCGTGCAAGGCTTCACAAAGGTTTCTTTACCTTTCTCCAGTTTCATCAAATTTTATCTCGGTAAGCACAAGACAGATTTATTTTCTATAAAAGCTTAGAAAGAGTACATTTGTGAAGCGCAATAACATCGGGGAATTTTGCATCTCAATTTTCTGTAAACAGTCCACACATGAATCCATACATGATAATTCTGCACTGATTTTCTGACATTATAACATCACTAATACATAAATAAAACGAAAGCTTCGTTTCACGACATATCTTAAAAATGTCTTAATGGCACAAAGACAACGCTCCAACTGCTTTAGGCGGGGACACTGACGGCCCGAAAAACCGGTAAGCAATATGTGCTTATCCGCTGTCACTGCCGCGCTCTACAGAATGAATGCACATTTGTCATCACCTATGATATTACAGTTAATGTAGAATGTGCTTGTATTCATTCTGTTTTGGTGATCGCCTATAGCATCGATCTTGAGTGAGTTAGTGTACGCGCCAGGGATAGCAAGGCACGAACAAATAGATAAAGCGTTTCAAAAATTCAGTAATATAATAATAATAATAATAATAATAATAATAATATATTTAGTCACACCTTTTTCTTTCCTAGCCAATGCTTCTCCTGGTAAGCGAGTAATAATGAAAAAGTAATCATTATCGAATAGTGATATTTTTATCCAAAGTGAGGGTGTTATTTTGGTGTGAAATTATTAAGACATATTACTTTTAAAATTAATTATAGTTGCGCAAGCTACTAATAAACTCTAGATAAATATTTTAACATCTTGTATGAACGGACAAAAGGGTGCAACGATTTTTTTATTAACGTTTCATGGAGACACCGTAACTCTTTGCAGCATTGAGGTGATATCAACCAATGAAAACAAAAGTGCGCTGGAATTTCGACGGCGCTACATATCTAACCCGGAACTGCCTTTTTAAATCTCGAGAAATTTGTTGCTATAGTATTAGGTTGTTGCAGAAACGCATGAATATCCCTTAAGTGGGCATGTATTTGGATATCCCCTGCCACATAGTCAAAAGTCCCCATTTGGAGTGCAAATAAAATGGATATTATGCATTTTTCATCACTTCCATGCATTTTTTGTTTGACATTCGGAAACAAAAAGAAGTCGTTAGACTATAAATCAGGTGAATAGGGCAATGAGACATTAATTCGATGTTTTGTGTGAAAGCTGGCATTGTCACGATGAACAATGATGCGACGTTTTCGATTGTTTTTCCTGATTTCGTCGATGACTTCTGACAAACAATTGTTGTATACCATTCAGCATTAACTGTTCTTCGATCCTCTACAGGAATGGTTGCGACATGTTCAGTACAACCGAAGAAACAAACGATCATTTTTTTGGAGGTGCTTGAAACAAACAACTTTTGTGGGTTTTGGTTCATCTTGGAACACCCAAAGAGTGGATTGTTTTTTAGTTTCCCGTTCATACGAATACATCCAAGTTTTATCGCCTGTTACGATGTTGTATACGGATAGTGCAATTCTTCAGTGGAATTTTTTAAGCATTTCATTATACTAACACGAGCGTTTTTTGAGCTTCGGTCAAATTGTGCGGAATCTATCAGGAAAAGACATTTTTACAGGTAAATGTCATGTAAAATGAAATGTACTGCAGCCCTTAATATGCTTAAGCATGTCTCTATTCACTGTAATTCACGTATCGATCTTCTAGAATCATACTGCGCACAGCATTGATGTTTCTTGGAATGACCACCGATTTGGTTGACCTTCACGAAGTTCATCACTGACGGATGTACAACCACGATGAAATTCTGCAACCCAATTGTAAACAGTCTTTTGTAATGGTACTTTATTACCAAAAGTTGAACGAAGGGATTCTATGCATTGCTGTTGAGTTAGGCTTTTGCTACAATCGTGAAAATCCTGCAAAGAAAACCTTCACGCGAAATTTCCATTTTTTTCAAAATTGCTTTGTTTAAACGCTCACTGTAAACAAACCACTCGGTCAATTTCTAAGCTGCAACTGTTTTCACAATAACAAATGTCAATTGTTGTAATGACACATCTCAATGCGCCACCTAGTGGTCGTTTGTAAAAACTCAAAGTGTAACCCTGGTAACAGAGAGTGACTCTCTGCGTCTTATATACAGTTGTACCCAAATGTATCTGCTGTATATCCCTGAATAATGATGGTAATGATGGACACTAAGGCTTTACAGGTAGAGTATACCCGCAGCTTCGAGACCTCAAATTGCTATCATTAAAGTGTTTTATATACCTCTTGATGGCCATTTAATTTGCCTTTTGGAAACACGTCTGCTGCCCTTTAGGCATTTATCTCCGATAGGAATGGAGAGAAAACCAAGCTGTGAGCTTCTGCTCAAGGGAATTTTTCTTAGACTAGAATGAGTAACATAAAGATAATTGTTAGCATAAATTACTACGCCCATAGTGTTTTTCAAATTTGCACAAATGACATTAGAAGGAGGAACGGAAAAAAAGTGAACATAGGTCACTGCTATGTTAAAAACATATGATTCACTTTATACTAATCCAAATGCGGGGGGAATTGTCTTATTTATTTATTTATTTTACTTATGTCTTTTTGTTGACAATGCAAAATGTCAAGTGCTCAAATATTTACTAATTGTTTATTCCCTTACACCATGATATTCATCTGAATGCACCTGTGATCGTCAAACATAATGTTTCAAATGAAATCTTAGTATAAACGAGATGAAAAAGAAGGAACGAAATTTCTATTCTGGGCAGCACAAATGATATTTATACCGCAATTGGGTACGAACCGACTTCTAGTCCTAGAAACCTAATATTCTTCCCAAGTGAAACTATGGCTATGGCCAAACAATTGTTTTGCATTCCGGGTTCCACAATCAAAACAATCAGTTCGTCCTCGTTACCTTGTCATTCTAATTTAAGTGTTATTTAAATATTTACTTCGTGCTGTTTCCTTTGAATAGAAATTCCATTTTGTCTAGTATGAAGGCAGCATTGAATCAACCGTCACGGGTGGCCGAGGTCGTTGAGGTGCGGAATCGTGAGTGGGAGGTCTGGGGTTCGATTCCCACCAGGAACGTTCTCCCTGACTGAGGTTTTTTCCAGATTTTCCTTAGTCCTCATAAATGGCAAATACCGGGGAGGTACCCTAAACTTAGGCCTGGAAAGCTTCCGTTCTTTAAAAACAATCCTTTCCCAATTTATCATTTCATCTCATGTATCACCATTGTCCACATCAGCGGGCGTTAAACACCATCCAACAACAAGCATTGGATCTTGCTGAGTATAAACTGAATACCTTAAACCAATAGGTGGCGCTGACAAGATATTCAGTGCCATTCTTACATAATATCCACCCCTTTTCCGATCCTCTATCACTGTCCCGCTGTTACTTGTTCCTATCAAATTAATTTTCGAGAATAATGTGACGTAATTTTTCTAGTTCGGTTGGTTATCCTTCTGTTGCTTGCTAGCAACTATTGCTTCGGTATCAAGGGGGTAATATACATTTAGGCCTTTCTTCAATATTTGTTAGTACTGAAGTTTCAGGGGGCTAAGTCTGGGGAGTATGGAGGATGGGATACATTCGAAGTTCCCCACACACTTGCACTTGCACTTGCACCATCTTCTGTTCAGGAGTCAGTAATCCTGGGACTCATCTCGCACAAACGTGTCTCATGTTCAGAATCGAAAATGTACTACCATGGGAAATGTATAACAAGTCTGTCAATTGTTATTCGCCGGTCTTCACGAACAGTGAAGTCAGCTGTGTTAATCATGGTTTCGTCGGTTTTGCAGGAGCACCTGGGCAGCCTTGCTTTGTTGTTGAAACACAGCCCTTCTTATATTCCTTGAACCATCGAAGTGCTGTGGATTGTGGCAGAACGTCATCCTCATATGACTGCTGCAACAATCTGTAACTTCCATGCCGGATTTCTGCAAATGGAAGCAAAACTTCAACACAGCATATTGCTCCTCACGAATCAACTCCATTTTGATGTAGGCGACGCGAACTGACTTAGTTTACTCGTCAGGCGCAATTTCTGTTTTCGTCCATCAATCAAGTTTTCATCATACAACATTGTTTCAACAATGTTTCTTTGCTCGAATAAACAAAAACGAACCAAATTCACTCTTAATCCACTCATTTATTTCTGAATTCATTGGCGATAATAGTTTTTCTGTAAATCGCCAGAGCTGCTCACTAGAGAGATCCATTTAGGCACTTTGAGTTCAGGTTGGAACTATAAAAACTTCACCAAAATACTTACCTCTGAGTTCAGTGGCAATATTTTTCTGCTCACTAAAGGCTCACTGTTCTCTCGTCTTGCTACGGATTCTAGATTGTGCAAGTGCTTGCACCACATGCCAGAAGTGACATTTGTCTTCAGTTGGTCAATTGCGGTGTTTTACATACTCTCAAACTCAAGTAAATGACCTAAAACCGAATTTTGATACCGCTTTGTTTTTCGAACCCGACAGTGTTCCTTGCGCGCGCGTGTTTGTGTGTGTTTTTAAGTATTTTGCATGTTTTGTGCATTTAATATTTCACAAAGTTTAGTGCATTTGGTAAGAAACTTAAAAAAGTGTATGAAAGTAGTTCAATTTATAAATTTCCCAAGATTATAAAAGTTGTTGCAGAAATAATTTCCATACTGGTGTGCACCAGTGCTATGTATCGTATGTATGGAATGACAGTCATTCCTGCTGCAGACGTAAAGGCATCATCTTACAGGAGCAGAAACGGAAGCCCGGTGTGAAACTGGACTCGAGCCAGAAGCATATTGCAGCATGACAAATGTACTGTATTGAAGATCAGGGCTCAATCAGAAGTGCGTGAAGTGATTCGTTACGAAGGGCCAAAGAATTGGCAATCACCAGCATCCACTGGAAGCTTGTTGTGTACAAGATGATGTCTGAAGATGGTGCCACTAAAAGCCAATCAGTTATCTCTCAACTGTCCGGGAGAACAGACTAATCAAGGTTTGTTTGCTTGTTTTTTTTTTTATTTGGTTTATTTATGGACGCTCTTTAACAACTCAGATCATCAGCGTCCCATTGAATTCAGGGCGTGAAACGACCGACAAATTTTTCTCAGAGGAGGTCTCTGAGAAATCTTTCAGGCTTGATATTCTTTATTTTGCTGTAAATGTACACACGGGCTTCACGGCTTTACTTCCCTTCCGAAGGAAGCCATACTTACGATTTTTACGCCCCGGAAAAAAAAAATGCATCAGTCCTGGCCGGGTTTGAACCCGCGATCTTAGGTTTAGAAGGCAAGTATGGTTACCATTACACCACCAGGATCGATATCAAGGTTTGTGAAGTGGCGCAAACGTTAAGAATTTTCATTGGAACAACTCACATCACGCATGAGGACTTGGGATGGCACAAAAGGTGTGCACAATGGGTTGCTCGTCAACTCAATCCTAACCATTTTCAAACGAGAACATAGCCTTGATGTCTTGTGCGATACCCATGCCTTCCTCATGAAGGGAATAAGAACTTCGTCATCACTTCACTCTCGATATCGATGGAAGGGAAACATCCGAGTTTCCCAGGGAGAAAGTAATTCAAGACAACGCCATCGTAGAAAGATGCTTGAGGTCTTCTGGGATGCAACAGAACAATGATACACGGTCACGCTGCCCCATATTGTCATACTGAAATAGCAATTTGACAAAAGCGCTTCGCCTTACTGTCAGCTAGGGTCATCTGCCCAACGACAACGCCAGCCGCATCCTACTGACCGCACAATAACAGGCCAAACTTGCGGAACGGCGATGGGGATGACTGTCGTACCCACCGTACAGCCCTGTTTTAGCATGAGCGACTTCCACCCGTTCCCAAAACAATTAAGAAAGAATTGTTGCTGGAATGGGATATTCAAGAGGTTGCAGGGTCGAGGCCGCCTTAAGAAGAGTTTTT
Organism: Metallyticus violacea; assembly: GCA_030762175.1. Lineage (NCBI taxonomy): Eukaryota > Metazoa > Arthropoda > Insecta > Mantodea > Metallyticidae > Metallyticus > Metallyticus violacea. Next base: position 105,155,521 of record CM060845.1, on the reverse strand, counting down.
CAGGGTCTGAGCTTGGCATTTTTCGCACAGGAGTTCGATAAGCTGTTGTAGCATTAGGAAAAACCCCCAATGTTCGGGATCTTTATGAGAAAGGTATGTATGCATATGTATAAGTTACAAAATTAAAATAATGTAACATAGGAAGAGGTATGCATGTAAATGAAAAGGATTAGGGGCACCTTCCATACCTCAGTTGACTAGGATATCGGTCTAAAGAAGCTGCAAAAGTTACTGTAGCCGTGCTTGGTGAATTTTCTTTCGCAGTTTTCCTGCAAAGACAAATGCCACGTATTTTAGGAGCTGGAGGATTCATTTACATATTAAATAATACATTTCTGGAATACCTTGGAAGCATTTATGAGCCATTACCTGAATGTATGGGTGTCAAAGGGGGGGTACATTGTCATTGATATATATTTGGGTTTTTTATGGTTGCCATCTTTTCGAGAATCAAAATTAAAAATATTTATTGTGCTTTTAACATTATAGTAGCTACGTAGTTATTCCTGTTATGATAGCGATAACATATCAACCTTAGTGGACATGTTGTTTCAACAATTACTTAACCTTTCTGTGCAAAACTCCGTGGACATGTTTGGCAGGTCGGTTTACGTATGGCAGATTGCTTGGGAACCGCTCCTTTCAAGGCTATATTCTTACTGAATTTGGCGAAAATTACTTTAGTTTTTCGAAAGATGACGGGAGCCTCCGGTATGTCCGTGCTCAGAAGATGGTATCGTTTGACAGAGATTGATGGCAAGGTAGCAAGAGATGGAGCGGCGATAATTGCTGCCTCCATTGTCTTCACTGTTCATCATTATCCCTCATGAGGGCGAAGAATGTGTCTAAGCCCCATTGTTGTACTCCAAGTGACTGATGGTAAGCTTGGCAAGATTGGAATCTGCGTCACAAGGTATACAACCTCATTACTTGAATTGTTGCACCCGCAGAAGGCAACAAGAATTAATTGTTTTGACTCTGATGGCGCTTTCATTGTTGACAAATGAATAGTTTTTTTAACTGGGAAGAAATGCGCAACATGAACGTTTATTTCTTAGTTTACTTTTTATTTGTATTCATAATCATGTAACATTAAGGTAGAATTATTGTCATTTTATTACTAAACAGCATGTCCACGTAGCCAAACTCTTTCCATATGTCTGTTCCACCCCCATTGCCCATTTTCACTTAGTTATTAATTAATAGCATCCGATGGTAAATCCAGTTATTCCATAATAATATGTCATATTTACTACATCTCTCATTCATTCACTGTCTCTCTCTGCACACATACGAAGACAACAAAGAAATGAACAGAAAATTAAAATGCACAATTATTATTGTTGTTATTATTTATTAAACGTACCAAACTTTGGCCTTAACCTATTACGAACGACTATTAGTTTCATAAAAAAATCTCATACTCATAAAGAGGAAATTTTTTCTTAACACACAGCTGTAATTTTAATTGGTTAATCACAAGTTTCTGGGTTTCTTCAGAACAGTTTAAACGAAAATTAAAATAGTAATAAAAATAAAAAAATCATTTGTAGTTTAAATAAAAGTAATAAATAAATACAGAAAAATATTTACAGATGTAATGCTTAGCAAAAGAATTAGGACATCTCTTAAAAACATATATAGACTTTGTCCTTACGTATTTGTGATATCCTGTCATTGTCATTCTTAAACATGCTGTTTTTTTATGAAAATTTTATTTCTAACGTAACAAATGGAGATATATCATAAACTAATATTATTTTTACGCATATAAAATACTTTCTTCTATTAAAAAGTAAACAGCTTATTTCAGAAAGGGAATTGAATCACTTTTTAATGGGTTTTGAGTTAGTGACTGTTTTGTGGCCTCCCACCCACACACAATTTAATGCAGTAAGGAACCATGCCATTATTTTTCATTCAAAAAAAAAAAAGATAGGTGTGCAATTTATGAATTATTTAAGAAAGGTCTCTCTGTAATTTTGTAATAGTGTTTAACGCCCGTTTTTACTACTGAGGCACCACAAGCGGTGGACCTGATGATACATGAAATGATATATTGGGTAAGGATATTTTTAAGGAAGGAAACGTTCCAAGCCTAAGTTTAGGGTACCTTCCCGGCATTTTCCATTTATGAGGACTAACCAAAACCTGGAAAAACCTCAGTCTGGGAGGACGGTTCTGGTGGGACTCAAACCCTAGACCTCCTGCTCATGAGCCGTGGCTTAACGACCACGGTCATCTGTGGTGGTACCCTGCGTAAATGCCTGCATATCAGGTCATCAGCGTCCCATTCAATCCAGGGCGTGAAACAACTGATAAATGTTTCTTCACGACAAAATTCGGTATATACCGTTTAATTAAGAAAAATAGTTTCTGAAAGTTAGGAAAATTAGATAGGAGTAAAGGTATATTAGAAAACCGAATATTAAAAAGGGCTCTTGCGTTTAATTTTATCTATATTGTTTTGATATAAAATAAGAAATTAATTCAGCATTTAAACTGTATTTATAACTTTACTTGTGTTTTACATTTAACAAAAACATTGTGGTGCAGAAAACAAATGTGAAATATTAATCTAATATGCGTTTGAGAATTATATTTGTATGTAAGAAAGCTTTATAATGACCTTCAACATACGTTCATGTTTTATGTTTTTAATACAATAACATTTAAATTGAATTTCAAAGTAAATGATAATCGAGAAAATGTTTAATTGTTCTTTGCTGATTCTGTATATTTGATTAGCACATCGAAATTGTTTTTAAGCGGTAACATGTTTTTGCTTTGTTGGAACATATGAACATCATCTTCTTAAATATTCAATGTAACTGGAAACTTTCTGTTATTTTTCTCTATTTTAGTAAATGCAAGAATACCAAAGGCTCAGTTCATAAACATGGTTACATTTAAATATGTTTAAAAATATCCACGCAGTATCGCTTTATCTATCATTAATCATATATTTCATTTAATTAATAATATACCATTAACTTTTGTCATTTTATCTCGATAATAATAATAATAATGATAATGATAATAATAATAATAATAATAATTAAAAATGTAGTTTTTATTTTGTACCTAATACTTGTAGATTACAAGAATTCTAATTTTGTTTCCCTAATTCCACACAGTAATGTCATAACTTATTTCATTTTATTAATTAATAAAACCATATTTGGATTTTATATTAATTTCTATAAAAGGTATACAACTCGGTGAAAAATTCAGTTATTTTATGCAGCTGCTGCGTAACGAACTTTATATATATATATATAATGATGTCAATATTGTCTAACGTAAGAAGAACACTAGCTGTTCGAAATATTACGATACTAAATCTGTGACGTTTTAAAGTGTTCTATCATTTTTATTTTAGTTACATTGTTCATTGTGTTATTTTTTGTACATCGTTTGTGTTTTGTGTTGTTATTTTATTTATCATTTGTAATATGAGCGCGCGCGCGCACACACACATATTTAAAACAATATGGAGAAAAATTAAATGCAAGAGCGCTTTTTAAATGTCTGTTTTCAAGTATACCCCTAATTCTAAAGGTCCAATTTCCTTAATTTTCAGAAACTGTTGTACTTATGTGATTTAAGTAGTATATGCCTTAATTGAAAAAAAAAAAAACATTGATGCCGCTAAAGCGATCAGATATCCCCATAATACTCCAATTTTACTGATTTTTGGAAACTATTTTTTTTTTTATTTCAATGGCACATATTCTGAGTTTCCTTTAACATTATTTAAATTGCGACCGCTAGAGCGATTTTACAAATTTCGCTTTATCCCCCACTCGTTTTTCAGGAATACATCCCTCCTGATCGCCCGATTGCCCTGATTTTGGAAGAATATTGTATCAATTTATTTTAAAGAAATATACCGAGTTTCAATTAGAAAAAGCAAAACTTTTAATTTCATATTTTTAAAGAACACTTTCCTTTGAGAATGGCTCAATTTAACTCCACAAATCTTTTGTTAATTGGTGAATAACAGTTTTCGTATATATTATGTGTGTGTGTCTGTTAACACTCTAGCAGTCCCACTTTTCGTTTTTTCTCAACGAAACTGTTAATCACCAATAACAGGGGATTTGTAGAGTTCGGTAACTAGTAAAATTGAACCACTCTCAAACGATTTTTTTTAAAAAAATTAAAATTACAAAATTTGCGTTTTCTCAATGAAACTTGGTACATTTCTTTAAAATAAATTGATAAAATATTCTTCCAAAATCAGGGCAATCGGGCGATCAGTAGGGAGGGGATATACTTGAAAAAACGAGTGAATTTAAAGCGAAATTTTAAAATCGCTCTAGCGGACCCAATTTAAACATTTTAAAGGAAACTCGGTATATGTCATTGAAATAAAATAAAAAAAATAGTTTCCAAAAATCAGTGAAATATTGGGGGGTTACCTGAAACCCAAAATTTAAAAATCGTCCTAGCGGCATCAATATTTGTTTTTTAACAACTAAAGTATATACCAGTTAAATTAAATATGAAAAATCATTTCTGAAAATCAGGGAAATCGGACCTTTAGGATTAGGCGTATGCTTGAAAACCGAAATTTAAAAAGCGTTCTTGCATTTAATTTTTCTTCATATTGTTTTAAAATAAAATTAGAAATTAATTCAGCATATAAGCTGTGTTTATAACGATGCATATGTTTTATATTTAACAAAAGTATCGTCGTAAAGATAGTAAATGTGAAATATTAATCTAATATGTGTTGGAGAATTATATATAAGAGGGCTCTGTAATAACCCTTAGAAAACGTTTACGTCACAAATTTTTCTACAATAACATTTAAATCAAATTTCATTGAAAATCGTTGAAACCTTCGATGTTTTATTGTTGATTAAGAATATATTTCCTTGGTACATTGTAATTGTTTTTTAAATAGTAATATGTTTTTGTTTTATATATATATATATATTTCTTAAATACATAATATAACTCGAAACTTTCTGTTATTTCTCTCTTTTTTAGAGAATGTAAAGATGATACCAAGGACTCAGTTCATAAACATGGTTACATTTAAAATTTTTTAAAAATACCCACATACTAAAGCTTTGTTTATCAGTGGTGATATATTTAATTTAATTAGTCGTATAACATTTATTTTTGTGGTTTAATGTATACAGTATTAGATAACTTATTTCATTTCACTAATTAAAAAGACTATAATTTGCATTTTATATACTATTTTAAAGTTGGTGAGGAATTCGCTTAGTTTATACAGGTCCTGCGTGACTGATTTTATTTGTGTTTTGTTTGCAACCCACAAAAAATGTAAGAGAACATAAAGATATATTGAAACATTGAGTTCAGGAAAACGGAGGCAGAATTAGACGATTTTCTGCAAGTTTTCATGCATTTTTCTACCTATTTTTCGTTTACTATTCTGTTTTGTTTGGGTTTATCTTCACTGGTGTAATTGTAAACACAACTTCTATTTGTCACAGTTTTCACTTGTGATGAAATTCAAGGCTGGTTCAACGTCTAGCCAGGTTTAAATTATCCAATCAAGAAATTTTACTTCTTCAAACACCTGATTCCATCAATCTAAATATTCCATGTATGCAGAGTAAAACGACACTGCACATTCCTTGAAACAAAAAATGTCACTAACATCTCCATTTTACTGTAGATGTTTCTTATTTAATCGTGGAAATTCTTCTTCCTTTCTTTGAATATTAGTTTTAGGTTTTTCAACACTACTGTCGAATAGCTTTATATGGAAGCATTATGTACTTCGATTGCTAAAGATAAAAATTGCAATATTTGCTTCCTTGTATTTTAAAGTTTTTAAATGTTGAATAACATCTGCCCTCCCACCATAAGCAGCAAAAAATCTAGAATTGCACCTCACACAATAATCTTCAAAACATATTTTTATTTTTATTAGTAAATGGAAACTCTATTAAACATATGTTTCTTCTTTAAAATTTTTATCACAATGACGTAAAGTCGACCTAACAGTCGATATAGACATTAGGTGAACAATAGATATATACAATACTTAACAATACTGACCGTTGCGCAATTCGTAAGAGGGATGTATAATTGAAGATTCTCATACTCAACAGCTAAAATCTCATCATAGAACTGTTCATTTAAAATTATAAAAGAAAACACCTATCTGTTTTGTATTTTACAATTTAATATAAACACAGAAAGTGAAATATTGCAAAATACGACACTGAAATGTCAATGATTATCGACTCACAGCACATAATTTCTAAAATAGGAAACATTGAAGGATCGCATAGTAAAATGCGGAGCATATACGCCTCTTAGTCAATGCTAAACTTCATGTGTAAACAAAGAAATATCTTTAATGTAATTAGAGCTCTCAAATTATATTGGCGTATATTATAAAGACAAAGATAATTGTTTCACAACAATTGTATGTGTCAACTGAGATAAAGCGGCAGTGTGTACCCATGACAATTGGTTGCGCGCCTTTGTCATACGAGCTTGATAACATTCATTACGTTTCAGTTTAGATCAACTGGAGCAACGAGCTTGTAGCTGTGCAAGGAAGAAACTGCGTTCAGCTTTATTCATAGTTGAAGTAAGGTATGTTCTTATTGCATATCATATCCGTTGTAAAACTACAGCAGGGCACTTGAAGAAAAGTTGTGTAGGTAATGAAGTGACCATTCAAAGAGCTGACCCCAATTTCCTAACAACTACAAGGTTTCAGTGAACTTGGTAATTTAAAAATAAGTTAACTTCATGTATGAAGTACGAAATATATGTTCGTATCTCCCTGTAAGGTTTACAAAGTACCTTTAAGGTATCCGAGCAAAGAACGGCGTGTTGTGAAATGTTATTTGTTTTATGTTTCTCTGAGCTAAACTAGGGGTTGCGCGGATTTCCAAGAACCACTGCAGTTAAAATATGTGCCCCCCCACTATTATGCTGTAAACTCATGGAAACACACAAACACGAAATTCGCAAAACACAAGCACTGAGGGTGCTTACACTGTTGATATATTTGGGTCATGATTTATGGTACTGTTCTTGCTTGTGATCTTATAAATGTTCATCGCTACAACGTACGGAGTTCCAACCTTTTAAAAGTTCATAGGATGGGAAAACAACACAAAAGTCGGGATTATGGGGAAAAAGTTCAGGTGGCTTCGAGAAAGATGGTTTGTTGCTGCAGGGATGGTAGCTTGCTGAGTGGTGATAAGTGGCAGTCATTTTGAAATTTCTTTCTAACTGTAAGGGAATTTAGAACACGTTTTATCAAGATAAGCATTTAGTGCTCACCCATTACAACACAGACCGTGTAACACAAGAAGTTCCTTCTGCATACTTTCGGGACATTTCCACTGTTTTCAATTTTCTGTTACGCGAACATACTCTTCTTTGACTCCAGCAGTTTCACTCCCATAAGCTCACATGCAAATCTCGTGCATCATGGGAAACAAAACAAACAAGTTGGCTGATGCCGTATATTCAAAGATTACCAAATCTCTTCCATCATGCCTCCTTTTATAAGTTGATACATTTAACATACATTTAATCAGATAACATAGTGCTAATTGAATAATGCTACTTATTTTCAAACTTAACCGTTAATAATGGTAAAATCAGCGATTCGGCTTGACCTTTTCGAACTAACTGGAGTAGGATTAGGAGTAGCATCAGTGTACAATGACACTGCATAAATAAAACTAAAGCACCATTAATTCCATATTTATTATTTTTACGCGTTCGTAAAGACAAGACAAAACGGTAGTTTACAATAATCCGAGGCAAGCATAGTTTTGTGTCTCTTGTATGCACCAAGGAAGATTTACAGTAACAGTAGAGAGCAGCATGAAACCCTTACCTTAGCTTGTTATTTTTCATTTGCATTTTTAAAAGATCCCACATAAAATACAAATACATCCTTTAAAGTAACGAAATCAAAATATTTTCTGTATTTTTAAACTATATAACGCTATATTGAACCATATAATCATGTGCACATAGTCACAAGGGAGTTCTAGTGTGTTACGTCCGAACAGATTTCTTTTAATTAATATACATGCATGTTTTGTTTTATATTAGTTTAACTTCTACTGTAGTATATGAACAATCATAGACGTTCTGTTAAAACCAAGTCTTCCTTGCCGGTTGCCCAACATGCCTTATCTCACTGTAAGGATTTTGATGATGCTTTTAATCTAACTCTTATTGATGCGTTACCTATACAATGCTCTGAAAGTTTACTCTGCTCTGAAAGTTTACTCTGAGATAGAGAAATGGCAGCTATATTTTTACATAAAGTGCGTATACCACCTGGTTTAAATCTTACGTATTAATTTTTTTCTTCCCACACTATCATTTCTAGTTTCATCTGTTTCCATGCTTAACGTAACCTTCGATACTCAATATTTACTTTTATCACCGTCACTTGTCTTCTTGCCATGGAAGAACTCAACGAGTTCGAAATATAGCGATTTCAAGTGTGGCTTTATCTTAGTGTTTTATCCTTTTCTACTTTTATAATTACTGTTAATTTGTTACATTATATATAAACAGTAATTATAAAGTAGAAAGTAACGTCTTCTTACCATAGAAGACCTCAACGAGTTCGAAATATAGCGATCTCAAGTGTGACTTTTTCTTAGTATTTTATCCTTTTCTACTTTTATAATTACTGTTAATTTGTTACAATGTTAAGTGTTACTTTATTTTATTTATATATATGAAAAATAATAAAATAACAATACATAGAAAAGCAGAAAAAGGATAAAACACTAAAATAAAGTCACACTTGTAATCCTTATATTTCGAACTGCTTGAATTCTTCTATGGCAAGAAGACAAGACTAAACCAAAATTTCAAAACATTACCTTGGATAGATATCATAGCATAAGAAGTATTAAATAATAATAATAACAATAAAGTGTATTAAAACACAGAGAAAGTAAGAAATAAAAAATTATAGTAATGAAGTCAAAAGTAAAACACGCAAAAGCAAATTTAAACTAATAATCCAAATTAAAAGCAACATCAGAGGTGTAAACAATATAAGTGAAAAATAATGTAACACTATTAAAAATTTAATTAAAGTAACAATAACTAGAAAAGCAGAAAAGGATAAAACACTAAGAAAAAGTCACAGATTAGAAATCGCTATATTTCGAACTGCTTGAGTTCTTCTATGGCAAGAAGGCAAGTATATGTGGAAATCATGGCAACTTGACCTGAGGATATAAAATAACAAACGAAGGAAAATAATTTGGCCGAATGAGTTTAGGGAGATTTTTGGCCAGGCGTTTCCTATACATTCACCTGAAAACCTAAGGAGACTGACCCAACTGGGAATCGAACCCGAATCCATCACGTGGAAAGCACAAACGTTACTGCTAAACTATGGCAGTAGTCATTTGTATAGGAGGTTAAATCAATGGTTCCCAATCTTTTTGACTGGCGACATACTTTACTGAATGCCCATAATATCGCGACACAATCATAATAATAATAATAACAATAATAATAATAATAATTGGACATCCAGTGTTGTAGATAGGTCGATATTAAAACTCAATCGAAAATTGTAAAAAAAACAGCAATAACTTGAGTGCCATTAAAGAAAAACAAAAGTATGTGTTAAAAATTTCAACTTATTTATGCTGAACGTCCGATAAACGACTTTTATTGTCGTTTTAAAATTCACCTGTTTAAATTAATGTGAAATCTGAGGTTGGCGGGTTGCACAGAGTTTCTCTATATGGAGATTGTCAGTAATGCCAATAGAGAAGAGCAAAATACGGGTTTAGGACTATTTCATGAATAGAATAAGAGTGAAAGTAATATATGAAATTCGCGTACAGAATATTAACACTTGTATAAAAGGTTATATTAATGAATATCTATTCTATTCGGAAACCGTGAGACTCAAATGTACAAAAGTCAACTATTACAATCGCTACCGTTAGATTTTCTAATACCAAGTAACATACAGTGTCTCTTTTTCTTTGAATTCTGTTGTTTGTAATTCCTAATGATAAGATCAATTTGCACATTTGACGCATCATCAAAACGCTTTGAAGAATCCTCCATTTTACGTTATGATTGTCCATTGTACTTGCTTTTGTTGCTATCAATAGCTCCTCACCGCCTCTGGCAGAGATGCGTGTTCAGGAATTATATAGTGGAGATATAGAGTTGGCTACTCTTGACACAAGACAAATGCACGTCCCGTGAAAACGGACTGGATAATTGTTTTCTTCGTAATCGGGCTGTGATTGGTCAAAATTCAAAATTTTATTTCGTTTTTAAGATGACGTCACATGAGTAAAATAGTCATTGTAATATACCTATGAGTTACATTGCCTGTGTTTTATTTATTTTTAACGTTATTTTAAAATGACATCAAAATACACACAATTATGTCGCCTGACTGACTACAGTTTATGTATATTAATTTTGAGAGCGTTAAATTCACTGGAGGAAAAAATCTGCCGGATATAGGTAGCGATCTGCGCATAAGTCGTTTAAAATGATCCACCCAGAATACAGGCCAAAGGGGCAATAGAGGAAGAAGATGGAAGAAGATTTTTCTGGAACAATTGTATATCTACTCACCCCTCCTACATGTTAGATATTATATTAAAGTGCTAGGTTTGATAAGTAATATAAAAAAGTTAAATATAATCATGCATGTGAATTAACTTATCAAATTATGTTTACAAGTGAAAAATAATGGAAAAATTCGACATTTTATCAACATTTTATGCTATTACAGTGTACAGTTAAAGGTATCGTTGTTTAATAACAGAAGAGTAATTCCAGAGGTAACAATGTGACAAATCAGAAAGACATTCTTTTATTTATAATGGTAGTTACGAAGACAGTTGAATGAAACTCATAACTTGTATTCTTTTCTTACAAAGTAACACTCCTATCCGTGCCTTTATTGCTATTTTTTTTTGTTTGTAGTTTGTTTATTTTAAGTAAAATAAAGTAACAGATTGGTTGTTCTTGCTACCTGGGAGAATATTAAACTTAAGGTACATTGGGAGTGTGTTTTTGACAAAAAAAAAAATCGAAAATAGTTTTTTTGCTGCAAATGGTTCCCTGGAGCTCTACAGAGCTTAAAGAACTCCGCGTGACCTTCTAAATCACATGTTTCCCAGCATACGCTTTTATAAACTAGTGTTTTTTTTCAAAACTTCATTTTCAAACATTCAAAATGTCCCACACGTTACAGTTTTCCTTTAAATTCAATTAAAATTTACCAGAATGTGTAGCACTGTCAAAAGATTAAATTTTCTTAGATTTTTAAAAAAATTATCACTGCTTACTCATCAAATTTATTTAAAATAGCTTTCTATAAAAATTTTGTATGGCTTTCAAAACTCCCAATTGCTAAAATGCCAACAAATTTCCCTCATAATTTTGATTATGCATCATATTTACGTGATAAAATTTATGAAATAATTATAGCTCGCAGAGTATTTATTCAGTTTGAATGAAATTTGGTATACATGTTAAAATGCTATCACAATAAAAGTTGCAGAAAAATCAATACAAAAACGTGGAACTTGAAAATTAAGATAATCAAAATAAGATATTTTGAACATAAAATGTTTTAACATATCCATATACAGTAAAATACTACTTATTAAACATTATTTATTTTCTTATTTGATACACTTTTTATTGTGGCGAAACATAAAATTAAAGTGTGTAACAAACTGGCCCTTTTAAAGTAACAGATTGACATGCATTGAAATACAAAATACATAATATACAATAATGTTGCGCCTAGTTTATGTAAAAATCATCTAAACTCATTGATAAATTGTAATAATTGATAGTACACTTAGGAACCTTATTTAGTTTTCTTGAAACATTAATATTTTTCTTTAAGTATGAAAACTCTTATTTGCAATGGTTGTCCCCGAAAGCAAAACTGATCCATGAAAAACTATTTCTCAACACTATCTGATCTAGGCCAGAAGAAACCATTGATAGATTGATGAAGGAATTTAATTTTGACATTAAAATAATGCGACCAATTTAGAACTGACCATTATAATAGACTGAATTACATGAGGGTAGGTCCATAAGTTTCCGGTCTAACCCTTTTCTATGTATGATAAAGATTTCATTTTTCAATATTACCCTTAATTGCAATACACTTCTCATATCTTTGAATTAACATTTCAATCCCCCACCCCCAAATAGTCAGAAATAGTCGCTGGGAGCTATATATGGGCTGTTGGGTGGATGGTCGATCTCCTTGAAGTCGCATTTCTTCACAGCTTCCTTTGCAACAAGAGCTGCGTGCACAGGCGCGTTGTCGTGAAGAAGGTGCAAACCACCACTCACTTTCCTCACCTTTTCTCTTTGATGGAAGCACGTAGCCTGTGCAGTAGGCCAGCACAGTACTCTCCATTTACTGTGGTGTTCCTCTCCTTTAAGTCAATGAAGAGATTCCTATCATTAGTGAATCAGGCTCTGGATAGAGTACTCTGGAAATCATGACAGTCTGTGTGTTGATTTTAAGCCACAGCCAAAGAGTAAAATCTAGTGAAAGCTGTACTTCACTCAGTTGATTTCTCATGAAGTTAGTATAAACAATCAGTGCCAAAAAGCTTTAACACTGATTTTTGCAACTAATGCCTTTCTTCAATCTCATTTAACATAGTACTATCTTGGAAGAGATAATATTTATATACGATTAGTCACTTAGCAGATATTACATCTCCGATTTTTTCGGGCGTAAAAATCCTAAGTATGGCTTCCTTCGGAAGAGAAGTAAAGCCTGGGTCCCGTGTCGTACATTTAAGGCACGATAAAGAACCTCAAGCTTTAAAAAAGAGGTCTCTGAGCAAAAATGTGGTTTAGAATGGTTCGTTTCTGGCTGACAGTCACTCTAACGTCCTCATGAAATCACGTTCCCCAATCTGCAGGCCCAGCTGGAACACGCTAATTAATTGGGTTTTTGTTACACTTCCATCCATAATTTGGGATATTATTTTTTACTGCTTTGCTTGCCGTCTTCCATGGCTGAAAACAGCATTATTTCTCGTAATTGGCTATATTACAGAAATACGTTTATTTAAAAACATAAAGAAGAAATAAAATGTTTACATACGTAACAGTACATATAATTACCTTTCATACAAAGGAAAATACCAGAGAAAAAGCTACAGAAAAGTTCCTTTTGCCGCTATTCCGGACATTTCCCACCTATTTTCCATTTCTTGTTACGCGAACATGCATTCTACTTTAACTCCAGTTTCACTCCCAAAACCCATGTGCATCCCTCGTGCATCATGGGAAATATAAAACAAATGAGTTGGATGCACCATATTCAAAGATTACCGCGGTTAATTAACTGCTCAAAGGGAGAAATGAGGTAAGTGGGGTAAATAATTCCACTCTCCCAGAAGCCACTACTTCTAATGTTAAGCATCCAACAGAGGACATCATTGTACAACCCCCCGAACACAATATGTAAGTACAATATAAGATATTTATCATATGGTTTCACATATATTGGATATGGGGAGGAAACCATCCCAACACCGCAGTGTGTGATTTGTCATGAAACACTTTCAAATCATCCGATGAAAACTTTCCTTTTGAAACGTCATTTTGACACCAAGCATGGTGATTGGAACACAAACGTTTGGAATATTTTTAGAGAATACTATCAGATTTGTCATCAAATAACCTCATCTGCAGGACTAACATGAAAACGCATCTGGACTCATCTTATGAAGTCAGTTTAAGAGTACTGAAGGTGGGACGTGATTGGGCGTCTTTAATATTACTGGCAGATACAGATATGGTTAAAAAATGTTGGGGGTCAGGGTAGCAAAACTACTTGAAGTTATTCTATTATCCAATGACACCATATCCCGAAGAATTTTAAATTCATCTGCAAATGTTAAGCAGCAGTTAATAGAAAACATTCGCGCCAGTGAATATTTTTCCATACAATTGGATGAAACTATTGACATGAACATCCCATCTTCTTACTTACTTAGGTAATATTTATAGATGGTGAAAAGAATTCTTGTTTTCCAAATCACTCCCAGTTCGAACAACCTCAAATGAAAATTTTCAAAATTAGACCAATTATTAAAATTAATGGTCTGGAATGGAATAAATATGTTGGTGTTTTTTGTTTTTCTGATCGAAAACGAGCTATGCCTGGTAAACAGTGGCATTGTTGCAAAGATTAAAGAAGTAGCCCCAGGTGCAATATTTGTACATTGTAGCATTCATCGCAAGGCTTTAGCCGCAAGAACGATGCCTGTTGCTCTAAAGATGGGTTTAAATGAAAGTGTGAAAGTTGTCACAGCTTCATTACGTCCAGAGCTATGAATTAGCGATTATTTTCCATTTTGTGTAATGAAATGCGTGATGAACATGGTTCCTTGTGCCTTCACACCAAAGTTAGGTGACTGTTGAGGGGAATGCATTGAGTCCTCTGTATGAACTTCTTTCAGAAGTTGAGATTTTTCTCTCCTTCTCAGACTTCAATTATTTCACCGATGGCTTGCCCGGTTGGCTTACTTGGCAGATGCATCTTGCCGCCTCAACCTGCTGAGCAAGTGTTTTCAGAGTGCGTTTACTTCCATACTCTTGGTACAGGATAAAAATGCGACACTTAAAAAAATTAAGCTCCATGATAACAGAAATCAATATTGGAAACTTCCTTTCCATTGTTGTATGCTTTTAGCGAATTTCGAAGGAATGAAGCTATTGCGGTTGTAACAATGGAAGTATTTTTAATACTCCATCCAAATCTGCATCGATCGTACCAACTAGGCGCCGAGAAAGTAAAAATAAGTAAATAAATATGTACCTTTCTCTGTATGGTGTGTCTCTTAACTTAACGCCGCCCTAGCGGTAGCATTTTTTATTTTTTGTGAACGAAACATGGCACATAGCCATTAATAAACAAACTATTCGTCGAGTTCGTTAACCAGCAAAAGTGGATTATTGGAAATGGGGATTAACCTAAAGCGAAAATTAAATTGAAAAATCGCTTTAGAAGCCGCAATTTTTGCTTTATCTCAGCGAAACTCGGTAAAATTTTTTAAAATAAATTGATAAAAGCAGTTTTCGAAAATCATGACAATCGGGCTGCTCGGAGTGGAGGTATACCTGAAACACTTTTGGAGGTTAAAGCGAAATTTTAAAATCGCTGTAGCGGCTGCAATTTTGAACTTTTTAAAGAAAAATTGGTATATGCCATTAGGAGGAGGGATTACCTGAAACCCAAAATTTAAAAATCACCCTAGCAGCACTAAACATTTTTTTACTACAAAACTCGGCATATACCATTTAAATCAAATAAGAAAAATAGTTTTCGAAAATTATCAGATTATTGGGAGTGTTGAAAAATGTTTAAGGGTTAAGCCCAAATTTAAAAATCGCTCTGACAGCCCAATTTTATTTTTTAAAAGGAAACTCGATATTTGCCATTGAAATAAAATAAGAAAAACAGTTTCTCAAAATCAGTGAAATTGAACTATCACCAAGGGGGGAATACAATATTTAAAAATTGTTCTAGCGGCATTAATATTTGTTTCGCAACGAAACCCCATATATACCATTTAAACAAAATAAGGGGAAAAAAATAGTTCCTGAAAATCAGTGTAATCTGAAATGGGGGGAGGGGGTTGCCTGCACCCCAAAATTTAAAAATCTCTTTAGAGGCATTGATATGCTTTTTCCGAAACGAAACTCCATAGATGCCATTTAAAATGAATAAGGAAAATGGTTTCTGAAAATCAGGGTATTCAGCCTCTTAGGCGGTGTATGTGTGTGTGAGAAAGGAAAAATTTAAAAATTACTCTATCGCCATCAATATTTGCTTCTTCACATCAAAATTTGGTATATACCGTTTAAACAAATAAGAAAAATAATGTATATTTGAAAACCGAAATTTAAAGTGTGTTCTTGCGTTTAATTTTCTCTATATTGTTTTAAAATAAAATGAGAAATTAATTCAGCATAAACTAAACTAACTAACGTTGAATAGGTTTTATATTTAAAAAAAAAGCATCGTCGTGAAGGTAGTAAATGTGAAATATTAATCTAATATGTGTTTGAGAAGTATATTTGTATATAAAAACGATTTGTACTAACCTTAAGAAAACATTTGCGTTACATCTTTTTACTACAATAACATTTAAATTAAATTTCAAAGTAAATGAAAATCGATTAAACTTTGGATTATTCTTTGTTGATTTTGTATATTTGCTGAGTACATCGAAATTATTTTTAAATTGTAACATGTTTTTGTTTTATGAAATACATGAATATCATCTTAATTGCATAATGTAACTCGAAACTTTATTTTTCTCTATTTAAGTGAGTGTGAATCTATGGATAAGATAAACACGGTTGCATTTAAAAATGTTTAAAATACCCACACATTAAAGCTTTGTCATATATTTCATTTAATTAATAGTAAAATTTAATCTCAATAATAATAATAATTGAGATTAAATCACAAGACATTATTATTATTATTATTATTATTGTTATTGTTTTAATTGTTTTATTATTTTTTTATTATTCTGCAATACTTACATCCTGATATCTTGTTTCTACATCAGGACATAATACTCCAGATTTAGTTTATTTATTCCTCTTATGTCTTTCAATATAATTTAATTTAAAATTTAAATTCTACAGATTTTAAAATCTACACTACTAATACTATAACTAAACAAAATTAAGACTTATAAAAACTAAACTGGTACTGGAATCCACTATCCTACGGCTATTTACTATGACTATCTACATCTACAATTGCTTACATTTAAACTTAATTGATTTACAATTTTTATCCAATTTAATAACTACAGTCTTCATTTCTGCTAACGCTCGGTATACGGACTGCTCCCCACCGGAATTCCTGGCATCAGAACCTGGACATCAACGGAGTTGCTGCCGGTCTCAAGCAGCAGCTATACTGGATCATGGTGTGTGGACAGTGCAGTTTCCTTCTCTGCTCTCCTTCTCTTAATCTCTGTCTACTTCCTCTCTCAACTGTTTCGTTTCCGCCCGAAAACTGCCATTATTCCTTTCTTCTGTCAGTTCTGTTCTCTTCTTCTGATTCAAATTGGGTGTTATCTTCTTTATCATCTTTTTCTTCAACTAATTCTAGTTGTAAATATCTTTCTTGCCTTTCCCTGATTCTCTGGGATCTTCTAGGGGAATATACGATTTCTGACTTTTGAATTTTTTCTTTTGTTTGTTTTTTGCTGTTTTTATACTCTTCTGCCATTTTGCATATTTTATTTGTTAGCTCATTCATGCCCTAAAATCATCTTCGTCTCTCATGATGTTCCAGATGTGTTTCCCAGCAAGTAGTCGTCTTTCCTCTGCTACAATTGACTGATATTTAGGGCATTCAAATGAGACATGTTCCGGTGTATCGATCACGTTACAGTCCGTACATGTTTTGTTTGCTTGTAATTTAAATCTTTGCAATTATGAGCAATATGGACCATGGCCTGTTACATAATGCACTAAACCCTTATTGGGATGAATATGCTTAAATTGTAATCTTTCCTTTATGGATGGGAAGATTTCATGCACTCTTCTACCTTCTTTTATTTCATCCCATTCTCGTTGCCATATTTGTAATATAGAATATTTGATTTCTTTTTTATTTCTACACTTTTTACCAACAATGTCCATTAATTTTAAGTTATTTTGTTTTTTAGACCAATAAGAGGCTGCTCTTAATAGAACTAAATAATCAATTGGCCATATACCCAATATTACTAATAGCCCCATTGTTGGAGAAGTGGAAAATGCTCCTGTACATCTCAATAAAATTTTCCTTTGGGAGCTCCTTAAAGTACGTATAAAATGTACCTCGCGTGCCTTTTCCCCCAAAACTCCTCCTCCATAGTTTAATATGGCTGCAAAGATGCTATTATGATAGATTTTTATTCCCTTAGCTTGCATGTTGAAATATCTTTGTCCAGTATTGGCCAACTTGAACATAACTTTTTCTGCTCTAGTTCTTGTTTTTTCTACATGTTTCTTAAAATTTAATTTTTCATCCAAATGGATACCTAGATATTTATTTACTGCTTGTCTCTTAATATTATTATTGTTAATTTTAATACTCGGATTTCTGTTTAAGTTTCCTTTTAAAAACATATATGATGATTTGTGAGGAGCAATTTCCAATTTTGCTTTTATGCACCAATTGTTTACAGGATCAGTTATTATATTTGATCTCTTTTCAATTTCCTTTCTATCATTTCCTTCTATTATTATTAGTAAGTCATCTGCATATGCGATAATATCTTTTATAATGTTTAATCCTTCAATTTTTTCTATTAAAGATTCCAAAAATATGTCCCATAATATCGGCCCTAAAATTGATCCCTGCGGATATCCTTTGGCAATTTCCTTTGTAATAATCTGGTTTGCACCCTTAACGTACACTCTTCTATTTTTACAATAATCTATTAACGAATTATAGATGTATTTTGGATATTTCATTTTCCTTAAAATTTGAAACAGTACTGGCCACCATAAATTATCAAACGCCCCCGAAATATCGAACAATATTGCTATTACGTAATTTTTATTAGTTGTTTTTGCAGTCTCTATTGCCTCGATTATGGCATCCTCTGTAGACTTGCCTTTTCTAAATCCAAACTGTTTAGTGGTCATACCAACCACTGATCTATATTCATCTATTCTTTTGCTCAATAGTTTTTCTTGGATTTTGCGCAAAACATTTAATAAGCAAAGAGGCCTATAGGATTTCGGTTGCGTGGGATCTTTGTCAGCCCCTTTGTTTAAAATGATCACATTCGCTTATTTCCAGCAGTAAGGCACTCTTCCCTGCCATAGACAATTATTAAACAATTGACACAGGTACGGGGTAATCTGATCTTCCAACTGTTGTAGCACTTCCGACTTTATTTCATCCGGTCCTGGTGATTTGTTTTTGTTTAATTCCTTTATAGTTTTTTTCAACTTCATGGTAGGGGAAAATGACACCTTCATCTATTTTTACAGTAATGAGTTCTTTTCTTAATTTCCTGTGCTATGAGTTATCATTTTCTTTAATATCATTAGGTAGTAGTTTTAGAAGTAGGAGATTTATAGAGTCTATCCAATTGGCAGTTATTTTATCCTCCCCCTTTTCCAGAGTGGAAATTACTTCTGGGGCTTTTACTTTCTCCATTATTAGTTTGTAAGGCGTACCCCATATATTGTTGGAAAGGTTCATCTCTACGAAAATTTTTCATGTAGCTTGGCGATATTCTTCTATATTTTCCTTATATTTTATTCTAATTTCTCTATATTTATGTAAGTTATTTTCTCTTTCTGAGGCAATAATAGATTTCTGGTAAATTCTTCTAGCTTTTCTATCTGATCTTAATTTTAACAGATTATTATTCCAAAATGTTGGTGAAGTGTTATGTTTTTTATTAATTCTGGGTATACTGCACTTCATAGCTTTTTGGATGGCTTTGGTTAGTTCTAATGCTTTATTGTTACAGTCATCTTGAAGTTTAAGCATTGTAGGCACTTTAAATTCCGTTTTAAGTAAATCCCAATTTGCTTTCTTTATATTATAGGGTCTTTTATTCTCATTCCACCTTTGTTCTTGGTTTGTGTTAATTTGTAATTCGAAATAAATTATATTGTGATCACTTGACGTCAGTGATTGACCTACTTTCCAATTTGTAACAATTTTGCTTGCTCTTTTATTTGTCAATGTGATGTCTATGTTAGATGTAGCTCCTGCTCTAATACTGTAAGTTGGTGGGTTACATGGTTTGTTCTCTACATTTAGCTGTAGCTACGCTATTACCTCCTCTAGTAGTTCTCCCCTTTTGTCGTTGTAGTTGCTGTTCCACCATTGGGAATGTGCATTAGCATCCGCCGTATATATTACTGGAGAATTGTTGTAAGCATTTTCTATTTCTCTTATTCTATTTATATATGGTTCTATGAGTTCGCTAAACTGAAAATATTGATTTACTAAAATATAATGTCTCCCTCTTAGTGCTATTTCTATGCAATTTGTATGTGTATCACTTAGTTGCGTTATTTTCACCACCTGTATTTCCAAGTTAATAACTACTATTGTTGCCATAGGGTTTCCTTTATCTATTACAGTTCTAAAGTTTGCCGATATGTGTGCTGGTTTACCGTTTACACAAGCACAGAATATCTAATTGCAGCTCTTCTGATAGTCTCCTTAATTCCAGCATGACCAATTTACTTCTTTGGGCGTTTATTTGCCCTATTTTATAAAGTTTATTACTTCCATTAATTATGATAAGCATGAAAATGACTATTTGGCCAAGATTTTTGGAAATCGAAAGCTATCCTTCCGTGACTGAGTACGAAATTATGATGCAGTTCTTCCAGGTCTAAAGTTTCTAATCTTCTTTCAAATGCCATCTGTAATACTTTCTATAAGTCTGTTGGATTCGTAGGTAGGTTTGTGTTCTTAATTCTAATCTGTCTGCTGCTTCTGGGAATGAAAATGTTATGTACTTTCCTTTAGGATGTAATTTTCTAGTTACTAATCGTAGAGCTGTTAATAACGTGTTTCTCTCTAGTTAATTTTAGTTTTAATTCGAATTCATGATAAATATTTTGTGGATTGACATTTGTTGTTATGTTTTCTTTAATTGGGTGAGCTGCATTATCCTCTCCTCCAATACTTTCATGCTGACGAAACGTGTGTTGCTGAGTCACCTTTTTGTTGGACAGCTGTGTCATCCTCCATCTCTTCCGCTTTTTCTCCCTGCCATTTCTGCATATTTTTCTGTTTTCTATAGCGATGATCATGACAACTCTGTGTATCTTCCTTCTTCAAGGAGATGCTCTTATTGACCTCCACCAGATTGTGCATGTAATTTGTATTATTATCTTTCTGTTCTTTCCCATTTATTTTAGCTTTTACAATTCTATACGCTTGTTTATTTTCCCTCTTCTTTCTATTCTTATTGTTCTTCATTTTTGTTTTAAAAACATTTTTTAAAATGCTGAGTTTTTTTTCTGCTTTGTTATTTATTTTTTCTAAGTTGTATCTGCATTTTGTATAAATGTATTACAATATTCCTCTTCATTCTCTGAAACAGCTTGAATACTGTCATTTTCTTCTGCCAATTCACTATCTGTTATTAATGCGCTATAATCTACGTGAATAATTTTTCTTGCTGTCTCATTACTGTCCAAAATACTCTCTTTCTCCATCCCATTTCCTTCTGTCTGGGTTCCAACTTATTTCTTTGTGGCTTATTATTATTATTATCGTCGTCATCATCATTAATATTAAAATGTGGTTTCTCTTATGTTATACTTACAGATTGCAAGAATTCTAATTTTGTTCCCCTAATACTACACAGTAATACCATTACTTATTTCATTTCATTAATTAACATGGCTTAATTTGGATTTTATATTCTTTTTTAATTAAAAATGAAAATTCCTCTTTATTGTGAACTGGCAGTGAACATTGAGCACTTTGGGAGTCTCATCTCAGATTTCAATGTTTACTTCCCTGAAAACCTGGATTCAAAATGTTGGATTACAGATCTGTTTTCTATTGCTGTCACCTACAGAAACCTTAACTCTTTCCGAGAAAGACGAATTGGTCGAGCTATCTATCATATTGACGGAAGTCTCAGGTAAATGACCAAGAAGATGGATTTTAACAGACTTCTGGTTTGTCGAAGTTTGCTTGTGTGTTTAAAGCTTAACAAAATTAATTTTTAATACGTTTCACAGAGCAATCAATTGAATAGGAATAGGAATTGCCTCATATTTCTTCAAAACTGCTTCAGAGTTCTCAAATCGAATGCCCAGGGGCTTTGCTTTTAGTGGCGAAAAAAAAAATAATAAAATAAAAAATGACAGGGAGCGAGATCGTGGCAATAAGGCAAATGTGGTACAAAAGCTTGATTCGCGACGTGAGTTCCTGCGTAGTCATTAAAATCTTCACCCATCCCGAAGAAATGCGGTCGTTTCTTTTCAACATGTAATGTGTTTCTGTAACAGCAGTGTGAGGGAGAACTGCATGCTGGCAAATCATTCACTTAGTCAAAAAACGTGATCAACCATCACCTTCCCTGCTGATGGAACAACTTTCGTTATTTTTGGTGTTGGACAACCTGGCGATTTCCACACTATGATGATTTGTTTTCCTTCAGGATCATAATGACGCAGCCAAAAAAGCATGTCTCATTTCGCACAATCTTTTGTTCAGGAGTCAACAGACGTGTGACTCATCGAGTACAAACACGGATCTTATGGAGATGACCTTGCATATGTAAAGACACTGGCATTCCCAACACTTCATGGAGTTTATGCTCTCTTATCCGCCGATCTTCATGAACAATCACAGCAGCTGCATTGATGTTGGTCTCTGTCACAGCAGAGGCTGAAACACCTTCTTTAACTGCGGAAAATGGCCCTTCTTTTAAATCTTTGAACCACTTAAATATTGTTGCACGAGGATGTGCATTTACATTATATACTTGCTGCAACTTTTCATAGGTTTCTGAGGCTGTATGCTTTAACCAAAAACAGAATACTATCTCCCTGCTGCTTCTCTCGCGCCAGGGTCGACAACGCAGAAAATTACTACCAACCGCCCAGTTTGACAATGCTGCCATCTATGAACTTTATACATAAAACCCCGCTATTTTCAAATATTGATTGTTCGGACAGGTTCAAAGAGCTGAATGATGTAAGATATGTAACGGTGGCGAAGGAGAAAGAAGATTGGGAGGCAACGGGACAGCTTGACAACACTGACCACAATAACCTTACACACAACAACAATAAAGACAATAAATAGCAATATGACTACAACAAAAAGTATGAAGGTCACTGCAAAGATGAAAGAAGATGGAGATGTAACAGACTTAATGGCAACAACCTAAAAACACCGACAATAATACCATATAAACCATAAAAATGACAACTATAAATGTTAGAAATTATAAACCGTGACATGACATGACAACATATCAATCAACAAATCTGTAGCAAGAAAGTAACGAATTTAACAACAACAAGAACACACTTTGGACTGTAATTTAAACAAGGGCAGACCGGTGGGCAAAAGGGAAGAACCGAGACGGCGAAGGGAGGATTCAGGAGTGATGGCTGTGTGAAGATACAGGTAGGAGCAGAAGGAATCAAATGATGGATTGGAGAGCCACAGAGGGGAGGAGAAGAAGACGAAGTATGGAAACTACGAAGATTTATAAAATTGTGAAAGTGTAATCATGTGGTGTATGGTGAGTAGTTATTGATTAGTTTAAATTGAAAGTTTAAATTATTTTCGCCATAATTAGAACACTCAGGAGCGAATTGAAGATAAGTGAGATGTTTTGTATAGAAAGTGGAAATGGAACGCAAGTGAACAAATAAAACTGAACAAGATGAAAGTGATATAAATAAGGTGTAGAATAGTTATAAAATATAAATATTTATAAATCAATAAAATTGATAAAGAGAATAGATTAAGTAAAATTTTAGCTTAGGGGTGCTGGTTACCAGCACTGTAACCGTCGGTTTTCGACATACGGTAGTTTTAGCTTCAGTTTTTAGTTTTGGAATTAAGTTTTAGTAGTTAAATTATAGCTGGTTACCAGTTATAGTTTTGTTTGTTAACTGTCTTCCAGTTAGAGAAATGCTTGAGTGTTTTAATTTGATGTTGTTTTTGTTAATTACTTTTGTTAATTACTTTTTAATTACTTTTGTTTAATTTGTTTAATTAGTTATAGATATAGCCTGTATAAATAACGTTTAAAAATGTAAGGAAGAAGAAAAAATACAATGAACTGTAGAAACTGTAATATATGTCCTGGTATAGGAATCTAGGTGCCAGGACGACGTACTACAGATTTTATATTATTATTTGTGGTTCAGACAGGACTATCAAGGAAAACATTCCATCTCAGCCATTCTTGATTAGCCTTCATACAAACAAGATCCGTACTTAAGGTCTGTGAGAAGAACAGTTCACTGAAGTTAGCGATTGCTTCTTAGATATGTAACTTCGCCTTATTTCACAGATTTTGATTATATCTTTGTAACGACGGATGCGCGGAAACCACTTGTTCAACTTCCGAAGAATTGCATCAAGAGGCAATACATCGATATAAATAATCCATTGATAGTGCCAGAAGAAAGTGGCTATGACTTTAATGCCTGCAAGTTTTTTAAGTTTTATGATGTCTCTCCATGTATTGTGTTTTAATATCAGGCTCAAAGTAATCCATATTTCATCTCCCGTTAAAAGAAACGCCACCTTCAGATTCGTAACGAGCAAGCAACTCTCTGAACAGATGGTGCTTCTTTGTTTCTTATGATCGGCTGTTAGGTTTCAAGGGGCCCATTTAACACAGCTCTTTTAATAATCCAACTGACCGTGAATAGTTGTGCCGAAAGAGATCATTGCTTGTGGCTGCAGTTTACGTGGTTAATTAGAGAGATTGCTTCGATTTTTTTTTTTTTTTTTTTTATTCTTTTCAGCCAACTATGGACTACAATTAAAACACCTCTTTAGCAAACTGTTTCCTCTGATACCAGTATTTCATTTTCTTACTAATGTAGATCATTTTTCTCCTAACAATACCCTCCTTGCTCTATTTGATTTTTCTCCAGATAAAACCTTCATCTTTGCAACTTTCATTCTGATCACTTCTCTTGTTTCTTATATCTTCATCCTTGGCTCCACATTGTTTTAATTGTTAATGAACTTCCTTCACCCATGGGATTTGTGTCTTTCATCTCTCTTGGAAGGCAAGAATCTTATTTGCTATTCTTTCTGGTTCCATTCTATGCTACTCTTTATTTATAACATATCACTTAGATACCCCAATTTGAAAGCTAACAACATTACTGTCACGTAACAGAAAAAAATATATATTACATGATAAAAAGTTCAAGGACTACATATAAAATACTGTAGTAAAGCATTCAAAAGATCTGTTATATTACCTATTGTATGCCCCTTGCAATGCAAGGAGCAAACGTGTTTATGTACAATGCTAAAAGTACTTTTTTGGGCAAATCTTTTAGGTATTTTGAGATACAACAAGCAGCTTTGCAAAACTTCTGAATTTATAAAATGACTATGCACTAGTTTTAAATGAGCTTTTTTCTTTAATTTTAAGGTCAATCCTACATTACGCCCAAATGGAAGAAGATAACCACTATCCTTGTGGAGTAAAAGCAGATGGTGGACCTGGTGCCTACAATATCTCAGCAACTTTCAAAATATCTTCTTCTCAATCAGAAGCAGATGCCAATGAAAATGAAAAGTTACAGCGTTACATTAAAACTTCAAGTAAATTTAAGAATATAGAAAATCACAGTTATGCTTCAGGCACAGGAAACAAAGTAAATGAGTCAATCAGAGAATTGTCAGCTAGGAAATTCTGTGTCTTATCAGCAGAGAAAACTCTATTATTATCATATGAAAGAAATCTATTTTTGAAGAGAGTGGATTCGCAAGCAAACATTCTCTTAAGAGAAATAGAAAAGAGAGGGTATAAATTCCTTGTAGCAGCTGCAGAAGAGAGTCATTATTGCATTTGGGATAAAAAATCTGCAAATAATGTGAACCAGTTTGGAAACCTCGCTGCTGAAAGGAAACTTTATGTATTGCTGCAAGATCAATCTCTGAAAATTTCTGTGTGTCAATTTCCTTCTGATGTAGTGCTAATGTTGATGAATAACATATCTGCAGGTCCCAAAGAACAGATTTTTCATATGAAAGATAAAGAGGACTTTAAGCTCATAAAGATGCTACAATACATAAAGTTTTTTGGAGCCAATGACTTGTTGCAGTACTTGATCAAAAAGCATGCACCACAGCTTTTTAAGAAACTAAGAGTATCAGAGAAGATTAATGCAGATACCAAAAACTGTGAAAATGCTGCTCTACTTACAGTTTCCATAATTTACAACTTAAGTGGCACTGCACAAAGCAAGTCCTGTGTAATATTCAATGAGCAGAAAATTAAGACAAGAATTGACAAAGAGGATATTAATGTGCTTGGCAGACAGAACAAAAGTAGTGAGAATCAATCGAGTGCAATTATTGTGAAAAGTGTTAATGATGAAATGAATGATTCCATTATGAAGATTTCACAAAAAATGAAAAAAAGTTCTTTTGGCACAGCAAGTGAAGATTGTGCTGAGAGCATTTGTTCATCTGATGAAGATGGATTAGATGCTAAGAGTGGTGGTCCTGAAAATACTGCATGGTCTAATTGTGCTGGTGACTTCAAATTTGAAAGTAAACTCCAAAACCTCAATTACACAGCAGAAACAAACTTATCCAAAGAAAATGTTGACACTTTCATTTCCTCTCCTAATCTAATATGCTCAAGAGGAGATAGGGATAGCAATCAAATGATTGCTAGTAGCAATAAATTACCTGTTGCAAATAATAAACAAAAAGATTACTTTATTAATTTTGCCATTGACTGTAGCAGTGCAGGACCTGTAATTAGTAGTTCTGCTGCTGAAAGTAACCATGCTTTTGATGTTCAGAATTGCATTTCAGAGACTGGAACTTGCTTCAGAATAAACAACACAACAATTGAAAGTAATTTAAACTTTGCCGTGGAAGTAAATAATTCCAGCAAGATAGATGACCTCATTGATGATAAAACTGGATGCATAGATAAAATGTATAGTACTAATAGCAATAATGTTGTTTGTAAGAATTGCAATACTGACAGCAATGAAATTGCTGATGATGGAATTTCTCCCCATAAGGTGACTGGATGTAGATCTGAGCCTACTGTTACCCAATCAAGTAATATTTTTGCAGAATCTCCCTCTGATCCTTGCATTACCATGCTTACAGAAAGTACAAAATTGGCCGAGTGTAATAAAACTTTGTTAAAAGAAACTTCTATAAATGATCAGACTATTTCAAATAATCGTTCACAAGAAATTAAGCAGAATTTTTCAGATAAAAATCTAACTAATGAAGTTTTAGAGTTAAAGCAAATAGTTTTTGATGATGCAGTGCTTATGTATAATCCTAAGGTGAAAGAAGAGAAGGTTCGGACAGGCCTGGAATCTGTTAAACCTCTCTCAGATCCTGAAGAGCATCAGACTTATAATTTATTAGATGTTTCTGAGAGTGTGGATGCAAAAAATAGAACTATAGAGTTTTCTCAGAATCTGAAAAAGGGTAATTCATGGGAAAAGAAAGAGCTTCTTGAAAAAGAACATATTTTTGAAGAGGAAATGCCATGTGTACTGTGGGAAATACTTAGCAAACTAGAGAGCCCATTCAGTTGGTTACCAGATATACAGGTACTGAGTACACCAGAAAGCAAGGCGAAGGAAGATATGATTCTTTATTTAACAGGTAAGGTATTTTCTACCTACATGTGGAAATATATTTACATTGTTTCCTTGAAAACTCTACTTTCTTTCTTCAGTAAATTTTCTAGCATTCTAAAGTTATACACAGAACTCTTGGCTAAAAGTGCAGTGATAAAATAATATAGAGAATCTCTCTCTCTTTTTAAGCGGACTGCAATTAAAAGAGTGCACATAATATTTAACACAGTAATGTAATTATATTAATGACCTATGTTCATAGTGATTTCATGCAGGAAGTGGGAGAGCCATTAATGTCAAGTGCTTTACATTTTCATTTAGGTACTTTTACCATTTACAGAAGAGAACACAAGGTTATTTACAAACTGCATTTTTTTTAAACTTATAACAAATTTTTAAAATTCTGTTGGAACTAACGCTGTCAAGCTAGATAAAATATAAATGATTATCCAATACCGTCATCTTATACACTCCAGTGCTTCACTTACTTTTAAAATATAGTGGAACCCATTTCTAAGAGAATCCTTTCCATCCTCGACAGACTTGATTACTAGTTGGAGAAACTATCTTCTAAGAGGACCTGTGGTTCCATCCTAGTGGTACTTTTAGGAACTGAAAATTTGTATTGCATTCCCCAGTAATGTTGAAGTTCATCTTTGTGTTTGTAAATTAAATCCTCTCCCATACATCTAACTCTGTACATCCATGTGAATTCTTTAAGCAACTTTATTCCCTTTTGTATATTATGTTTATCTATCCAAAAGTGGTGCAATACTGCAGACCTATCTATTTGTATTTAACATTTCTGAGATATTCCTTGAAACATGCTCTCAATATGGGCCTTAAAATGGGTATAAACTTCTCTAATAATGTTGAAAATTATACAGTTGATATGGAAATCACCATGAAGGGCTTAACCAATAAAGAGAAAGAAAAGTTTAGGACAAAATCTAAGAATGCTCTTGAAGGAATTAAAAAAATGAAACTGAATAGAATTCAGAGTTATAGAAATACTATTAGATCCTTAAAAGATAAAGGTTTTATTCACCTAAAGGCTGATAAAGGGAATAATACAGTAATAATGGACAAAAAAGATTAAATTGGTAGAATGTTAAAGATGTTAAATAAAGAAGAATTTATCTATGTTAAATTTGACCCACTGACAGATTGCACTAAAACAGTGAATGAAGCTATACAGAACTGCACAATCATACCAGACATAGTTAAACATAGTTTAAAACAAAAAATCCTAATATTGCCAACATTTATGCATTGACAAAAATAATAAACCTGGGATGGGCATGAGACCACCCATCATTAATAATATAAATTCACCTGCATTTTTTCTAGCAAAATGACTTACAGACAAATTTACAACTGTACTAAAATTTGAAAGTAGAAGCATAAAAAGTTTTACCATTTGATATTTTAGTATCTTTTGATGTAGTGTCTCTATTTCTGAGCACACCAACTGACAAGCTTTTATTGTTGCTGAACAAGTGGTTAAAGGAGATAGAAGTTAAAGAAACACATAGGAAAGAATACATGTACCTTACTAATATTTGTATTGACCAATCTTATTTTAGTTTTACAGGTGAATTCTATAAAAAGCAAACAAGACTGTCAATGAAGAATCCTTTGTCCCCCTTTCTGGCAGATTTATTTATGAGCAAATTAGAAACTCATATAGTTTCCGCCTTTCCACCTATTTTAACTGCTGGTATAGATACGTTGACAACGTCTAGTATAATGCATAGTGAATAAGAAATTCATTGAAGATGCATTGAAGCTCTTAAATATGCAGGACAGGAATATATCCTTCACACTTGAAATAGAGACGGAAGGAATGTTGCCATTTTTGGATGTGAAAATTAAAAATAATCATGAGAATTTTGAATATATTCCAAGAATACTTACATGAACAACTATATTAAATCTAACGGTTTTAACCCTACTACTCAAAAACATGCAATTTTTAATAGCTTAATAATTAGGCTGGTGAATTTCCCAATTAGTAAGGAGGAGTACAAATTAGAATATGCAAGAATTCAGGAGATTACTGAAATAAATGGTTTTAATAAAAATGTAGTAAATAAAAAGCTTAATAAATTCCTAAAGAAAAATTTATTAAGAACACACCATTTTATTGACCTAAAAAGATAGACCAGTTTTTAAAAAAAATTACATCATCCAGTAACTATGAATAAATTTCAATACATTTTTAAGGATTTTAACGTCATATTGGCATCTTTCAACAGATACACTCTAAAAATGTTCTAGGGGACAACACTTTTAATAATATCCCAGTCAGGCATCTATAAAGTATCATGCAAAGAATATTATAAGATATATTTGGAAGAACTAAAAGGAACTTGGGAATACGTTTAAAGGAACATCTCAGAAAGGTTAAGTACGAACAAATAGATAGGTCTGCAATAGCGCACTACTTTTGGATAAATAAGCATGATATAAAATAGGGAATAAAGTTGCTTAAAGAAGCACATGGGCATACAGAATTAGATATATGCGAGAGGATTTACATTTACAAACACAAAAATCATCTTATTTCTGGAGAATGCAATACAAATTTTCAGTTCATAAAAGTACCACTAGGATGGAGCCGCAAGTCCTCTTAGAAGAAGATAGTTTCTCCAACCAGTTGTCAAGTCGATTGAGGATTGAAAGGATTCTCTTCGAAACCAGTCCCCCTATATTTTAAAAGTAAGTGAAGCACTAGAGTGTATGAGACGACAGTATTGGATAATCATTTATAAACTCTGCAATGTTTCACTTATGATCATAGGGTAAGCAGATAAGGTTTAGCATTTTGAACATGCTATCAGTAAAGTAGTTTTAGCAAAATAGTAACTTTCAAATTATTTCAGGAACATCTATAGAAAAATAGCCTAATTTATGCATGACTAACTTTATTATTTAGAATATTATTACTAGAAAACCAAGATGTAAAGGCAAAATACCTACAAGCAATTCATGGTTGATTGTGGTTTATAATTGCTGTGATATTTTTATGTTACAATTATTATTAATTTATTTTTCTTTACAGAAAAAGAGAAGGAATTTGCAAGAGCAAAAACAAATATCTTCCGAGAGATTATTGTTCACTTGGTACTTGCATATGAAAAAACTTGTGAAGATCATTTAATTGAAGCTGTATCTGATCTTTCACATTGTTACTTAGTGCTAGGCAATCCCCAGTTCATCCCTTCAGAGTTACAATTGGATTTTGAGGATATAGATATCAATATTGGCAAGGGAGACCAATATTTTAGAAAGTTGAAGGAAGTTAGAGCTGAAGCAAAAAATAAAAGCCATTGGCAAAATCCTATGCAGTCTGTAAATAATGTTAAAGCTGAAACCACCACTAGCACAATTTTAGGCACTGATACACACTTACTAACAGAGAAACAGTGTTTGGAATACATAAAGTGTTCCATGGAAAATGGCAGTATAAGGCAACAAATCAAAAAAGAGACTAATTTAAATTATGAGAGATATCATGAGGTTGCATCATTATTGTTAACTTCAAAGTATGACACTGTAGAAGAAAGAGTAAAAAGGAGTAATGGAAATGGAGAACAGGACTCATATTTGCATAAACAAGTGGTGGCTGATTCAAAAGGGAGCAATGAACATAATGTAAAATGTATTAGTGCAACTCCATCCTACACAAATATTAAACCTGCTTCAAATGAAGTTCAGAGAGTAATCAGCATGAAACCCCTGAAGCAACGTACGAATCAAACTGAAGTGAAACCACAGTCCACCAGTTTTACAGAAGTAAAGTTATTTTCTTCAACAAATGCTGCACTTTCTTCAGGGAAAATTAACTGTAACAGAGAACATGCACAAATCTTAAATGATTTAAAAATAAATTCTGAAATGGAAGTTACACCAGATATAAGAACCGTTGAAAGATTTGAAGCAGCAATTACTGAAGAAAATGACAAGTCTAATGCTAAAGCTGCTCTGGAACCTCAGGCATCAATGTCTGTTGAAGAGGAGAGAAAGATGGGTCTAATATATGTTGTTAATGCAACTGTTGCTTTTGTGGCATATTTCTGCAAAAATTACAAAGAATCATATTTGGCTGCACAAATCAGCGAATATCAGTAAGTAAAGGCTCCTTATTTTCTAATTGAATAAGCATAATGAACTCAGTAATATTTGGGAGCTATAGGTTCCTTATATGAAAACATAAATAAACTGGTCTACCCTAAACTTAGGTATTAATTTTTTACAATAAACTCCACTTACTTACATATAAGATGTGTTTTGGGAGAATCTCTCCCATCTTCAGTTGCTCACTGAACCACCATTACTTGAAATGATGGTTTTTTTTTTTTTTTTTTGGTAGGAAGGTGGAGTTTAGGGTAAAAAATGAATACCTAAGTTCCATTGTCAACAGCTTCGTAAGTACAATATTTATTATTTTGGAGGTCAAGGTTTTATTAGCAGTTCTATTATATTTAGTGCAAGCTGAATTAAAAAATGTACCTCATTTTGTACAGTCAAGTCAGGTTTTATTGTTATCATTTTGTAAATAAAATATTTAAAAATTAAATCAGTTATGAAACTATACTGATTATGGTTTCAAAACAGATTTACATTTGTAAAGTGTAATAATATATCAGGGTGTTTCACTTAACTCTGCAATCTCAAATACTTTCAAGTGAAAAATACAGTTGCACAGGAATGTACCCATGTCAGGGACTCACACATTGGTAGGGTATATGCAATCCAGAAAATTAAAAAAGTATTGTTTTCAACTGAAAGTTACATTTTTTTACATTTTTGTAGCAAACTGAGGTAAGTTAGTCATAACTAATTGCTTTCACTTTTCTAAACAAAATTACTAGGAGCATATAACTCAAAGAAATTTAATGTTTGTAAATTATATTCAGCACAGAAAATGCAATTAAAAATAATCAGAAACATCTTATCTGGATAAAACTGTGTTATTTCAGCAGATGTTCAAGGTGTGCACCATTTGCATCAATACACTTGCAGACATGGTGAACAAGTGAGCTTTGCACAGATTGTAGTGTTTCTACAAAAATTGCCTATCATGCCATAGTAATACACTGTTTCATATTCTTTAGTGTCATTGGAAGTTCCTGATACATCTATCTTTCGCTGCTTCCCGGAGAAAGTAATCTAATGACGTCTAATCTGAGCACCAAGCTGACTATATCACAGAACTATATTCCAGCTTGATGAGGCACATGAAGGACACATACTTCACACATATTCCAGAGAAGTATGTGCCCCTTATGTGCCTCATCAAGCTGGAATCATACTGATTTCCAATTCCATGTCCTCCATAAGAAGAGGTAAAGTGTTTTGCAAAAATGATGTGTATAATTAAGAGCTACAATGTGGTTGTCAATGATATCGCACCAAACATTTGACACTCCATTATCATTGATGAGCAACCTCATGAGCACAGTGGGATTTTGCACCGACTAGTAATGCATGCTCTCAAATTCACATTACCATGATTTGTGAGTGAAGTTTCATTGGTAAATAAAATATTACTTGGGAATGCATTATTATCTTGCAACTGCTGAAGTGCAAAATGACAGAATGCAATGTGGGCTTCAAAGTCATTCTCATGCAGTTCTTGTTGAAGTGACACTGACAGCACTAGATTAGGAGACACTTGTACACTGGGCAGTGGTGTGTACTGGACTGATAATAATTTGTTTACAGCATGATTTTAGTACAGAAACATTGGAAGTAACACATGCTCTGTGTACAGTACTATATTCTTTGCATAACATCAGAGACAATGTCTCCATTACCACCCTTTAAAAATTTATCTATTTCAAAAGGTATGCGGTGAAACCATTTCTATCTCTAATTGAACCTCTAGTTTTCAGTTTACTAGAAAAAACATATATGTTCCATTTAAAAAAAATGTAACTTTGCATTGAAAACAATATTTATTTAATTTTCTGGATTATGCATACCTTCCCATTCTGTGGGTCCCTGACATGGATACATTACTGCACAATTAGATTTTTTACATCTTGTTTCATTTCAAAAATATTTGAGGTTGCAGAGTTAGGTGAGAAACCTGGTATAAATGAAAACCATTATTGTGGAAGAAAGAACCTTCTCAAGGGCTTGCATCTCATACATTGCTCTAGAGGCACCAGCAATAGTCTGCAAGAATGTTCACATAGGTACCTATCTTCCATTGCTTGAATTTCCTTATGAAGTATTTGTACTCCAGGCTCCACGGTCGCCCAGAAAGTTCTTGATAATGAACTTCCATGTAAACCATAAACCCTTATCTTCCATTATCTATACTCTCATTGAATTTAACACCTTTCTTAAGCACCATGGGATAAGGGCCTTGAAAATACTTGCCCTTAATTTTGCCTCACTGAGTATGAAAATTTCTGATTTAAAAAAGCCATAGTTCTCCTTCTTTGTTGAGTGTCTTGACAAAATTTGCATTAGCCCAAATATGTACAGCTCCTCCCTCCATACAGAATTAACAGCTGCAGTTGGTGCCTAAAGTGGGATTTCCAAAGTCTAAACCACCATAACAGTTATTGAAAAAAGTCCTCTCTTCCTTATTAATTGTATTCATATACATATATATTTAATATCCACCTGATGTGAAATAAGTCTACTATGTGGCAATAAAATCATAGTTTCTTACCTTTTATATTATACATTTCCATAATACATACATATGTTCTACAAATTGAGGTGGAAAATCCTGGCACTGTTTGGGAAAAATTAGTTATATTTTTTATTCAGCATGCACTAAACATAAAAGATTACTTATAAAATCCTTAACCTGAGAAAAATATTTTTGAAATGCAGGCAAGTGCTGTGTGTTTGTCATCATAAGTAATAAATTCAAGCAGCAGATGCAGTACAGATATTGGTAAATCTAACGCTTCTAGTAACTGATGTGTCCTCCTTAGTACAAAATGCTGGAAATAATGACTATTATTGAGTGTCTTCTATTGATGGGGAAATTTTAATTCTCCCGAGCAATGACAGATATACATGCAGCTTTACTTTTACTGTTCAACTGCGACACATCCATATGATAAATTCCATCTGCTATGGTTTAGACAGACTTCTGTTGCTTCTGTGCCTTTTATCTTCTGCATCTTTGTTTCTGGCAGTTTCAGATTTCCTCTTTTGTAGACACCGAAGATCATTCCCAAGGTTTTCAGTTTCTTCACCAGGTACTAAATAGAAAATTTTAATGCTGCAGTTGTTTTTGAGTCAACACAAATAGTTGGCTTTGCCCACCTTTTATGGACATATTTTCCAGTAAGTGCTGTTTAATTGCATACTGATTCATATTGTACTATATCAATTGTATGCTCATAACAGTAGCACAGGCAAATGCATCACACTCATGCTGAGAATTTCTAGGTTCATGTGGTGTACTGGTAACCATACTTGCCTTCTAAACCCAAGATTGCAGGTTCAAACCTGGCCAGAATTGATGGATTTTTTCGGGACATAAAAATCTTAAGCATGACTTTCTTCTGAAGGGAAGTAAACAAAGGGAACATTTACAGCACAAAAATGAACCTCAAATCTGAAAGAAGATTCCTTTGAGCAAAATTTGTCAGCAGTTTCATGCCCTGAATTGAACGGGATGCTGATGACCTGAGATGTTAAAGAGCATCCATAAATAAACCAAATCAACAATATGTTGAGGACAGCTAACACTTAAACCAACCTTCAATGGACTTGTGCAATTCACAGGTTAAATAGTAGTGCTGCCATTCATGTCATTCTCTAATCTTTTTTCATATATTAAATACATAATTTGAATAAATTTTCAATGTATTATGTTCAATATTTTGAAAATTATGTGAATAAATTAGGCCGGAGAGAAATGAAACACCCCAGTCTTTATAATGCTGTAGGAATTACAAAAGCAAGACTGAATATCATAGAAAGGCAGAGACCCCTTGTGACTTTTGAGAAACATTTGTAAATCAGGTAAGCATACAACTATTTAATATGAAACAAATAAATTTAAGGAAAAAGGATTATAAAATTACTTTTTGTTAAACTGTAACTAATATTATACTTAAGATTTTAGTATTTATGTTCAATTTTATACACTTTACTTAGGTTTAAAAAGCTAGGAAAAGCAGGAATCGCAACTCTACTAGCAATTAAAGGATCAATGTTCTTAGAGTATGGACTGATGGGCAATAAACTAGCTCTACCATATCTTCAAAGGGCATTAACTCTTGATCCAGATTACTGGGAATGGAACTTGCTCTGTGGAAAAGTATTGGGCAGGTTGGAGAGAGCCATGAAGAGCAATAATGGAGGTCCTGGGGATGAGGAGGTAACTCAATTTTCGATACATTATTAATAAATTATTTTTTCAATGAATAGAATGGTTATGTTTAGGTCGAGACATTAATAAGAGAGGCTATGTGAGCTTAAGGAATATAGTAAATATTTTGAATTTCAAGGAGAGAGGAAATAGATGTAAAGATTCATGAGAAATTAAAATAAAGCATTAAGATAGTTAAAATAATGTCACATGCAGAAAAACAGAAATGTACTACAAATTAGGAACTTTGATTTATAAGTAAAAGTTACCATTTATCTATTTCAGGTTTTTAGAGGTAATAAAAAGTATACTGCTTTGTTTCTGATATTTGTAGGTTATGAACTATAGCATTTTATAAGAATTTGTAATTTTAATTGTTATAAAATAGGTGAGATCTCTGCCTTCTGCATAATCTTATAGATCATAGTGGAAAAAAAATGTAGAGCACAAATTATATCTAATAGATAAGAGGAAAATGTGATGAAAGGGGATGAAACATGTGTTTTGGTCTTTTAGGATGATATACTGGATACTTAATATTAGTTGTGTTTTGCATGCAAGGACCAGATGCTAAGGGTAATCATATTTATTTTTATTATTAAATGTAGCTATATTACCTGAGACATAAATTGTAAACATTGCAGCTTTGCACAAGCTATTAATTTTTAATGAATTTAGTATAGTTGAGTCAAATTTGTATCACTTACATCCCTTTAAATAATAAGTGCTGTAAGTGTTACAAATTCGACTCAACTATACTAAATTCATTAATGTGATAAACATCACTGTTACAAAAGTCCACTACAATTACTATTGATTTTTATTTCAGTTAAAATTGCTGGAAAAGGCTGTTAAACTGAATCCCAAAGATGCATCCTGTTTGGTCCACTTGGCCAATGCTTATCGCTCCTTAGCCCATTTTCAGCATGTAGCCCAAATGGAAAGAGAAGCCAAAGCCAAGGAAAGCATGCAGAAAACAAGACAGAATGAATCACTGCTCACAGAAAGGGCAAAGTTTGTATTTTTTTCTTTTTAATTCAATTTGTTGTTCTTACAATTGCAGAGAGTTATAACTAAACTAACACTTTATATTCACATTGATAACCAAAACGAAATGAGAAGGTGCCTACAAAGATAAGCACCTGATTATGTTATTTCCTTTGCCTTTGGCATAAAGAAAGAAAAATTAAACTTAAGATTTCTTTTAAAATAACGTATTGTTCACATTCTTATATGTGGTAATTTCTTTCCGAGACAGCCAGTACTACAAGATAGTATCATCTTTTCCTCACTATTGGTAATGTCAAGCAGTATGTACATGATGTGGGAATCAACTTTAAATACAGAGGGTGCCAAAAATGTATACATACTTCAAGAAAAGAAAAAACTGTGTTAACATAACAAAACTAAAATCACACAAAAACAGAAAATGATGAGCACTAATCATCATAGACTTTTACAGTTAAAACAGTTGCTCAAAATGCCTACCATTGGCATCGATACACTTCTGAGTATGTTGAACACTGATTGAGCAACATTTGCGAAAGTGTCCTCAGTAATTGCAGCACATGACTTTTCAATTTCTTCTTGAAGTGCTGCCAATGTAGCTGGTTTTCTACAGTATACAACATCCTTAAGAGTTCCCCATAAGTAGAAGTCCAACAGTTAGATCCGGAGAACGTTGTGGAAACTCAATCGAACTTCTTCATCCTATCCAGTGCCTTAAAAGATTGTCATCAAGATATGCATCAAGATAGTGCATCTTGGTGATAATATGGTGGTCTGTCCTTGTGAACATCACATAATATGGTACCATGAGTCTCAAATTTGTTTCGAATGTGTGCAGCTGTTACTCACATTGACGGTTCTGTTCTGTACACACATCTCCATTGCCTTTGAACTTTAACAACTTTCTCAGTTTTCCAATACCACTTCAAAATTGCTTTCCACTGTTCAAATGATAATCTTGGCTCCATTTTCTTGTAGCAACATTATCATAACGTAATGTGAGTCAAATCTGTGACTCATACATCGTACAATAATCTTGGCTTCATTTGTTCATTGTTGATTTACTTGTTACATTGAAACTCTATCATAATGTATGTAATGTATGTGAGTCACATCTGTTTACATAACATCATACTGTGCATTACTGTTGTTTTTCGGTTCACCTTTGAATAGATATCTACTGTGAAAGTGTGTACAGATTTTTTTGCCACCCTCAGTATATAGATCCATTGAAATTGGTTATACAGATTTGGTCAGTTTACTATAATAAATATAAATATATTACTCAGTTGTTATTTTGATTTTTACTCTATTGTTTTATATAAAAGCACATGCAATGGCTATGAACTTCTAAAAAAGTTATTCTTTACCTGCAGAACATAGTATAAAATTCATAACTCTGAAGATTCATCTTGATAAGGGACACTACACATAACATCAGTTAGCACAAATGCTGATATATTTTGAGATGTACAAGGTTTCAGACTTTTAATAGTCACAACTATTTATTACTGACACAGAATACCTCTCTATTTTAAGTTTTACAGTTCTTTGATGTAGTCATGACATTATGTAAATCTTGCTGCCGGTTGTAGGATGCTGTTAACAGCAATGTTTTGTTGACATTTCAAATAGAGCAATCTATAGCCTGAAGAATCTGAGGAAGCAAGTCACTGGAGCTTATGTTAAGGAAGTAGGGTGGATAGTATAGACTTCCCAGCACAATAAACAGAAAAAAGCAGTCATACCTTGAATGGTATGAGCTCAAGCATAAGCAAAATTATTGATATATTCTGCAGAAAGTTTCACCACTTTTTTCTCATAGCTTGATGCAGCTTTATGTTCCAAAAATTAATAGTAGTAATGCACATTGTTGGCCGGCCCTGATTGTAGTATCCATCGGGATAATAGCACCATAGATGCACATGAGATGCACCATAGCTTCCACACTGTTGAGGCTCTGATAAACTTTTGACTTTTGTGTGGCCCATAATTATGCTACTCTGATTGGTGGTTAATTTTTGGCTCCTAGGATCTGATTTTTTTTACAAGGATTTAATTACAAATTATTTGCAGACAGTTGCAGCATCCACTTGCATTTTTTTATTAGTATTTAGAGCCCATTTTTACTACTGAGGCACCACGGAGGTAGACACTAATGACACATGAAATGAAATGGTAAATTTGGAAAGAATTTTTTTGAAAGGAAGGAAATGTTCCAGGCCTAAGTTTAGGGTACCTCCCTGGTGTTTGCTACTTATGAGGACTGAGGAAAACCTGGAAAAAAACTTAGCCAGGGAGGACTGTCCTGGTGGGATTTGAACCCCAGACCTCCGCTCACAAGTCTGCGCCTTAACGACCTCGGCCACCTCGGCACCAACTTGCATGACTCTTTAGCACTTATTCATTATATTTTCAATAACTTTGTATTTAACATAGTATGCTCTTTTTGCACTAATCTTAAAATAATTTGAAGAGAATTTTTTAAAAGTCACTAAAGGCACAATACTTAATTTTACAAAAATAATTAATTTTACTTTATAGGTTTTTATTTCTCAATCTATACTTTTTGCATCATCAGATTTCAAGCCTAGGACAAATTTATTTGGTATGGAGCCATCTGAAATTTTTTTCATTTTTCACCATATTGTATATAGTCAAAAAATGCAATTCTTTTTCAGAAGTCAATAGACACCTGGGGTAAAAAGTATACTTCTCTCAATGAACTTGAATTTTTTATTGTACTTCAGTTGTATTATGCTTTTTCATTTTTTCTTTTTGCATATTTTGGGATACATTACTTTTTATCCCCCAAGTTTAAAGGTACCCTATATTTTTTTTCCTTGTCTATTATTACATAATACTATTGACATATTGAACTACATAAATGATTACAAAGTTATCAAATAATAAAGAAGTACAAGAATAAGAAGTGCTTAACCCTTTGCACCTCATATGGATTAGCTATTTGCTCTCCAAGCAGGCTTGTGGGCATTTAAATTTTGAGCTATTTCTACAGATGTTAAACTAAAAGTGACTTATCCTAAACTTAGGTATTCATTTTTTTACACTAAACTCCACTTACTTACATAAAAATAAGATGCGTTTCAGGAGAATCTCTTCCATCTTCAGTTGCTCACTGAACCACCGTTACTCGAAACGATGGCTGGACACCTGGATATTTCTGTGGGGGTCTCTGTTAGTTGAAGTAGGAAATTGCTGAGTTCATCCATAGAAGGCAACTCTAAATTCATTAGGTTTTTTTCTGTTTTTTAATATAAAAATTTTTTCCTCAAGTGGATAACTCCAATGGGTTGTGAAGATGTTTTAGCACTTTAATTTCCAGTTTTATTTCATGGTTTTTGGTCCAAAAGTGAGCTGCTACTGCTGATTTATCCACCTGCTTAAACCAATATTCCTAAAATGTTCTTTCCTCCGAATTTCCAAATTTCTCTTTGTTTTGCCTATGTAGCTCTGCTCACAATCTGCACATTTTATTTTGTAAGCTCCAGATTTCTGTTCTGTTGATATGGAGTCTTTTACTGTGCAACCTAATAAATTCTTGATGTTATATCTGTTCTTTGGGGCTAACATTATCCCATGTTCTTTGAAAATTTTCTTGAACTTGTTGTGGTAAATTGGATGGTAGGTGAAACTTTTGAATTTGTATTCTTCTTTTGTGTTTTTCAGTGTGGAAACTTCCCTTATCCCTTTTTGTCTTTTAGATTTATTGATAATTTTTATCACTGTGTCTTTGTTGAAACCCTTGATTATAAATATATTGATAAATATTGATAAAAATTATCAATAAATCTAAAAGACAAACAGGGATAAGGGAAGTTTCCACACTGAAAAACACAAAAGAAGAATACAAATTCAAAAGTTTCACCTACCATCCAATTTACCACAACAAGTTCAAGACATTTTTCAAAGAACATGGGATAATGTTAGCCCCAAAGAACAGATACAGCATCAAGAATTTATTAGGTTGCACAGTAAAAGACTCCATACCAACAGAACAATAATCAGGAATTTACAAAATAAAATGTGCAGATAGGGAAAACAAAGAGAAATTTGGAAATTCGAAGGAAAGAACATTTTAGGAATATCGGTTTAAGCAGGTGGATAAATCAGCAGTAGCAGCTCACTTTTGGACCAAAAACCATGAAATAAAACTGGAAATTAAACTGCTGAAACATCATCACAACCCATTGGAGATATCCACTTGGGAAAATTTTTTTATATTAAAAAATAGAAAAAACCTAATAAATTTAGAGTTTCCTCCTATGGATGAACTCAGCAATTTCCTACTTCAACCAACAGAGGCCACCATAGAAACATCCGGGTGTCCAGCCATCGTTTCGATTAACGGCGGTTCGGTAAGCAACTGCAGATGGGAGAGATTTTTCCGCAACGCATCTTACTTTTATGTAAGTGGAGTTTAGTGTAAAAAAATGAATATCTAAGTTTAGGACATATTACACTCCATTGTCAACAGCTTTGTAAGTACAATATTTTAAAAGTGACTTATTTACCTATGTTAAATAAATTTTAGTTAAGTGCCATTAAACTGTCTAAATTAAATTCGTGTGTTTTGAATAATATTTGTATTGCATTTCAGCAGATTACTACCTAAAGTAACATCCCCATTAGAGGTGTGTAATTTTATATGTGCGCACCCTAATGCAACAAATATTTTCTAATTTCACACCATTAAAATTATTGACTTTCCTCACTTTAAGGTATTAAAACTCAGTTTAAAAATATGCTCTACATAGCTGAAATAATTTAAATAATTGCAGAAAAAATGCCCTTGTACTCACCCATATAAAGTTTACACCCCGGCTGCTGTTGTAGTGAAGATAGCCGCTGGTCACAAAATCTTATATACACTTTTCAGATGCACAACATAACCATATATATCCACTTAAGTTTATTAATGCTTTCCGATATACACTGAAGTTAGTTTTGAATGTGCACCCCTTTATCTTGGTGATAACCAAGGAAGCAGTCAATTCTACACAATGCAACGTCACACTGTTTGCATTTGTATTGCGACTGTATGCCACGACCTGATTGTGTTTTCATTTTTTTTTTTTAACCTACACCAAACACACGTTTTCACACGACCTTATATTTCCCGAGGTTGTTAAGAGCACTTGGTTCAGGTGTAGCAGAAGGTTGGCTATGTTGAAATCCCGCGCGCTTACGTGACGTAAAGCCTGCGATCAGCTGTTGCACAAATTGTAGTTGAACCTGTTGCCATGAGCTGTTGGAACAGGTCTGTTTGAAGTGTCGTGTATTATAAAACTACTAAGAATAGATTCACTACAAAATGAAACAATTTCCACCATTTTTTGCGGTCCGGCTGACACCATAATATTCCCTCCTTTGGTCCGCGATGTCAACTCCTGCCATATTACTGGTATTTTATTATTATTTTTTTTTCCTGTCACTCTTCCTTTCTACCTCCCCATCTGTTCTTAGATCAGAATTAGAAGATAACAAAAAAAAAATCCCTTTTATCATCCAGATAACAGCAGTCATTTCCTTATGTTGCAATTTGCGAGATCCACCCTGCTTTGGTTTCAGTTGTTTCGACTTTGTAAATTATTTGCGCCAGTCTTTCCTACCTGCACGAGCTGTACCACACGAGTGTATTTTCCTTTCCAAAAGTAAATTCATTAGCTTTGTGGACGTAAAAAATTATCCAATTACACGTGATGCCATTATTTCATATAAGTCTAGAAACATTTGTTTTCCAAGTAGAAGATCGCTTGTTTCTCGCCTCTTTTCTCCACAGGTACATTTTACAGTGTAATAAGTACCCATTGTTACTATCTGCAGTACCTCATTTTGTTGATTTATCAGGCATATATTGTTTAAGAAAGAAAAGACCTTTGAAGCCCATTATCAGTTCATTAACAGAGATTTTGCGACCAGGTTTATAGACATTGGCAAACTTCCTGTCTAAAGCAGGTCGTATCTTATAAAGGTTAATCGTAAGAATCTTCCCCAAATTTTAGCTTTGCAGATGAAGGTATTGTGATATCTTTTGAAAGCGGAGCATCGCTTGTCGAGGCACACACAAAAATCCCCCAAAAAGTAACCTCTGGTACCTGGATGGTAAATCTACCATCCCCAAATATACCAAAATACCTAAATAAGCCTGAATTTCCCTTAAATTTGTGTCCTCCCATTTTCAACCACTCTTTTTAGCTTGTATTTGAGCGGCATATCTGTTGGTTTCCTCCGCAATAAGGCCACAAAAATCTGAATTATAGAGTTCGAAATAAGCTATTTCTGGACTTCCTACAGGGATATCATGATTAGTACCTGTAGGGGATGAAAATTGTTATAACATACTGAAAGTAAAATTGGAGGTTCATTGTACAGGAACTTGTTTGGTTTTAGTCCGCCTTTAATATGTTTCTCCTATGTGCTCTATCTATTCAACACATTTAATATGTTTCTCCTATGTGCTCTTATCTATTCAACACATTCCACTTTGTTCCTTATCACTGTCTTCCGTTAACTCGCTTAACCAAGAACTACTTTCGCGATCTAATTCCTCGTAAACTGCTGCAAGTATTTCCTCGTGTTACCAATCTTTGTTCACTACAGCGTTTTCTAGCCCGTGATGTACTTGGACCGTCCTCCATAATACTAATAAAATGATACAAACGCGTCATGAAAATGCTTACAAAGCCCTCTGAAAGGAACTCTGACTATATAATTTATGCTTTTGTAATTCCACCCTGGTATGTAGAAATCACTCATTTAGAGTAGTAGGAGTGTACTTAAATGAACACACGCTCAAAAAGTTGAGGTGAGCATAAACAGAAACCACGAGAAAGCACAAACAAGATTATTACGTTCTACTAAACTGTGCGCAGCAAGCCAATTATCGTTTCACTACGTACGCTATGCGCAACAAAGGGTTAAATGAATAACAAAATTCAAACATTCATTTTAACAATTAACAGTAATTCATAAAATCTTTTAGTTTCTTTTACGTTTCAAAAATTTACATATTTTTTCTTCTTTCTTTGGATACCATGCTCAATTTCTGTAAACAAGGAGTTTTAATTTATGTGGCCTATTTTGATTATGAATTTGAAAATAGAGATTCACAGCTGAATCATAATAAGTATTTTGCACAGTACAGAAATATATTTGATCTAAAAGATT
The DNA here is from genome assembly GCA_030762175.1 of Metallyticus violacea. Classification (NCBI taxonomy): domain Eukaryota; kingdom Metazoa; phylum Arthropoda; class Insecta; order Mantodea; family Metallyticidae; genus Metallyticus; species Metallyticus violacea. Next base: position 105,111,606 of record CM060845.1, on the reverse strand, counting down.
TATTTGATAACATGTTGCCTGCTCATCAAAAATGGTAATTTCACATTCAAAATCGTCTGAGCTGTATCCAATTTGCCAGTCCCTACTGAGGACTTCAGCAATACCACAGAATTGCACTACATGGTGGTATTCATTGGGTGACAACATACTTTTCTTTCTGTACTCTTCAATTCTATCAAATATATGATCAGGAACCGCAGTTATGTCCTTAAATGGGAAAGAAGTGAATTGATTGGAGGTAACTTTGAGCTTCTTTCCAGTGAAGCAATGAGCATGATTAGTTTTGTGCTAATGTTAATTTGATTTGGTCATAAATCTAATAAAACTTGAATGGTGGGATGGTTCTTCTCCATCTTTCTTTTATGGTTATACAGAAAATCTAGTAAAGCAGATGCAACTTGACTACATCCCCTGGATGATTCAATTGTTAGCACAGAAATATATCTTTTCTTTCATTTATTTTAGAGAATGAAATTTAATGCAGAAATTATAGAACCACAGGTGTCAGCACAATATTTTAGAATGTGATTGATTCTGTAGCTTATTTAAACATATTTTTATTATTTCAAGATCTTTATTTTTTCATTATAGAACATTTTAGCATAGAGTTAAAATAGAGAGAAAATAATTAAACCTCTGTAGTTTATTCTGAACTCATTTTCCTTATCCAGATTTTCCCCTTAGTTTGATTAGATCTAACTTAAAGGTAAAACATGTATAATGTGCTATTAATGGTAGCATTAAATATTTATAAAAAATATACCAGTATTTAGATTATGGGGATATAAATAGGTTTTATTTCATTTTTTTATCACAGAATATTTTCCAGATCTTAATGTTTAATTTGGAATGCAGATATCCAATTTTAGATTTACCCTAATGTAGTGACTTTCTCTGCATGAGTAAATTTTAATTTTGCTATATTTTGTTTCCATATTTCACAGAAATAAAGTCCTTGTACTTTATACCTTTATGATCCCCTCACCTGTTTACTTTAAGTAACTTTCCAATCAAATGAAATTTTCTTAAAAGAAGAGACATTCTCTCCTTGGACAAACCTTTGATTTGGTTCATTTACGGATGCTCTTCAGGGCATGAAAGAGCCAACCAATTGTGCTCAGAGGCCTCTTCTTTCAGGCTTCAGGTTCTTTTTATGCCATAAATGTATGACACGGGACTCACAGCTTTACTTCCCTTCCAAAGGAAGCCATACTTAAGATTTTTATGCTTGAAAAAATGCATGAATCCTGTCTGAAATTGAACCTGCAATCTTGGGTGTATGAGGCGAGTATGGCCACCACTAGATCACCAGGACCGACATTGAACATATCTTATATGACCTGGAAACTTGAAGTGCATATTAATAAAATAATTCTTTATTTTTTCTGATGCTGTATTTTATACTCAAATATTATATTCTTTAAGAAATTTCCTCCCTCACCTTCATTTGGTGAAGATATACTCATAATTCATTTAAGAACTTTCAAAAAATAAGACATTTTTAAAAAATTGTGTTGGAACTTACACAGTAAAGTTTGTTAAATGTAAATTCTATCTAATATGCAGTTATAGAGCCAGGAGATGTGTCATCCAGCATCTCTGTCTTCATGTTTACTATAGGGGAAGGCAGGGAGAGAAAGAGAATGGGAATGGGAACATTATTCAAACCTGTAGTTATAGTTATATATGAATCTCTTTCCATTGATGTATTTTACAAACTTTTTTCATCCCTTTCAAATTTAAAACTTTTGAGTGAGTACCTTGAACTGTGACAGCATCTTTATGTTACAGTGCCTACATATGGTAAGAGTGATTTCATAATTTTATTACAGGTTTATTATTACATTTTTGAGTTTGATGTTATAAGACAATTATCTTTCAAATGCTTTAATTCTCTGGCAGGCATCTTTCTACCCAGAGCTGCAAGAGTGTCACAGTTGTAAAAATGGTGACAATATTGAAAAGGTATATTCTGTTATGGAATCTCATTCAAGCTAGTCAGGAACAATGGTTCAACAAACTTGAGAATGCAGTATCAGAAAGATACACCTAGTGCCAACCCCATTCAGCAATACATGAACAGTTTAAAGTTACCTGTGTAAATGTAAATTAAAGGGTCACCCTCCTGTCACTGAAAAAACAATTCAATGCACACAAGTCAGTTTTGTAAATAGCCCACAAAAGTCAATTTGGAGAACGAGCAGTGAACTAAGTGTTTTATAATTATCCATGAATTCTTAAACACCAGAGTGCAAAACTGATGAATTGGCTGTACTGGGAATGATGATCAAGCACTGCTATCAAATCCTCTGACTTAATCTCTTGGGACTTTTTAGTGGGAATATGTGAACAACATTGTCTTTGTACCACCATTACCAGCTTATCTGCAAGCCTTGTAATCATCAATGCTCTTGCTGAAATTAATAGAGCCTGATTGAGTGTGGGATGAATTTGATTACAGAGTTGATGTGCAAAGAGTCATTAGAGGAGCACATGTTTGGCACCATTGATCAGTTTAGTCTTGTGATCATATATCCATTGCTTCCTTTTTAATATTTATATATTTAAAAAGTAACACTATTAGTTCCATATATACCTGGTATTTGCAAACGTCTATCTGGCTACAAGTCAAACATGTTCTCTTCTGAAATATATGATAACCTCAACTATGATGTTATGGCAAACACAGGGAGTAAAAACTATAGTATCTACACATATTTTATGCTAAAATTAAAATACTAACCCTTATATTTAATATCAACAGCTGAAAATGGTAATTAAGGTTCCCAAAACATCCTAAATTAAAAACCCTGTAAGTAAATTAAAATGTAAATTAGAACTTGTACAGTATAGTCAATCGTATGATTGATATTATTATATGATTTAGTTGAACCAAACACTCTTAATGCTTCGCTTATTTGTCATAATATATAGAACCGGTTTCAAGAACATTTTGTTCTCATCATCAGCTAGGCTAAAATTCAACTGTCGGATAGTTCGTTAAGCTGTGGGATAGAGTATTCTGCTCTGGAGGGGGTGAGATAAACTTGTAGTTTATGTTTTCATCCCAGACATTGTGGAAGTTCATTAGACTGTCTTTGTATCTGTAGATGTAGATTTTCTCCCAAGTTGCTAGTTCTGTAGGTTCTTGTACTGATTTTAATAAATTTGCTTTATTTACTATGTTCTGATTTTCTGTCCAAAAATGAAGTGCTACTTAATTGATATCATTGTATGATTCAGTTGAACTACACACTCTTAAAGCTTCACTTACTTTTCATAAATGTATGGAACCGGTTTCGAGAACATTTTGTTCCCATCTTCAGCCATGCTAAAGTTCAACTGTCGGATCATTCGTTGAGCTGTGGGAATGTATATTCTGCTCTGGTGGCGGTGTGATAAACTTGTAGTTTATGTTTTCATCCCTGACAATGTCGAAGTTCATTATGCTGTCTTTGTATTTGTAGATGTACAAATTAGCAAAGAAGAATATTTTAAAGAATACAAACAAATAGAAGAAACAGCAGTTAAAAATGGTTTTAAAAAAGAACTAGTACATAAAAAGGTGCAGAAATTCAAGAGACATAAACATATCAAAGAAACCACAACACTTTCAGCAAAAAAAGATAAACTTATTTTTAAAAAAATTCACATATCATCCATGGGCCACAAAAAAATTTCAGAATATTGTTAAAGATTTTAATATCAGGTTGGCACCGATTAATAGATTTAATGTTCAAAATTTGCTGATGGATAATGTTAATGACAGTATTCCACAAGAAGAAAAATCAGGTATTTACAAAATAAACTGTGCAGAATGTGAAAAAATCTACATAGGGAAAACAAAGAGAAACATAGGCACACGGTTAAAGGAACATTTCAGGAACATAAAGTACAAGCAAATAGAGAAATCAGCAGTAGCATATCATTTTTGGACACAAAATCACGACATAATAAATAAAACAAAATTATTAAAATCAGTACAAGGACCTACGGAATTAGCAACCTGGGAGAAAATCTACATCTACAAATACAAAGACAGCATAATGAACTTCGACATTGTCGGGGATGAAAACATAAACTACAAGTTTATCACACCGCCACCAGAGCAGATTATACATTCCCACAGCTCAACGAATGATCCGACAGTTGAACTTTAGCATGGCTGAAGATGGGAACAAAATGTTCTCGAAACCGGTTCCATACATTTATGAAAAGTAAGTGAAGCTTTAAGAGTGTGTAGTTCAACTGAATCATACAATGATATCAATTAATATGATTGGCTTCACTGTGCAAGTTCCAATTTACATTTAAGTGATATGCTACTGCTGATTTCTCCATATGCTTGTATTTTATGTTCCTGAAATGTTCCTTTAACCATGTGCCTATGTTTCTCTTTGTTTTTCCAATGTAGACTTTTTCACATTCTGCACAATTATTTTTTAATTACCTGCTTTTTTCTATTGTGGAATACTGTCATTTACATTATCTCTCAGTAGATTTTTAACATTAAATCTGTTAAATCGGTTCTATATATAATGACAAGTAAGTGAAGCATTAAGAGTGTATAGTTCAACTAAATCACAATAATATCAATTACCTGTAAGTAAAATTTGTGTCAACATTTGAAAGCATTTGATTTGGAATATCAGTAGATCATTTTAATTATTCTGGCTCTATTGTTGATAAATTAGGAACTTGTAAAGAATATATAAAGAATCATGTTTGCCAAGCAAGGGGCATATTCAAAGTACTTAAATGGGTCCTTTGGAGCAGGGAAAGTCATAAGCAGACAAAAATATGATTCTAAAAGTTATTTTTGAATGTATTCTTACTTATGGAGAAAAAGGATGGTCATTGTATCAAAGAGAAAAACAAATGCTTTGTTCAATAGTTATGGATGAATTGTAATGGAGCTGATGGGTCTCTAGATTATAATGAGTAGAAAATAATTAAACATGGGAGAAAGTGAACTGACAAGACTGACAAGAACTATTGAAGTGATATGGCCACATTCAACGAATATCAGAAGGAAGATGCTTGAAGAAGTTATTATTATGGTCACCAGAAGGATGAAGAAAAAGAGAGAGACTTTGTAGTATCTGGAGGGGCAGTATAACTAGAGCAATGTTGGAGTGTAACCTTGATGTGAATGACTGTCAGGACTTATGGGTTTGGGATTAGCAATAAAAAGCAATTCCTGACAAGAATAGAAGTTCAATTAAAACTGAATGTAGGAATCAACACAGTGAAACTATCATAAAATCTGGTTTTGACTAAAAGTAAAACTACTTAAAAATCATTTCAACACATTAAAACTCTCTTGATGTTCCACTTTTTAAAACATATTTAAAAGTAAACTGGGACATGTTTCGTGAGACACTTGCTCACATTGTCAACCATTCAACAACTAATGGATCTGATCAAGTGGGAAATATAAGTGACTGTTCGCTCTGGTGATCTGTTGATGAACTTATATAATATGTTGTCAGCTTCTGGCATGTCAACATTCATAAGTTTATGTTCATATTTTTTTATATAAATTTTTTCCCCAAATACTGAGTTCATTTGGTTGTTGAATTGCCTTTAATAATATGTCTTTTTCTATTTCATGGTTTTCCTTCCAAAAGTCTGCTGCCACTACTGATTTCTCTATCTGATTGTATTTTATTGTATTTTATGTTCCTTTAGTCTAACACTGAAATTCATTTTTGTTTTTCCTATATATACCTTATCACAATCTCTGCAATTAATTTTATATATGCCTGAATTTTCCTCTTTTGGTCTGGATTCTGTTTTATTTAACTTCAATAGTTAAATAGTTATGGCTGCCAAACTGATGTTATACTGCTTGAATATTTTTTGAAATTGATAATTCAGGTAAGGGTGGTAGATGAATTTTTGATAAATCTTTTCTTTAGCTAAATCACTGAATGTAGTGATTTGTTTAATTTTCTTTGAATCTTTTTATTTTTTGATGTATCATTTGTTTGTTAAACCCATTGGTTTTTGCTATGTCTATTATGTGTATGTATTCTTTCCTGTATTCTTCCTCTTTAAGTGGGATATTGATCGATCTATAAATTATGCTATTAAATGCTCCCTTCTTATGATGTTTAGGATTGAAACTATGAGTTTTTATGTAATTGTCAGAATGTGTATCCTTTCTGTATATACCAAACTCTAATCAGCTATTTTCTTAATTATCTTTAAATGCAAGAAGGGTAAGATATTATTTTCAATTTCTATTATGAATTTTATTGTTGGTTCCTGTAAATTTAGAAATACCAAAAGACATTATATTATTAAAGGCAATTCAACAACCAAAAACACTCGGTATGTGGGAAAAAAATTATATAAAAAAATATGAACACAGACTACTGAATTTTGACATACCAGAAGCTGACAACATATTATATAAGTTCATCAACAGATCATCAGAGTGAACATGGTCACATTTCCTACCTGATCAGATCCATTAGTCATTGAATGGTTGACAATATGAGCGAGTGCCTCATGAAACATGTCCCAGTTTACTTTTAAATAAGTTTTAAAAAAGTGGAACATCAATAGAGTTTTAATGTGTTGACATGATTTTTAAGAATGAAAGTGTTTAAAAGAAAAAGTAAGTGTTATTTAGTATCTGTCATGTAATTAATGACTATATTAGCTAATGCTTATGATTTTCTTCTGGTATTTTTTGTGAGTCATTTTTCTTTTCCCTTTGCTAGTTATATAAAACATTACAAGATGGAAACTATTGATGTTTTACTATGTTAGCTTTTGATTCACCAGATAACGTGCTTTGTTGCAGTTCTCAACATTTTTCCTATTCTGCTGTGGACCTTACGCAAAAATGGCGCAACCCTCAGAACATAGCTGTCTCTCATCTATATATGCCGCTTCAAGGAAAAGATTACCTTGACCTTGCTAACAAGATGTACTTGAAAGCACTTACATTAGAACCACACTGTCCTTACAATAATGCTCGCTGTGCAAAAGGACTATGGTCTATGCCATATCCATACAAAGAGATGGCGAGGGCCCAGCAAGCAATACTTCATGCTCTGACCCTGGCTCCTTCGGACTCCTTGGTAAGCTAAAAGAAGAATATGAAATGAAGTAACTTCATAACCTCATTCTCTTGAATTTTAATAATACTTTAGATGTATTTGTTTAATTTCGAAGCAGTTTACAGTGAAGGTATTGTATATTAATTTATATAATGTGGGTAAATTTCTTACACACTTCACTTACTGTATTTAAGTTGGGACATGTTTTGGGAACCATGGTTCCCATCTTCAGCCGTTGACCCACTGTTCCTTGGTGCTTGTGTTGGTCCCATGGAAGCTATTGTATTGTATATGGTGACCTCTGGTGTATATGAAATGAGTTTGGTAAGGTAATCCCATGGAGGAAGGTCAAAATTCATTGAGGTTTTTTGGTTTTTTAGTAAGTGATGTGAAGTGTGTAAGAAATTTACATGAATTATATAAATTAATAAATACTTTAGATACTTTTGATAGGTAGAGAAAAATTAAAGTTTATAGATTTTTATACCATGTAGATATTTATTATAGGTGTTATTGAAAATTTAAATATTGAAAAAATCGAGCATTTGCATTATAGTCATTGACATATTTTGATACATCTTTTGTTGTATTTAAGATACATAACTGAGTTTTTAATTATTTTAAAACCATTTAAGTATAAAAATGTATTATGTACCATGCACAATTTGAGCATTTTTGGGACATGTAGTCAAACTTTCAATTCTAATTTTTTAGAAATTTAAAGATTTAGCTTTTAGGAAAATCTATATCATGTAAGTCCTCATGAACCTAAAATAACTTGAAAGTTTCAACAAATTCTTAAAATAGTTATTTATTTAGTTCAGTGATTTGTTTCCACAAGTCGACATTTTCCCTGTGGCATGTCTATGATCAAAAAGTCTGTTTATACAACACAGGAATTTTTCATATAATAAACATATTGAAATTTATAAATAAAACAATTTATGAAAACATTACTCAGTTAGGATAATGTTTTTCTTCATGATTGTAGTTGGGTGTGCATGAAAGAAAAAAAAGGGGGGAAGGAAGGAATGAAATTAACATTATCTACTGATGGTTGCAACCGAGATTTTTTTCAGGCATAAAAATCCTAAGTATGTCTTCCTTCAGAATGGAAGTAAAGCAGTGGGTCCTGTATTGTACATTTACGGCATGATAAAAATCCTTAAGCCTGAAAAAAAGAGGCCTCTGAGCAAAATTTGTTGGCCGTTTATGCCCTGAATTGAATGGGATGCTGATGACCTGAAATGTTAAAGAGCATATATAAATAAATTAACCCCAAACCAGATGGTTGCACAATTAAGAGCATGACTTGTATTTTGAAAACCATTATTTATAAGATATTATACTGTACTTATCATGGGTTTCACACTATTACTGTAGTGCAAGCAGGCTGTCTTCTTGCTATATTGTGTGTACATGAGCATCTTTTTTATGTAACCTTTTCTATGAAGAAAAACGCTCATTTAAGACCCATTAAAAATGAATGAGAAACTGGTTAGTGGTTTTTGTTAAAAACTGTTGAGTTAAAATTCTCTAAATTGAGAAACAGGAAAGAAATAATAAGATCAAAATAAGAAATCAATGTGGAATGAAGAATGGAGCAAATTAGATACTATCACTTCTAATCTCTTAAAAATTAGCTTATTGGCTGCTATTTAGAACAAGCCTTGATAAAAAATTAGTATCTAAAGAAAAAGGCAAAGAAGATAGTGGATGTTTTTGAATATTGTGTACAATGACAATAAAAAGAATTGTAAATTACTAAGAAATAAATTTAAAACTTGCTTGGTCAAGAGAGGTTTGAATTTTTATGAGACCCCATAAAAATAAATCTCATTAAGAAACTCTTATTATAAGAAAGCCAAGAACTTAATAGAAAAGGAGCAGATAATAAAAAATTAAAAAAATATTCAAGAATTATATAAATCAATGAGAGAAATCCTGGGAGATAAGTAATGGCAATAATGAAGGTTCTAGAAACTTTCGGGAGGGGGGGTATTGAAACATAAAATTTGAGTAATAGAATTTAGGGAAAAGGTGAATGTGGTTATGAAAATATAGTGGGCAGTATTAGCACAACCATTTATACATGTATTAGTTACACTAGTTATTATATGAAATTGCTTTTTTAAAAAAGATTTAATGTATTTAGAACTAGCTATCAACTGCAAATCAAAAATTGGTTACAGCAGTGCAGAGATCAGACCACAACAATGTAATTATATATGCAGTATGAGGTAACATCGAGCAGTAATATTACCTACATTATTACTATCCTTTGATCCTTTACTCATCGGAATACTCTAACAGAAGAAAAAGAATATTGCAAGTAAATATTTAAACAAAATATGATCTTTAGTGCTGAAATACGCATATTCTTCTTTCCTCATTAGTACTTATATGCCATGAAATGAAAATTTACAGAATATTGAACTCACCATTCTGTTACTTTTAAACTCTTTCATTTCTTGATTGTAGTTTTCAATTACTATATGCTTTATGTTACAAATAATCTACGTACTATATATAAAATGTGAAAATCCAGTAAAATTAAATTCTATTTTAAAAATTATTTAATAAATAATGAGTGGTGGGGTGAGGGTTCTTGGAATAAAATAGCTTCTGAATGGCAACTTTTAGACAGGCAATATGGTATGATTGTTTTATAGCATACCTTGCACAAATGGAGATATGGTAGACAAGTGAATGTACCAGTTATGATACCCCAAATTCTATCATGTATGTAGACCCCTCCTGCACTAAATAGACTTAACTGCACTTATCAAAAAGAAGTTAATATAGCCAGACTTTATTTTGATGCCAGAAGCAGGATGAAATAGTATTTGATGCAACCATAGGAGCAACAGCAATATAATTTTATGATTTCAAAATAAATTAAGATTACCATTAACAGGAGTGAACCAATTTAAATACCAGGAGTACTATCACAGAGTTGCAGAATAAAAATAAACTTATTAACAATTTAACATTTCTGACTATATGACTGTAGATACCTATTAGTAAAGAACCAAGGGATATGATCTACACCAAACCTCAAATATTACAAAACCTCAAATATTACAGAACATTGAGATAACTTAGTTCATAAGTCATATTATGCTGGGGGAAAAAGGATTTTGAATCTGTAAAGAAAGGTGACAAAAATGTTTAAATTTAAACATAATATATGCACAAATAAGTGTAATGAAGCTGTTGACAATGGAGTGGTATATATATAAACAATGTATACAGTTTTTTTCACACTAACTCCATTCACTTACATAAAATTTGGAACATATGTTTCGGGAGCGATCCCTCCCATCTTCAGCCTGTTGACAAACTGTTGTTAAATGTGGCGGTTGGGTCTCTTGATGTTCTTGTGGCAGCATCTGTTGGTTCTATTAGGAATTTGCTGAGTTCATCCAATGGAGGGATATCGAAATTCATCAAATTATCCTTATTTTTTGTAATGAAAATGTTTTCCCAAGTGGAAAGTTCTATTGCATTATGAAGTTGTTTAAGTAGTTTTATCTCTGATTTAATTTCATGATTTTTATTCCAAAAGTGCGCTGCTATTGCTGATTTATTATTTATAGCAGCGCACTTTTGGAATAAAAATCATGAAATTAAATCAGAGATAAAACTACTTAAACAACTTCATAATGCAATAGAACTTTCCACTTGGGAAAACATTTTCATTACAAAAAATAAGGATAATTTGATGAATTTCGATATCCCTCCATTGGATGAACTCAGCAAATTCCTAATAGAACCAACAGATGCCGCCACAAGAACATCAAGAGACCCAACCGCCACGTTTAACAACAGTTTGTCAACAGGCTGAAGATGGGAGGGATCGCTCCCGAAACATATGTTCCAAATTTTATGTAAGTGAATGGAATTAGTGTGAAAAAAACTGTATACATTGTTTATATAATATATGCATTCTTCAGGCTACTAAATTAGGATTTTTCAGGTTTTCAAATTGTAATCAAAACATATAGCTATATATGGGTCATCAGGCATTTGTGCTGTATGTGCTTGTGTATATATGTGCATGAGTAATTGAAAATTAGATATTATATGCTAAATTGAAACATCTTGCTGATTATGAAATAGATATAAGTTCATACTAACACTGTATAATATGTAACACTTTTCTTGCACTGTTATCTGAGAAATTGTCCAAGAGAACAAAAGTTATAAAATGTTCTTTCTGACATTTGAATTGATAAAATAACTTAAAAACAGTGGATACATACAAGTAGACCAACTTTACAGACATTTAGTGATTTAGCATGTGTCTCATAGATAATGTATTTACATGCAAGCCTTCATTGAAAATCATAGCAATGAATACATTGCTGGAAAGGTAATGGCTTCAATTTTTGGGACTGAAAAGGAACTCTATTGATTGACTACTTGGAGGAGCAGAAAACCATTACTGGAGAATACTACATGAGCATAGTGATCAAGGAAAAAGTCCAAAAATGTGTTTCACATTGACAATGCACCAGTGCATTCCAGCTACATCTCTTAGAGGGCAGATTGAATAAATTATAATATGAAATACATCCTCATGCACCCTATTCACCTGATCTTGTTTCAAGAGAATTTTGTTAAAACAGTGTTTTAAATTGTGTTTTTCACTCTGATGCATCAAAGGTGATGGACACTGATGATACATGAGATGAAATTATGTATTAGGAAAGGATTTTTTTAAGGAAGGAAGCATTTCAGGCCTAAGTTTAAAGGGCCTCCCAGCATTTGCAATAAATGAGGATTGAAGAAAACCTGAAAAAAATCTCAATCAGTAGGGTGGACCTAGTGGGAATCAAACCCCAGGCCACCTCCTGCTCATGAATTGTCAACATGGTTTAATGACTTTGGCCACATGTGGCAATTCCCTTGCATTACGAAACTGAAAAATTTCCTGGCTGGATACAAATTAAAATCAAATGAAGGGGTGATATGTAAGGTAAACAAGTATTTTGGGGGCCTGGAAGAAACCTTCTTCCATGAGGGAAGCATGAACCTGGAGAAATATTGGAGTTGGTGAATTGAGCTTTGAGTGGACTATGTTGAAAAATAAAGTATGTTGCAAAGCTGAACTTGTACCCTTTAAAATCAAACTAAATTTCTTACCAAAATTAAAAGATAATGAAGTCACAACTAAGGATGGTTATCAAAATGGTCTAAAGAACAACTTATTTTAATAAAATTCTTGGTACATCTAAAAATATAATAAATGGTGACTAAATATATGTAAATAAAAGAGAAATAATGATTTCTTTAGACAGTATTAATTCAATTTGGAATCCAATGCAGTGAAACATGCATAATTTTTTCTCAGTTGAAATATTTAGAATACTTTTTATGGTTTCACTTAAATGTTCTCAATAAATCTCATGTAAGTGAAAGCATAATAACACTCCTTTACCAATTTATTATTTCATTTCATGCATCATCAGTGTCGACCACCTGTGGTGCCTCAGTAGTAAAAATGAACTGAGCATTAAACACTTATAAAGAAAAAAGAAGGAAGAAAAGGAAAGAAAAGAGAAGGGAAGAGAAAAGAATTAATTTTCTAAATATTTCAACTCAGAAAAAATTATTATTTTTTAGACAATTTTGATGCATGTAATATTGTACTTCAATGAAACACACAACTTTACAAATATAGTAACCATAGTGTACATGGTTATGCATATCAGTCATAGTTTTCTAATATTTTGTAGGTCAGAAGTAACAAAGCATTCTGAACAAAGCCAAATATTCTTTCCTTAGAAGTTTATAAATAGTTATTTTTCTTTTCACTTATAAGGCAATGAATTTGATTCAGAATTATTTCTTTTGTTGCTAACCCAAAATTGAAGGTGAATCACTATGCTGGGATGTTCTATGAGCATGTTGGTGACAAAAAAAATGCCTTGGAGTGCTATAAGAGGGCAACAAGTGAAGGATGTTTGAATTATCCTGCTGAAATGAGCTACATCAATTTGAAGCTAAAAATGAGTCCTCCAGGTAGCTACAAACTTTCATTTCATCTCGCCCATCTGCTACATAAATATTCCAGTCCTCACTTCAGAGTTCAGACATTTTGTCTAAGAGGATATCACCTGTACATGTAAGTAACAGAGAGCAATTTTTAACTTACTTAAAACATTTACATAAATTTTAGCCTTAGAGAATAGGTAAAGCAGTAATGTGCTACATAAAGATTACCCTTTCAATAGTTAGAAATTATTTTATATAGCAACCTAACTTAATTACCTAGAAAAAAATAGACCATTCTTTACTGTTCTTGTGGTAGCCATATGTTATCAGCTACTACACTGCCTTTTGGTCATTTATATATATAGTATTCACATTTAAGAAAAGAAGACCAAATATGCATATTTTTTCACAGGTTTTCTCCAATTTCATCTGTAGTAGTACAGAGTTCAAAATGCTAAAATATCATTGCAATTAATATTGTAAGAACTCCTTCCTCAAGTTAGAGTTTTCTTATTTATATGTGTTTAGAAGCTACTGATAGTGAAAAAATGAACTATTCCAAATTTAATATTTTAAATGTTGACATAAACTTCACTTATAAGTTTTTTACATTAAGACACATTTCGAAAAGCTTCATTTTCATCTTCAGCTATAAACCGACTACTTGATAAGTTTAGAGCTGTTTGGTATAATTGTGGCCAGATGCAAGTCACTTTTCTGTCGACTGTGTTGACTGGTTTAGAAATTTACTGAATTCATCCAGAGGTGGAATGTCAAAATTTATTATTTTTCTCAATATTTTAAAATGGCAAATCAGTTTCTATGTGGATAGTTCTATTGAAATATGCATTTCTTTTAACAAAATGGCTTCTTAACTTAATTTCATGGTTGTGTTCCCAAAAAGAGTTGTTACTGCCAATTTTTCCAATTATTTTAGCTGGATATTTCTAAAATGATCTTTCTTCGTAGTTTCTAAATTTCTCTACTTTTTCCAATGTATTTTAAACATCAGTCTATTAGATATATGAGGGTAGGACCATAAGTTTCAGGGATTGCCAATAAGGATTATTGCCTGTCTAACTAATCTGTTAAGTAAATAATTGCAGTGGTAACTTAGGCTCAACTGAGTTTAATTGTTCAGATATAGTTGCATAAAGAAGGCTATGTATAGAAGATTATGACATGTTCAAAATGGAGTATTGAGCTGTTATTAAGTTCTTCACAAAAGAAGGGCTTCAAATGAATTTGAACAGCGATTGGAGTGTATGTGGGGGAAGCATCCCCCTCATATTCTACCGTAAAAGAATGGGCCAAACTTTTTCAAATGGGTCGAAAAAGCATTGAAGATGAAGAGTGTGCAGATCGGCCCTTGGAGATGCTCACTCCTGAAAACATCGCTCTTGTGGAAGGAGATTATGGAAGTCCGGCGGCTCAAAGTTACAGAAATAACACCAAGGTTGGGCCTTTCTAAATCAACAGCCCTTTGAATTATTCATGAACATTTAAACATGATAAGTGTAGTGCAAGATAGGCTTGACTTCTTTCCTCAGTTCAAAAGCAGCGATGAGTCATCTGTTGTCAGGCTTTTTGGATCTCTGGCGTGGAAACGAGAGAAAAGTTCTGCAAATCATTGTTTCAGAAGATGAAACTATGGTTCTCTACTATGATCCCTTGCCCAAAAGAGAATCAATGGAGTGGCATAAACCTGGCAAAGTACCGCCCTTAAAGGCCAAGGTCACTCAGTCAACCAAGAAGATCATGGCCATAATCTTTTAGAACTGTGAAGGATTAATCTTCATTGACTTCAAGGAGCAGAACACCACAGTAAATGGGGAGTACTATGCTGGCCTATGCACAGACTATGTGCTTCCTTAAAGAGAAAAGGCGAGGAAACCTGAGTGGTGTGCACCTTCTTCACGACAATGTGCCTGTGCATGCAGCTCTTGTTGCAAAGGAAGCTGTAAAGAAAGCTGGCTTCAAGGAGATCAACTATCCAACCTACAACCTACAACCTAGCTTCCAGTGACTATTTCCTCTCCAGGAAGGAAGTTTAAGTGTGACGGAAAAGTTATGGATGCTATTTATGCCCATTTTGCAGACAGGACTTCTGACTATTTTTGGGGGGGAGGGTTGAAATGTTGAAAAAGGGTAACTGTATTGAAGAGTGAAATATAGCATTTGTATTTATCATATCTAGTAAATGGTTAGGTCGGAAACTTATGGACTTACCCTTGTATGCCTGATTTTTTCTCTGATGTTATGGTATCTATTAGCAAAGAACCTAAAAAATATTTATATTTTATTTATTTTGTGGTGCTAATTTAATGCCCTGTTCATGGAAGATCTTCCTAAACTTGTGATGATATTCTGGATGATATTTGTAATTTTCTTTGATATAATTCCTAAACATAGGCTTAAAAACATGAACAGATTTTTCAACAAATGTATACAATTTTACCGCTGATATAGAAATAGATTCTCAGCTATTCTGTATTACTATTAAGGAGAGACTGTTAATAAATATTGTAAAATTTGAGTGAACAAAAAAAAAATTAAATTTAAAAGCAAAAATATAATGGTGACAGTGATTATTTACGCAAACCATGCTGGTTGTGGTTTTCCAAAGTTATGTATGATGTTTTAGAATCTAGACTTTATGCTATACATAACTTTATTTAACTTTATTTAGGGGTTAGTAATTTGTGTAAGTGCTGAGTGCTCAGATGAATTCTGGGAATGGCCCAGAGGGGTAGAACCCACAGGAAATTATTAAGTACCCTACAAAAATTTGTAAATATATATAATATTTATAATTAAAAGTCAAATTAAGGAATTAATTTAAATTATTGTCCTTTTTGGTAATTGCCATCTTTTAAAGTGTAATAAAACTCCATTTGAAAATCATCATCATGTAGAGTGACAGGGCTGGTATAGTGTAATAAGCTTCCTTTGTTGTAATGAATTTAAACTTCTTGCAATTGGAGCTATTTTAATGATTAGTCATTACTGTGAAAGGGTAATGTGCATGTGTGGTCTTATCGAAAGAAGTGTTACCAAAATACAATGTCTAAACAACAAACATTCTTTTCTTTAAGTAGTTTTTTGTATCTGGGATTTTCATTGTGAAATATAGTATAATATAACAAATTATTATTATTATTATTATGAAATCACTCAAATTTCACTAATTTTGTTCCACTTAATGTTTCAATGGCTTTTGCCTCCATCTTTCAGCTTGGTCCCACTGGCCGCTTCCCAGTGTGATATTACGAAGTAGCTCTGTGGCTTTAATGAACCTATTGATGAGGTAACAGTGTTTGGGAGATCAAAGTTAACCAAAAAATCTTTGCTTTTGTTTATAAATATATTTTCCCATACTGTTAATTCTATGGGGTTTTGAAGAGCTTGTAATAGTTTTGGTTCCTTTGGGAATTTGTGGTTTTTTGGCCAAAAATGGTATGCCACTGCTGATTTTTCTGTGTTTATATTTTACATTTCTCGTATGTTCCTTAAAAAGTATGGTAATATTTCTTTTTGTTTTGTCTATGTATTTCATGTCACAGTCTTTGCAACTAATTTCGTAAATGCCTGATTACTTTCCTGGTGGAATTTTGTCTTTTGTGTTGATATTTAAGTGGTTTTTTGAACTAAATTTATTTACTGGGGTCAAAATGATGTTTGCCTCTCTAACAATCTTCTAGAATGTTTGGTGTGCCCATGGGTGGAATGTGAATGTTTTATATATATATATATATATATATATATATATATATATATATATATATGATCGCCTTTGTAGCCTTTTAATGTGGTGATGTCCTTTGTTTTTTTTTTGAATTTCTCTATTTTCTTGTTGGCAAGATCTATTGTGTAGTCATTTTTCTGTGCTATACCCAGGATTTTCTGGTACTGTAATTTGTATTCTGTCTTGCTTATTGGCAGGTTTATTAACCAACTAATAAAAAAGGAAAAAAATAAAAAAAGGCCATATCATAGGGTACTCAGGTCTTTGAAAGAAAAAGGTGTTATTAATAGCAGAGCTGGCAAAGGGAACAAAATAGTAATAATGAATCAGACAGGTTATGAAAACAGTATATATAGTTTACTAACTAACCAGGATTATGAAAAAACGAAAACAGATTCCACACAAAAATATATCAGTGCAGTAAGAAATCTATTAATAAATATAACAATTCTGAGTGAGAAAGAAAAGAAGAATATTATACCTTACAACTCTACAATACCTAGAATTTATGGCTTACCTATAATACATAAACCTGGTAATAAAATGAGATCTAATGTAGACACAAAAATTGACCCACATACAATTTAGCCAATTGCCTTTTAAAAAAATTTAACACCTTATCAAAGTACAAAAGTCAAAGTATAAAGAACTCATCAGAATTAATAGATAAAATCATACATGTAAAACTAGAGAAGAAAGATTTGCTAGTTTCTTATGATGTGGTCTCTCTGTTTCCCACCGTCCCCAAAGAAAATCTAAGAAATGGCTAACTTCAATAAATCTACCTGGAGAAATAATAAATCAATATCTGAACCTCACCAGAATTTGCATAAATCAAACCTACTTCACATTCAGAGGCAATAGTTATGTACAAAAGAAGGGTCTGGCAATGGGAAATCCACTTTTGCCATCCTTGGCGGATATATACATGAGTTTTTTGAAAATAAAATTAGTCCAGGCTTTTCCACACACACGAGCACGCATAAATGTTGGTACCATTATGTGGATGATGTCTTTGCAATAGTAAATGAAAAATGGAAAGAGGATACAATAAAACTACTCAATCTACAAGACAGCACTGTTAAATTCACAATGGAATTACAAAACAACAAGGTTCTTCCCTTCTTGGATATAAAAATTATAATACACTGGAATTTGGCATATTCAGAAAAGATACCCATACAGATAATTATATAAAAAATAGCAGCCACAATACAAAACAACATAAACTAGCCATAATCAACAGCCTCAGATTCAGATTAATAAACCTGCCAAAAAGCAAGACAGAATACAAAATGGAGTAGCAGAAAATCATAGATATAGCACAGAAAAATGGCTACTCAATAGATGTTGCCAACAAGAAAATAGAGAAATTCAAAAAGAAAAAACAAACAAAGGACATCACCACATTAAAAGGCTACAAAGGCGATCATATATATATATATATAAAAAATTCACATTCCACTCATGGGCACACCAAACATTCCAGAAGATTTTTAGAGAGGCAAACATCATTTTGACCCCAGTAAATAAATTTAGTTCAAAAAAAACATTTAAATACCAGCACAAAAGACAAAATTCCACCAGGAAAGTAATCAGGCATTTACGAAATTAGTTGCAAAGACTGTGACATGAAATACATAGACAAAACAAAAAGAAATATTACCATACTTTTTAAGGAACACACGAGAAATGTAAAATATAAACACAGAAAAATCAGCAGTGGCATACCATTTTTGGCCAAAAAACCACAAATTCCCAAAGGAACCAAAACTATTACAAGCTCTTCAAAACCCCATAGAATTAACAGTATGGGAAAATATATTTATAAACAAAAGCAAAGATTTTTTGGTTAACTTTGATCTCCCAAACAACAGTTACCTCATCAATAAGTTCATTAAAGCCACAGAGTGACATCTTAATATCACACTGGGAAGTGGCCAGTGAAACCAAGCTGAAAGATGGGGCTAACGCCTTTGAAACATGTCCAAGTAAGTGGAACAAAATTAATGAAATTTGAGTGATTTCATAATAATTTGTTATATTATTATTTTCTTTCTTTTATAATAAAAGACAGCATATTGCACCAAAAATTGAAAGTAAGGCTAATAATGCTGAATTGCTTGCTGATTCTTCAGTTAATATTCTTCAATCTTCAAATGAAAAGTGTACTATTTCTGAAACATTCTTAAGTTGTCGCCTTGAACAAAGTGTAAAAAGTGTTGAATGAGAGTGTAAGTACAATTGGTTGTACTTAGGTTGTGATTGGGATAGTGCTTCTTTTACCATTTAAAAATCATAGTGAAGCTTAAAAAAAGGGGGTGGGAGTGTTAATTTCTGTACTTCTCTAAATAGAAATGCTACCAGATGCATGGGAAAATAGAAAATCATGGCAAGTCAGAAATACATAAAAGCCATTTAACTCGAAAATTGTAGATTATGGGGATTAAATGCTCTAGTTCATGCATAGATGGTTCAACAAAATGAAACTGAAAAGCTATTGAGCCAGCAAGCTGTGTCTTCTCTAATTTGAAGAACCTCTAACTCATAAGACAGTACTAAAAAGCATCATTAACCTCGAAAAGTGGGTTACATTTTGGAGTGAAAGATTCACATATTTTAGCAAATATACAGCTTCAAAATTATTAAATTGTATTGGTGAGATGGTAGACACTCAAGACAAAACAATTCTCCAATTCTCCATTATACCTTTTCCTTAATTATAGTAAACAAATCTACAAATAGTCTCTGGTGAGTCAAAATATTTAGAACACTCGTTTCACGTATATGTGATTTACTCAGGACATGTGTTTTGTGCGACCTTTGTTCACATTGTCTGTTGATTGTTGTCAAATGACTGTTGGATCATTCACAGAAATTGAGTAGGTAGGTATCCAGGTTGACTCTGGTGGTCTAGAGATGAACTTAAATGAAGTGCTGTCTGTTTCTGGGATGTCAAAATTCATAAGATTATGGTCATATATTTTTATATAAATCCTTTCCCATATGTCTAGATCTTTTGATTGTTGAACAGTTTTTAATAACTTGATGCCTTTTTCTATTTCATGGTTTTCATTTCAAAAATGTGCTGCTACAGCTGATTTATCTATTTGTTTGTAATGGATGTTTCTCCAATGTTCCTTCAATAATACCTATATTTCCTCTTGTCTTCCCTACATAGATTTTTTTCACATTCCTTATAATTAATTTGGCAAAATATTACATATTTTTCTCTTTGGGCCTGGAATCTGTTTTATTTAATTTCAATAAATTTTATTGACACTGTATTGGTTTTGAGGTGCCAAGATGATATTATATTGCTTGAACATTTTTTGAAATTTCTTATTGGTTGAAGGATGGTAAATGAACTTTTTAAATGTTTTTTACCCCTGATAAATCACTCACAGAAACAAAAGGAATTAAACAAACCACAACTGTGTAATTTTGTTAAAAGAAATACATATTCCACATAACTATCAACATGGGAAAAATGTTCTATTCAAAAAACTGAGATAAATTAATGCAGTTTGACATTCCACCTCTGGACGAATTCAGCAATTCCAATTCCAACCAACAGATATTAACAGAGAAGCTACTCAAATCCAGCTGCAACCAAAACAAATTACACGATCCAAAACTTAACAAAGCAATCCATCAATAGCTGAAGATGGCAACACAGTTTTTCAAAATATTTACTAATTTAAAAACTCTATAAGTGAAGTTAATGTCAACATTTGAAAGCATTAAGGAATACATCTTTCTTTTTTCTCGTTCCAAGTAGAAATCTATTTTGCTTTTTATATTTATTGGATGTTACCACACTAAGTTTATATTAATTTCTACTGTACTTACATTTTATTTATAAATGGCAGAAGATATAACACACTAAATGAGCCACAAACAGCTAGGATAAATATGAAACTTTTTGCACAGGATACACTTTTGCAGAAATGCACTAGTCAGTTATATTATAAAGATTTGGTCATTGAATTGCCATGGAAACAGCATTTTGAACACACTACAATTATGGTACTTGAGAAAGCAAGTATGCTAAAATGGAGGATTTATCAACCAAAATATATGGGTAGTTAAAACAGACAGTAGAGCATTAATGTAGCGTAGAATAATAAAACTTGTCTAATCTTACTCAGTCTAAGGTGACATCATAAGGGCTTTAATTCCAAGCAGAGATGTCTGTGTTTCATTCTATAACATTTTTCAAAGGCTTGGTATGAGAAGATGATATTTCTGGTCTTCTGAAATAAAGAAAATATGGTTTATTGATATAAGTTTCAATGTAATATATCCATTTTAAAAAGAAAAGGAAACTTTAACGGAAGAAAACACAAAGCATAAGAGTAAAAAATTGACTAGCCTAATTTATAATTTATAAATTAGGCTAGTTCCAATAAGTATATTTTTAAATGTAATGGGGGTATATATCTTTCAAACAAGTTTAGAAGATAAAGTTTACAACTGCCAGTCATCATCTTCCTGCTTGTCCTGCAAAAATTCTCTGTTTCTGAGGCATTTCTTTGCTACCACTAGAATCAATATCATCCAAAAAGTATTGAATTTGTCTATTGATCATCATTTATATTATCTGTCACTTCATAAGTTTATTTGGTGGTACTTTGTTGCAATCCTTTGTTCTACACAACATTCCAAGAATGTCTTACAGCTCGTTTTATTAATTTTTGTTTTAATTACTTTTTAATTTTTTAAAGTAGTGTTTAATGCCAATATTTATTACTGAGGCATCATGGGCAGTGGACACTAATGATGCATGAGATGAAATGATAAAATGGGAAATGATTATTTTTTAAGGAAGGAAACATTTCAGGCCCAAGTTTAGGGTACCTCCCTGGCATTTGTTGGTCCTGGTGGTGTAGTGGTTACCATACTTGCCTCCTATATCTAAGAACGCGGGTTCGAACCCGGCCAGGACCGATGGATTTTTTCGGGCATAAAAATCCTAAGTATGGCTTCCTTTGGAAGGGAAGTAAAGCCGTGGGTCCCATGTACATTTACGGCATGGAAAAGAACCTCAAGCCTGAAAGAGAGGCCTCTGAGCAAAATTTGTCGGCCGTTTCACGCCCTGAGTTGAATGGGACGCTGATGACCTGAGTTGTTAAAGAGCGTCCATAAATAAATAAATCAATCAATCAATCAAAATAAAATCCCTGGCATTTGCCATTAATGAGGGCTGAGAAAAACCTGGAGAAAACATCATTCAGGAAAGATGGTCCTGGTGGGAATCAAACCCCAGACCTCCTGCTCAGCGATTGCAATACATGCCATTTCAATTTCTTCCTGAAGAGCTGCCATTGTAGCTGGTCTGTCCAGATCTGCCCTTTTGAACATCACATATGGTAAGAGTCTCAAATTTACCTTGAATGCATGCAGTCATGGTTTGCATTGGCGGTTCTGTTCTGTAAACTGGTCTCCATTGCCTTTGAACTTCAACAACATTCTTGGGTCTCCAATACCACTTCAAATTTGCTTTTTGCTGTTCAAACAGTAATCTTGGCTCCATTTTGTTGTAGCAACGCTAGCATGATGTAATGTGAGTCACATCAGTTTACAGAACATCATACTACACATTACTGTTGTTTTTTGGTCCAATTTTGAAATATATTAAATAGACATCTACTCTGAAAGTATGGATACATTTTTTTGGCACCCTCAGTATTATGGTAATGAGCCTGAGGTCCACTGACAAATGTACATTGCTGTTTTTCAGAGTAACAGAAAGCTGGAAAACCTTAGGCATCCTGTTCCAAATGAAAATCACAACCATGTCTGCTCTAGCTGGATAAGCTATAAATATGAGTTAGAAGTGTTTCTTTGTCTGTTACTATTTTTTAGCTCTCTTGTTAAAAACAGTAAGTTTAACCAGATTTTAAGTAGATAAAGCTTTTAATGTTCTATTTTATTGGCCATAGGTCTTTGAGATGATGAATATAATAACTTAACAATGGAGAAAATGAATCCAAAGTATGTTTGTATATAAAATTACAATGACATTTATTAACAAGAGGGAGGGGGGGGGGGGGAACCAAGCAACCTGACCAAAAAATAATTGGATTTCAGTCAGCTTTTATACAGACGACTAGTGGCTGAGGCCCACTCTGAGCACTACCACTGAAAATATACAGTATGACCAATAAAGAACAGGTGACCAGTAGTTCACTTGCTATTGCCTGTACTGAATACATTTTTATAGATAAAAAGCTGTGGCAATACTATAAAAACATATTTTTTAAGAAAATTACCTTACTAATGATGTGTTTTGCAATAAATATTTTTAGAAAGAAATTGCCTATAACCATTTCTCCCTTCAAACTCTTAAAAGCAAATACTTCCCCATCTTTTGGCAGATTTATTATGTATTTTTAAAATTAATATCTTAATTGTATTGGTAAAATAGTTATTTGTTTATATTATTAACAGACATTATCTCTTGCAGGGTGGAAAAGCTGATATTTCAAGCAATCAGGAATTTTGCCATGGCGATCATTACAGATCCAGTACATCCTATCCTAAAGGTAATTAGCTGCACATAATGAAATAATAAATCTTGCTGAAAAACAAAACTATATCCATTTCAGAATAATGTGTATGTAGTAATGGAGTACTAAAGCTAGGGATACCTTGATCTGTGGATGGCAAAAACAATTAAATTTTGTGTTCTTTCATAACTCTTGGTTTGAAGAAAGAAATGATTAGGAACAAAGGTATGTTACTGTACAGGTTTATATAAACAATGTAATACAGTTTTTTTCACACTAACTCCATTCACTTACATAAAATTTGGACATATGTTTCGGGAGCGATTCCTCCCATCTTCAGCCTGTTGACAAACTGTTGTTAAACATGGCGGTTGGGTCTCTTGATGTTCTTTTGGCGGCATCTGTTGGTTCTATTAGGAATTTGCTGAGTTCATCCAATGGAGGGAAATCGAAATTCATCAAATTATGCTTATTTTTTGTAATGAAAATGTTTTCCCAAGTGGAAAGTTCTATTGCATTATGAAGTTGTTTAAGTAGTTTTATCTCTGGTTTAATTTCATGATTTTTATTCCAAAAGTGCGCTGCTATTGCTGATTTATCAATTTGTTTTAAGCGAATATTTCTGAAGTGTTCTTTTTTCCGGATTCCCAAATTCCCAAATTCGTAAGTACATTTAATTCAGTGTACAGATTTAATTTGAAAAATATTTAGAAATGTTCTTTAGGAATGAAATAGCCAAACACGTACAAGAATGCTGTACATGCAATTCAGTCTTTATAAGATAATTAAACCTGAAAAATGATGATTACCACTAATAATGATTTGGAGCTGCATATTTGGGAATGGAGGGTGCTAACATGTATACATGCAGGGCTTTCATGTGAAACTATCCTGTACATTTGGGTGTCAAGTTTTGAATCTTGTTGGCTGCGGGTGGTGTTCCCCATGCTTTTCCCACTCTTTCCCCTATAAGTTGGACAATTTTTATGTAAAAGCCCAACCCTAATTTTGAGATAGAAATTGAAATGGATTTTGAAGCTATCCCTGTGAAAATAATATTCCTTTTAAATGTGATTTATAATATATTAATAATGAAAAAAGATGCAGAATTATTGTTAACCCTTATTAGGCTACATAGTAGGATAAGCATTTCAGAAGCTTTGAAAATTCTAGTCTTCAGAACTGCCCTATCTGCTGGGCATAATGTGATAGTCCTTTTTATTTATTTAATATTTGTCACCTCATATTCTATGTTTGTGCTATTAACTTAACCTTTTCTATTAATTCTTCAAAATTATCATTCACTATTATTCTAACCAACTACTCTTTGTTGCTTTTAATTAGGTATCTCATTGCCATCAAATCCAAACTGTGGGATCGAAGCTACTGGGAGAGGAATAGGTTATGCCCAAGTGAGCTCTATTATGCAGAGATATACTGTTATTTCTACTGAGCTCAGTTGTTGATCCCTCAGCTTTGTCATTCCATCAGTGGACACAACTAAAATCACTTGAAATTTTTTTTAAATCTTGGAGCATTAACCAATATAAAGACTTAGAGCTAACTGCTCTAAGCTCAAAATAGATTAACTGAAATTGTCAATTGGAACATTGCGCAGTGAAGCTAATCATATATTAAGATCATTGTGTGATTGAGTTGAACTAACACTCTTATGCTTGTTTAAATGTGTAGAACTGGTTTCACCAATCTTCATTCACATCGTCAGCTAGAAAGTCAACTGCTGGATACTTTGTTATGCTGTGGGAATGTGTATTTGGCTCTGGTGCAGGTGTGATGAACTTATAGTTATTGTTTTCATTCCCAGAAGTGTTGAAGTTCATTAAACTGTATTTGTATCTGTAAACATAGTATTTTCCCAAGTTGCTAATTCTGTGGTTCCTTGTACTGATTTCAATAATTTTGCTTTAATTCAATATGTCATGGTTTTCTGTCCAGAAAAGAAATGCTACTGCTGATTGCTCCATTTTCTTGTATTTTATGTTCCTGAAATGTTCTTTTAACCATGTGCCTATGTTTCTCTTTGTTTTTCCAATGTAGACCTTTTCACGTTCTGCATAACTTATTTTGTAAATACCTGCTTTTTTCTCCAATGAATACTTGGCTAACTTGAAATTAAAATCTTTAAGAATATTTTGAAACTTTTTTGTAGCCCATGGATGATGTGTAAATTTTTTAAAAATTATCTTATCTTTTCTTGCTGAAAGTGTAGTGGTTTGTTTAATAAGTTTTTGTC
This sequence comes from Metallyticus violacea, assembly GCA_030762175.1. Classification (NCBI taxonomy): domain Eukaryota; kingdom Metazoa; phylum Arthropoda; class Insecta; order Mantodea; family Metallyticidae; genus Metallyticus; species Metallyticus violacea. The sequence goes on along the minus strand of CM060845.1, from coordinate 105,086,022 downwards.
TCTTGAATTTTTTTTACTTTTTTGTGTGCTAGTTCTTTCTTAAAACTATTTAAAGCAGCTGTACTTTCTATTTGTTTGTATTCTTTGAAGTATTCTTCTTTGCTAATTTGTAGGTTAATAGCCGGTGTGTTAAACTTTTAATAACTGCATGTCATTGAATTTGAAACTTGGGAAAAAATCTACATATGCAAATACAAATGCAGTTTAATGAACTTTGACAATTTTGAGGATGAAAACATAAACTTTAAGTTCATTACACCTCTACCAGAGCAGAATACACATTCCCACAACATAACGAAGTATCCAGCAGTCGACTTTCTGGCTGATAATGCAAACGAAGGTTTGTGAAACTAGTCCTACATATTTAAAAAAGTAAGTGGAGCAAAAGAGTGTTAGTTCAACTCAATCACACAATGATCAATTCAATGATTTTGATTAATATCAAAATAGATTGTTTCAGTTTTTTGGGGCTTTCAAAAATATTTCATGTGATGATCAATTTGATATGAAGCAATAGATTGTTTACTGGGTAGAAAAAAATTCTTTAGGTTCCTCAATAATGCTCAGCAAATGAACTAACACTAAATTAAGAAAGTGAGCATAGTAATGAAAGTGCAAAGCATGATATGTCTTTTCACCTTATAACTTATAATCTACTTACCCAATCATTCATTTTACTACTGCCATAAAACTGCCAACATAACAGTCATTTTTCTGAGAGAAAAGAAAAAAAAGAGTAATCTTTTGGATGATGTAAACATTTACCTCTCTTTCACTTTTCAATCTTTGCAGTGAATGCATCAAATAAGAATGGCCAAACATGTTGCCTTGGAAGAGCATGTGGTTATATCAGTCATGACTGAAAAGTCAGACTCTTTTACTTTCTCAATGACACTCCATTGCTCCTGGTGATGTAGTGGTAACCATACTTGCCTCCTAAACCCAAGACTGCAGGCTTAATCATCGCCAGCATCAATGGAATTTTTTGGGCATAAAAATCCTAAGTATTTTTTTTGGATATTAAAATTATAAAGAGTAAAGAAAACTTGAAATTTGGCATATATAGAAAGGACACATGTGTAGATAATTATATAAAAGAAAATGGTTTTAATCCTATAGCTCACAAACGTGCAATTTTTAATAGTTTGATATGCAGATTGTTCAATTTGTCAATCAGTAAAGAAGAATATAACATAGAATATAAAACAATAAAAGAAATAGTAATTTTAAATGGTTTTAATGAAGATTTAATACATAATAAGATTAAAAAATTCCAGAGAAAGAAAAGAATTAAAAATTCCACCACATTATCAAAATTAAAGAAAAAATGTCCTTTGAAAAATTTACATATAATCCAACAGTGATGTATAAATTTCAAAAAATATTTAAAGATGTTAATATAAAATTGGCTCCCACTTATAGATTTATTTTAAATAACGTTTTGAAAGACAATACTGCTGATAATACCCCAAAGGAGAAAAAAGCTGGGATTTACAAGATTTCATGTGCTCAATGTGATAAGATCTACATAGGAAAAACTAAGAAGAATGTGAGGATACATCTAAAAGAATATATGAGAAATTTAAAATACAAACAAATAGAAAAATCAGCAGTTGGATCGAACATCATGATATTAAGGAAAAAGTTTAATTATTGAGAGCTGTACAGGGACCAGTAGAATTGGATATTTGGGAAAAGATTTACATCTACAAACATAAGGATCATTTGATGAATTTTGACATTCTGAAGGAAGAAAATATAAATTTTAAGTTCATAAAAGTTTCACCAGAGCGGAACATTGCTTCTGATACTACGTAACAACAGCCTTTTACACCAGTTGTCCATGGCTGAAAATGGAGATAACGTATCTTTGAAACCGGTACCAAATATTTTTAAGGTTAGTGAAGCATGAAGAGTGTTAGACAACAGATTTAATTCATGTGAGTTTCACTGTGTTAGTTCCATATGAAAATTTTTTTAAAGATTTTACAATTTTTAAAAAATTTTAATCTTAAGTGTGACTTCCTTTGAAGGGAAGTAAAGCTGTTGGTCCCATGTCATACATTTACAGCACAATAAAGAACCTCAAGCCTGAAAGAAGAGGCCTCTGAGCAAATTTTGCTGGCCATTTCACACCCTGATTTGAATGGGATGTTGATGACCTGAAATGTGCAAGAGCTTCCCTAAATGAATGAATAAATAAAAAAAATCAATGACACTCCTTATAATACAAGATGTAAACATGGATGTCAGTCATTCCAACATTTTGGAGAGCTCTAATGGCTTATTGACAACTCATTCTTTGAATTTGAAATTATCCTCACACTGTTTACAGCATATCCAGAAAATTCCTTTATTCACAGAGTCCTCTAATTTACCGTGATCTCTGATTCAAAGCCTTACCAGCCCAGAAAAATGACCAATGTGAAGCATCTTCATATTTTTTTTTTTTTAAGCTGTTTGTCAACCCAACAGATGTACTACTGACAACATCTATTGTTGGCATTTTAGCTCATCCCAAGCAATCATCTGCATTTTTGTGCTTTTTAGTTTTCTATTTCTTTTTTATGCTGCTGAGAAAGAACACAGCATTGCTTTACTTCCTGAATCCTTTGTCATTAAAAGCAGTTTTAAAAGTTTTGCTAAAATGACCTGTTTTAAGTAGAAAATATATTACCCTTGGCCTAAGGAAAATCTATGACTGGTTGAATGAGCAATGCAATAGTGCAATGCTAAGTGCGAGTGAGAAGAGGTGAGAAATTTGTTAAGTTCTTAGAAGTTAGAATTAACAAACAATTTAAGTGATATACAAGGTGTAGCTATTATTAAACAGTATTGCCCCTCTGCATTGATTTGGCATAGCATGGGGGGAGATTGAGAGGGGCAGTTGTTGATGTTGAAGCTACAGGAAATGCAGTACAGATGGTTTCATGCCACAATCTTTGTTATCTGCTTTTGAGCTCAGTTTTAAGAGAATGCTGTCTCTTTCTGTTGCTGGAATTCATGCTGAGTTTAAGATAGAGCAGCATTTGAATTTGGAATTTCTTATGAAATTGAAAAAATTGTTCACAGAGTGCTTTCATTTAATAAAGGAGGTTTACAGAGATTCTTGGTCATGTACAAAAGTTTATGAATGGCGGAAAAGATTCAATGGAGTTTGGGAGGAGATGGAAGATAATGAGCATGTAGGTCATCCAGTCACTTCAAACACTGTCAAAAACATTTAGAAAATCAGTGAAATTTTACATACAAATTGAAGATTGAGCATCAGAATATCAGATATGGTGAACATTGATAAAGAGACCATAAGGCAAATATTGTATGACAAACTGAACAAGAGAAAAGTGTTAAAAGCCTACTGATAGACAATGTTAATGACAGTATTGCACAAGAGAAAAAAATAGCAGGTATTTACAAAATAAATTGCTCAGAATGTGAAAAAATTTACATTGGAAAAACAAAGAGAAACTTAGGCACACAGTTAAAGGAACATTTCAAGAATATAAAATACAAGCAAATAGAGAAAGCAGCAGTAGCATGTCATATTTGGACAGAAAATCATGACATAGTGAATAAAGCAAAATTATTAAAATCAGTACAAGGACTTACAGATCTAGCAACTTGGGAGAAAATCTGCATCTACAAATACAAAGACAGTCTAATGAACTTCGACAATGCCAGGGATGAAAACAAACTCAAGTTTATCACTCCACTACATGATCAGAATACATATTCCCACAGCTTCACAAATTATCTGACAGTTGAATTTTAGTTTGGCTGATGATAAGAACAAAATGTTCTCAAAACCAGTTCTATATATTATGACAAGTAAGTGAAGCATTAAGAGTGTGTAGTTAAACTAAATCATACAATAATATCCAGAGAAAAGTCTGTTTGAAGATGGTCCCCAGAATTTTTACTCCGGAACAAAAGGACAACAGGACAGCAATTTACTCTGATATCTTGTAGCACATCTGAGAGCAACCAGACTTACTAGAAAATGTCATACATATGATGAAACATGGATCTTCTAATATTGTCCTGAAAATGAGGCAATCAATGCACTGGAAGAGTCTCGGCTCTCCAAGAATGAATAAAGCACTGTTACATTGAGGTTTTGAGAAGACTCAGAGAATAAGTTGGACAGAAGCTGCCAGATCTCTGAAAAAACACTTGGGTTCTTCATCAGGATAATGCACCAGCTCACAATGCCATTGCTTTCAGGATATATTTGATGATACAAGTTCCAGTTCTTGAAAACAGCCCATACTCACCAGATCTGTTCCTGTGTGACTTCTGTCTCTTCCCCAAAGAGTAAAGTGTCTTGAAGGGAACTCATGTTCAGTCCATTGTAAAGGTAAAAGCAAAATCAGTAAGCTGCAGTTAAAGACCTGCAGCATTGTTATGAGCTATGGAAGATCCATCTGCAGAGGTTGTATAGACAGAAAGAGAGAGTACTTTGTAGGTGACAAAGTTAAGTTGTAAGATTCTTGCACAAATCATACTTATGACATTTTACTCCCATTCATTCAGCAGTGGCATTTTTCCTGCTTGCCTCAAAATAGCTATTGTTAAGCCATTATACAAAAAGGGAAATAAATAATATGTCAAATTATCAACCAACAGCATTACTATCAGTCTTCTCAAAACTTTTTGAAAAATTATTTTATTACAGAGGAACAGTTTACTATCTGGAGACCACCGTGGATTTAGAAGCAATCACTCTACTGAATCAGCAATTTTCTCTTTTGCTTGTGAATCCCTCAGAGCCATTGATGAAAAAGAACATATTTCAGTCATTTTCTTAGATCTGTCAAAAGCATTTGACACAATTAACCATAAAAACTATTAGTAAAATTAGAAAAGCTTGGAATTAAAGGACTACCTCATAGCTGGATAAAATCATATTTGAGTGACCAGAAACAAATTGTTGAAATTAAACACAGAGAAATTGGAGAAGTAAAGAAATATCGATCTAGTGCACTAGTGGAAAATTATGGAATGTCTCAAGGTTCTAAATTAGGTCCTATACTTTTTAACTAATCATTAATGATTTCATTATACCTGATGATTCTGCAAAGTCCCTTCTCTTTGCTGATGACATAAATGTCCTGGTAGGGGCAGCAAACAAAGAAAACTACTCAAAATCAATTTGCCAAGTAACATCTTCATCTATGTACTTACCATGATATTATTGTATACACTTAATTGTATTGTTTTTAACTTTTACTTTTGATATTATTTTATATAATTCAGTATTTTATTAAGACGTATCCAACATTAATTGTACAACTATGTACTAAAGCAATCAACTGGATCAATAACTACTATTACTACTACTACTGCACCTACTACTACTACTAGTACTAGTACTACTACTACTAGTACTACTACTGCTACTGCTGCTACTACTAGTACTAGTACTAGTACTACTACTAGTACTACTACTACTACTACTACTAGTGCTACTGCTACTGCTGCTGCTGCTACTGCTACTGTTACTAGCGACATCTCATATATATACTATATATAATACTGTAAAGTGTTCTAATTCACCATTTTTTAGAAATTTGAAAAAAGAATTAGGTAGGCTTACATGCATTCAAATATGAAAAGATAGACTGTTCTGGTAATCAAGAGTTGAAATCAAGAAGAAAATATGCACAATGCTGCACTGGAGATGCACAGGGTGCAGTTCCAGTCCATTATTATTTAATATATATATTAACAATATGCCAAAGACTATAAAACAAACTGGAATAAACAGTTCAATGTATGCAGATGATGTAGTTATATGGTCAGTTGAAAAAAATGATTACATGTATATATCAGACTAGAAGAAAAAATAAAAAATGTCTTAGATAAACTAGCAAATGGGACAAAATTAAATAATATGACCATTAATGCATTAAAAACTAAATATCAAGTCTATACCATGAAACATGTTGATGAAAGGGAAAAAAACTTAAATCTTGAAATTAACTGAAGTCAAATAGGATAGGCAGAAGAAATAAAATATTTGGGAATAGCAATGGACAGGAAATTAAAAATGAAAGACGGTGTACAAAATATGACACAAAAGGCCATAAATCTAAGTAACTTATTGAAAAGATTAGCTGGATCTAAATGGGGCAGCTCAATGGAAGTCTTAAATAAAACATATAATAGATATATAAAACTAGTACTAAAAATGGATGTGAGCTAGTATCAACAGCAACAGAAGAACAAATTAATAAGATTGAGAAATGCCAAAACCAATGTTTAAGACTGATAACAGGTGCCGTGAAAACAACACCAGTAAATGCACTTCTGGCCGACTTGAATAATAATCCAATGATAGCCAGTATCAAGCAGCACAATTATATATAAAATTAAAAACAAACCCAAGTAAACATCAATGGTTCCATAAATTACCCAAAGAATACAAACTAAAAACACAGATCACAAACAAAGCTTACTTAGAGAAGAATTACAATTATTTAAACCTGGCAGAGAAGAACATCCCATATCCTTTAAGAACTAATCCAAAGGATTATATTAAGATAGTAACAGATAAAAAACTGACAGAACAATTAAATGAACAAGAAGACTCAACAGAGGTATGTAGAACTATAGCACTTGAACATCTACACAACCAATTCCCTGAAACAGAGTGGCTCAGAATTTATACAGATGGATCTGCAGACAAACAGAGAAATAATGTAGGAGGTGGTATATATTGTAAATATTTTTCGCATTATTTTACACTGCCTAGACAATTTACAAGCTATGAGGGTGAAATGGCAGCAATATGAGTGCTGGAATAGATATACCGTAGGACTGATATAAAAGAACATAAAGTAGTGATTCTCACTGACTCAGCTTCTGCTATACAAGCTATAGAATAATATAATATTTCATATGAATCCTATAATATAAGGGACGTGAGATCTTATTATAGATTACTCCAAACAAAATTTCAATAAATAATACTACTGTGGATATAAGCATACGTGGGAGTGATAGGTAATGAGATTCTAGACTTTCTGGCTAAAAAGGAGGCAGTGCTATATTCAAAACCAAAAGCCCTGCGAATTAAATGTAAAATTAAAAAATATCCAAATGGTCATAGAACATAAATATCAACATAATATTCAAGTGGAAATGTCAAATAAACATTATTTTAATATAAAAGAAATAGTATATAAAATAAAAAACCTACCAAGGAAGGAAGCAGTTGCTCATTTTAGACTGGCCACTGGACATGATTGTCTGGCGGAACATCTATACAGATTTGGTTTTATGAACGATAACATGTGTAAGATCTGCATTACTGACAAGATTCTAAATAGAGAACATCTATTGGAATGCACAGAACTGAGGAAAGCTGCACCCGACGGGAATATATACAAATTATATTGGCTGGCCAGGGAAAAATTGATGGATCAAAATCCTGCACATTAGATCAACAACAACAACATATGAAGATACTCTTTTCATCCTAGGAGAGAAGAAAAAAATAATGTTTATTATGAGTCCCCCTCATTCAGGGAATGAGAGTTTCAAAGCATACATTTAAAAATGAAATCACAAAGTTTTGAAATGATAAGCATGAAATGAATTAGTTATTACTGACAGGTTGAATAACCCCTGACTGCACGTTATTTTTTAAACTGACTTGCTTTGACTGACAGCCTGGTTCATATCGAAAAAAGAAAAATTCTAGCAATTTCAAGATTGCAAGACAAGTGTCTTACTGTCTTAATAAAGCATTATAACCTGTCACTTTTTGACAGAGGACATTGTTGTCATGTAATTAGTGTCAGTATTTATAAGAGGAAAAGGCATGGCAGGATAATATTTCATTGCCTTAAGCTTCAAGCAATTTTGAGAATTCCTATTGGCACATTTAGCCTGAACATAGTTTATATTTAATTTATGAAGTATTTATAAAATGTGGAATATTTTAATATTAAAAGTATACTTCTTGCATTTCTTCTTTATTACTATTAAATATATCTCCTTATTTTTTGTAGGGAGGCTATTGTCCTGCACCATTCCTCCCTCAATGATGTCCCTGGCAAAGCTGTTGTGTATTGCACATAAGGAGAGAACATGTAGTTTTACTCTCTGTTTAATTTAGATTTAAATGGAACTTCCTTTTTTAAATTATTATGTAGTGAGTTTAACTCTTGAGACATAGATAACAATGTAGCCTATGCCTTTTTTTTTGTTATTGGATACTGTTCTTGCATTACCTTCATCTTATCTAGAAAGAAATACCATCCCTATTTTTACTATGATAAACTTTCATTCAATTTTTAAAAATATTTCTTAAGAATGCTATGAGTGCCAGAAAAGAACATTATAAATTTATTCTTGAAAGCTGTTTGCAAACAGGAGTTTTGGTTGGGCAGGAGTATCATTATGATAACTTCAGCTGTGAATGAATTCTTGAACAATTGGCTACAATTTCAACAACATAGTATATTTTAAGATCATAGTGTGAATGAGTCAAACTGACACTCTTTTGCTCCACATACTTGTTTATATATGTAGAACCGCTTTCACAAACCCTTCATTCACATCATCAGCCCCATTGTCAACAGGAGGATAAACCATTATGCTGTGGGGATGTGTAATCTGCTCTGGTGGAGGTGTGATGAACTTGGAAGTTTATGTTTTCATTACCGAAAGTGTCGAAGTTCATTAAATTGTCTTTGTACTTGTAAATGTAGATTTTCTCCCATGTTGCTAATTCTGTAGGTCCTTGTGCTGATTTTAATAATTTTGTTTTTTTCAATATATCCTGGTTTTCTGCCCAGAAATGTGATGTCATTGCTGATTTCTCCAACTGCTTATATTCTATGTTTCTGAAATGTTCTTTCAACCGTGTGACTATGTTCTCTTTGTTTTTCCAATGTAGATTTTTTTCACAGATTACACCTCCCTACAGCACAACGGTTTATCCTCTGGTTGACAATGGGGAGTAAGTGGAGCAAAAGAGTGTTAGTTTGGCTCATTCACACAATGTTCTTAATATATGATTAGCTTCATTGTGTAATGTTCCAATTATCAATTTTAGTTAACATAGTATATTACTTTCATGTACTAATTTGCATAGTAATTATCATAAAAGCAGTTAACAAAATATATTAGCAGTTATGTCAATTATAGTCACATTATAAATAAACTGCTGATGTGGTTAGAATGTTATGTTGCATTCAGTGAGATTATTTGATGCTTATGCAAAGTAATAAGTCATGTTAGTAATTTAGGTAAATTTAAATGCCCAATTTCAAATGGATATTGGTTAATAAAAAGAGCATAATAGTCTTGTTTAATTCTTTAAAACAAAATATATACAGAAATGATATTTGTTTTGTTATCAAGTGAAAGGAAGATTACTAGCTTTGATAAGGCTTACTAAATATAACTATAATGTAGTGAAGAGACATAATATCCTATTTAATTTTTTCCTTTTTTTTTTTAATCATTTTATTTAAGGACGCTCTTTAACATTTCGGGTCATCAGGTCCCATTCAATTCTGGGCGTGAAACGGTTGACAAATTTTGCTCAGAGGCCTTTTCTTTCAGGCTTGAGATTCTTTTTCGTGCCATAAATGTACGACACAGGACCCAAGATCCACGACTTTACTTCCCTTTCGAAGGAAGCCATACTTAGGACTTTTACACCCAAAAAAATCCATTGATCCTGGCTGGGTTTATATCCTATTTAAATTTGAACATGGGATATATAAATGATTGACTACCTACATAATGTTTATATTTGCCAGTATTACCATGCAACAGTAAAATGAAATTATCGAAGTAAACACAAGATAAACTAAACCATTAAAAAAATATATTAGTTGCAAATCCTTTGTTGTGATTGGTTTTCTCAGATTTTTTTTGTTAAAATTAACTCCTCAAATAATTACTACTATTATGTAACAAGTGTTGAAGATAGAGAGAGGCAAGTGGGAGCCATCCTTATATTTTTATCTGTCCAACTTGAAAGTTGGTAATGACTATGGGCCTGAACTGAATCATGCTGTCACTCTCTAAACACTTTCTAAGTCAGAGGGCACAATAATCTCAGGATGAGAAAAGCACATGCCTTAGGTTCAAGGCTTATAATGCCACATGCAAAGAGATCTTGTTATATGTTTACGGAATTTTGGGAATCCACACAGTGAAACTTTTGTTAATCTTATTTTGATTTAAAGTAAAACACTAAAAATCATGTCGTCACATTAAAACTCTCTTTAAGTTTCACAAACACAAGTTTCAAAACATGTGTTTGTGAAACTTAAAGAGAGTTTTAATGTGACAACATGATTTTTAGTGTTTTACTTTAAATCAAAATAAGATCTTGTTATACCTCTAGTTACTTTACTTATCAATAGCGTTCCAGGGATTTTCATGTTTGTTATCTTGTTCAATTTTTCCTGGCAAGCAGATTATAAGTTTGGGTTGAAGAATCCTTTCAGAATTTCAGATGGGCTTCAGAACAGGAGGGAGAACAGTAGATACTCTTTTTATCATAAAAATATTAGTGGATATATATCTAAAAGACAAAAGGGGTAAATTGTATATGGCCTTCCTAAATTTAGAAAAAGCATATGACCGAATAAAGCAGCAATTACTTTGGCATAAATTATTGAGCGAAGGAATAAGTAGCCACTTAATGAACACACTGAAAGCATTGTACAAGGTGAACACTTTTTGTGTAAGGGTAGAGGAAGGAGTAGTAAATAGAGAAATATTGCAAAAGAAAGGGCTTAAACAAGGATGCAAGCTAAGTTCAGTTTTATTCAGTTTATATATAAATGATATATTACTGGAAATCGAGAGGAATAGAAAATTTTTACCACTCATGAACAATATTCAGATCCCAGAACTAGTCTTTGCAGATGATCTGGTTATAGGATCAATCACAGTCAATGGTTTAAATCAAATAGACAATAGGTAAATATTGTAAAGAATGGAGTCTAAAAGTGAATCAAGAGAAGACATAGATTGTAGTTTTTAAGAAAGGGGGAAAATTAAGCACATATGAAAAATGGAAAGGAGGTAGTAAAGAGTATAGGGTAATGCATGATTGCATTTATATAGGAGTAAAAATAGATGGAGAAGGCAAATGGGAGAAACAAAAGAAATTTGCACTAGCAAAAGGTAAACGGGCTACGTCAGCTATCAGAAGTTGTAAATATAGAGCATCTGAGATAAATGTTAAATGGTTGAAAAAAGTGTATAACATGGTGATAGAAGCTAAATTGATGTATGATATAGAAGTTTAGGGATTAGACGAAGGATGGGAAAGTATAGATGAGGTTCATAGGATATTTTGCACAGAAATGTTGGGGTTACCAAATGCAGCTGTAAGGCAGGTGGCCCAAATAGAACTAGGTAGAGTTACAAGACGGGGAAAGAATGCTGAATATTGGTTTAGAATTCTAAATTTAGAGAGAATAAATTTGTTAAGACACCATATGTTTATTGGATTGGGTGAGATATGTAACAAAAGAGAAAATAACATGAACAATTTCTGGAAAATGGCAAGGAAGAGATTTGAGGATATAGATATTCATAATTTGTTTAATGAGGTAGTTGAAAAGAGATAGTTAGTTTTTAAACTCTGATGAAAAATGCATGGAAAAGGGAAAAATATATAGATACAATAAATAAAGAGGGGGAGAAAGTGTTGCAAGGGTGAGGACAGGAGTATGGAGGTTAAAAAGTCTAAGAAAGGGTATTCCACAAAATCAGTGTCCAAAATGTAGTGGAATAGAGTATATTAACTACATCTATTTAAGTGCAAAGGAACAGAGCTGTGGAGAAATTTCTTATCAATAAGAAATGGCTAAAGATGGATAGAAATGTAAACTTAACGAAAATGTATCATAAAATGTTTTCAATTAACGAAAATGTTTGAGAAAGATAGTAGGAATATGGGTCAATATTTACAAAAGGCTTATATAAAATAAATATAAAAATAATGAATGGACTTGGACAGTGAACAGAGACAATAATGATATATAATCCATATCAATTTAGAAAATAGAAATTAAATAATAAAATGTTAGTAAAAGAACAATGCTATAAATGAACAAAATGACTGGTAAAGAGCCAGGGTTAAAAGATGGCTATATCCACTCTATCCATTGTGTTTTGCTTAGCAGAATTAAATTTTTATTATTATTATTATTATTATTATTATTATTATTATTATTATTATCATCATCATCACGACGATGATGATGTTTAGTTTAATATTTTACCACACATTCTTTTGTGCTTTTCATTCTTATGCATTTACATGCTTATTTCAAATATGTTGATATCTTAACACTGCCACCAGAGGAGAATACACATTCCCACAGCCTAACGAATTATCCGACAGTTGAATTTTAGCCTGGCTGATGATGAGAACAAAATGTTCTCAAAACTGGTTCTATATATTATGACAAGGAAGTGAAGCATTAAGAGAGTGTAGTTCAACTAAATGATACAATAATATCAATTATCTTAACTTTTATTAATTATTTAATTCAACAAATAATTTATTACTTTTACATTGTTTAAAAGCTCAGAAGCTACAGAACTTCTAAATAGTGATAAATAAATAGCATTAGGCATCAATTAAATTGTACTTTTGAAGCTATAGATAATGGGGTGATACTATGTCCTACTAATATAATCAAGCAGTCAGTCAACAGCTAATGATGGGAGTGAGTGCTTCCAAAACATGTCCTAGTGTTATGTAAGTAAATGGAGTTAGTGTGAACCAGTTGATTACATTAGTGTAGCATTAGGCATGTGCATATTTAACTTAATTTTCAATGCTTTTTTTTAAAGTGTTACTCAGAACATGTTTCCTGTAACAATTATTCTTCATAAATCTTGTGTAAGTGAAACCATAAAGAGTGGTCTAAATATTTCTATTCAGAAGAGATAATTAACTTCTTATTAACAAAACTAAAGTCTCATGAATTTTATTTATTTGGTACATGAAGCTCTTAGGCATTATGCAAAACTATCACATTATCATAAATTAAAACTTAATCTTCATCACCTTTCTGTTTCAACTTTGAAAAAATGTTAATGTCTTGTAAGATAGCCATGTCCTGTATAACTGCTTCATATCTTTAAAGCATACCTCTGATTAAATTGCAAATATTGCTTTGTAGTGATTTTCCCATTCTTCACCAATGGTGACTGCAAGCTACTGCAACTAATGGGTGACTATTTTTTAGGCACTGGAACTAAATTTTCTAGTATTGTACCACAGTAATGTTTAATGACATTATGAGATACAAGCAGGCCAATCTGTTGTTTGAATATGACGCTCTTGTAAAATACACAGTGATCCTTGCAATATGTATTCTTGTGTTGTCTGACTGGGAATAAACTTGCTCCATTCCATTAGCAATAGGCATAAGATGAATATTAGAATGGAGTCAATGTATATGTAAACATTAAGGTATCCCAGCATTATGTAAAACTATATGGAAATGTGTTGTTTGAAGGTCATTGAAATGTGCAGATGTAATCTGATTCAAAGATTTTGGTCTGTTATTCTTATGCCATTCATTTGATTTATTTTCATTGTATAATTAAATGGATCCCACCACTATCATAAAATTGAATCAATAAAACTGCTGGCTATAACAATAATTGATTATAGAATCAGTTTTTTGACAGTCAAATAAAATGGTGAACAGTTCTTTGTGAAAAAATTTATATTAGAAAGACTAAAAGAAACATAAAACACAAGCAAAGGTACACATCAGGAATATAAATCAAAGACAGGAAGAAAAATGAGCAGTAGCTTGGCATTTTTGAAAGGAACAACATAATATTAACAGGAATCCCAAACTACTAAAAAATATTACAGGAAAAACAGAACTTACAGTCTGGGAAAACATTTATATCTGGAAGAACAAAAATCATGTTTTCAACTTTGAAATCCCACCAAATGACATCTTAATATAAAAGTTCATCCAACCACCACCAGAGACAAATCAAACCACCACGAAAAATAAGCCTGGCAATTAATCTGGAACTGAAGATGGGAGAGAAACTTAATTTTCCTTTTTTAAAATATTACTGTTGTAAGTGTTACAAATTCAAACTCAGTCATTTTAAATTCTTAGTATTAAACATCACTGTTACAAAAGTCCACTATATTTAACGAATTTCTTTTTTTGTTTCAATATTCCTTTCAAAGGGTTATAAAATTGTATTTCAATTTCTGTATCCTTTTCTCACCCATTTGTTTACTTTTCTTTTGATCATTACTCTTTATTTTTTTTGTTTTTGCCAATTTCAAACACTTGACACAGTCATCTGTACAGAAACTTGAATATTAATGTTAAAGTGCTTGTTGAGATTATGTAAAAAATAGGATACTTTACTTTAAAGTCACTATAAACTTCTATGTATTTATCATATTATTTATTCATCTTCAGATCAACTACTCACTGCAATAAGAATGGCTACAAAGGCTGGCAAGTTTATTTACACCAAATATTAATTAAATATGCTAATATTGTGATTCAACAGCACTCAATTTCCTGATGAAACTTGACTTGAAACTTTTTTTACATTAATCTGTAATTTTTCCACAATAAATTAGAAAAGTTTCTGCTCAGCTTTAAAACTCTTTTATTTCTGTATTCTAGAGGAATGTATAAACCTTTGAAAAAAAAGTGTATGTTATATGGATTTAGTCATGTTTGATTGATTGATTTATTTATGGACGCTCTTTAACATCTCAGGTCATCAGCATCCCATTCAACTCAGGGTATGAAACGGCCGACAAATTTTGCTCAGAGACCTCTCTTTCAGGCTTGAGGTTCTTTATCGTGCCGTAAATGTACGACATGGACCCACAGCTTTACTTCCCTTCCAAAGGAAGCCATACTTAGGATTTTTATGCCTGAAAAAACCATCGGTCCTGGCCAGGTTCAAACCCGCGATCTTGGGTATAGGAGGCAAATATGGTAACCACTACATCACCAGGACCGATGTCATGTTTGAAACTATATATATCTATTATACACTTGACAAACTCATAGGGACAATAGCTCATATAGACTAACTCACCATATGGGAGGTTGATGACTTTTTTTCGGGAGTAAAAATCCTAAGTATGACTTCCATCAGAAGAGAAATAAAGTCTTGGTCTCCTGTCATAGATTTACAGCATGAAAAAGAACCTCAAGCCTGTAAGAAGAAGCATCTTAGCAAAATGACTGGCCATTTCAAGCCCTGAATTGAATGGGACACTGATGACTGAGATGTTAAAGAACATCTATAAATAAAACAAATCAATCAAACAATACAATTAAATGAGTACTGTTTTAGAAAAACTGAACATATACAAAAAGTAAAAATTTTAGGAAATATTTTTATTGAAATTGAAATTTATTGAAATGCTAAACAATCAAAATACAAAATACAAGGAAGTCCAGGCTTTGATCCATCAAAAACATTCTAATAAAAGACTAACCAATTTTCAATACTACAAATACACTCATTTAATATCACTCTGGCTCTAACCCAAACCATAGACCTCTTTCCCATTAAGAATATTTACCTTCTGATACACTGTTTCTACAGCATGTTATAATTACTCAATTCACACCATCATTTCTACACCCATATGACTCAAAATGCCATCACTTATGGACTTGCCATACTGTCATATCTATTTGTTTTTAACGCAATATTCCCCTATATTTCCTACTTGGAGTTTATTGCCAAAATTTTCCTTATTCCTAATCTCAGATCTTAATTGAATATATTTTTCCTTTAATCAACTGCTTCCTATATACTGTTGTTCCTAAGCATTCAAGGAGAATATGAATGGTATTTTCTTTTCCCCAGCATATAGGGCATATCTATGTTTCAGGTTTCTTCTAATCCCATTTAGTTTCCAAATTCCTAATATAAACCATGTTAACCCTTCCCTCTACTTCCTATTGTACATGTCAATATAATTTTCTCTAATATATTTTTCTTTTAGTTCCTGATATAACTTCAAGGAACTTTTTTATCTTATACCAGCCTACAAAATTTGTCTATTTATATCCTCAAATCTGGTTCTGATCATATTCAGAAAACCACCTATTAAATTAGCTCTATGCTAAGGAGGATTCATGAAATTTTAATCATTCTTTCAGGATATGCTCCTGTGGTATCTGATGCACTTGGTGCCAATATTTAATACTGTCATTCACCCTCTTCTCACACTTATCTTCCACATACCTTACAGAGCACCAACATAGGCAGCATTTGGTAGAATAACTAGCATTAGGTAATTTATTCATTTCTTTCCAACTTTCCTCTACTCCTAATACCTCCATTTTCCATATGCCATCCTTAATTGCACTAATGCACTGTATACTCTCTCACACCAAACTGCTTTCATATTTTGTGTAAAATATTAAATTTTCCTTATTGAATATTAATTCAATTTGGAATCGAACACAGTGAAATGAGCATTAATGATCTCTTCTGAGTAGGATATTTAGAAGATTTTGCTTACATGAGATATACTCAGGACATATGTTTTGTGGAGCTTTTTCCACATCATCAGCTGTTAAACAACTGTTGGGTCATTTGTAGGAGCTGAGTAGGTAGGTATCTAGGTTGACTCTGGTGGTCTAATGATAAACTTAAATAAAGTGCTGTCGGCTTCTGGGATGTCAAAATTCATAAGGTTATGCTCAAGTTCTTTTATATAAATCCTTTCCCATATATAAAACTTGATCAGAATCAATACAGTAAAACAAATGTATGTAATTGCTTTATATAAAACCTATTTTAAACCAGTTAAAATCTCTTTCTCATGGAAAGGGTTAAATTCTAAAATGGTAAAAATGGCTAAAATCTTCAACACTCTTAAGGGTTTCACTCTTAAACTGTTAAAATTCACGACCTATCAGTCACATTGTCAACGGATGAACTAATGTGTCATGCTGGAGTTAAAGAGGCAGGTGCCTATATGTGGGCTCTGGTGGTCTATGGAAGAACTTATACAGAATGTTATCAGCTTCCGGAATTTCAAAGTTCATAAGACTGTGTTCATTTTCCTTAATTCAAAGTTTTCTCATATGCTTAGTTCTCTGGGAAGTTCAAAAGTTCTCAATAAATGAAATTTTTGTCAATTTCAATTGTCAATTTGTGCTTGTTCCATAAATGTGCTGCTACAGCTGATTTTTGTATTTGTTTATGTCTAATGTTTCTCACGTGTTCCTTCATTCTGATCCCTTGGTTTTTCTTGTATATACCTTTTCACAGTCCTTACAATTTATTTGATATATCCCTGACATGTAGAAGATGCACTTAAACTGCTGAATCTACAAGAATCTACAATAAAATTTACAATAGAAATGGATAATGTTTTGCCATTTTTGGATTTAAAGATAATTAAAAATAAAGACAGACTAGAATTTGGCATCCACAGAAGGGATACACATACGGATAATTATATAATTAAGGACAATGGTTTCAACCCAAGGACACATAAAGAAGCAGCCTTTAACCATATGATATACAGATTAATTATGTGCCGCTCAACAGCACTGAATATAAGAAAAATATATCAATACATAATAGGCACAGCCATTTGTAATGGTTTTAAAAAACAGATGATAGATCAAAAAATCATAAGATTTCAGAAACAAAAGAAAACTAAACAAATTACTGCATTAAGTGCTTTATCTAAAGATAATATCTACAAAAATTTCACTTACCATCCACAATTGAATAATAAATTTCAAAAAACTTTAATCAGTACAATATGATACTGTCTCCTCTGAATAGATTTAGTATTGGGAAATTGTTGAAAATAAACAAAGTAGATGACCAACCCAAAGAAGAAAAGTCAGGGATATATCAGATAAATTGTAAGGACTGTGAAAAGATATACATAGGAAAAACTAAGAATGAAGGAACACATGAGAAACATTAGACATAAACAAATAGAAAAATCAGCTGTAGCAGCATATTTTTGGAATATATTGACAAAAATATTAATTTATTGAGACCTGTTCAATTTCCCAGAGAACTAAGCATATGAGAAAACTTTGTATTAAGGAAAATGAACACAGGCTTATAAACTTCGAAATTCTGGAAGCAGACACCATTCTGTATAAGTTCTTCCATAGACCACTAGAGCCTATTGCAGGCACCTGCCTCTTTAAATCCAGCATGGCACATTAGTTCCTCAATTGACAATGTGACTGATACGTCATGAAACATGTCCTGAATTTTAACAGTTTAAAGAGTGAAACGCTTAAGAGTGTTGAAGTGTTTAGCCATTTTAACCATTTTAGAATTTTAACCCTTCCCATGGGAATGAGATTTTAACTGGTTTAAAATACCTTTCCCATATGTTTAGTTCTTTCGGTTGTTGAACAGTTTTTTATAATTTGATGCATTTTTCTATTTCATAGTTTTCATTCCAAAAATGTGCTGCCACAACTGATTTATCTATTTGTTTGTAACAGATGTTTCTCCAATGTTCCTTCAACCTAATGCCTATATTTCTCTTTGTCTTCCCTTTGTCAGCTTCTACGAATGATCCAACAGTTATTTAACAGCTGATGATGTGGAAAAGTTCCACGAAACATGTCCTGAGTAAATCTCATGTAAGTGAAACCATAAATAATGTTCTAAATATCCTATTCAGATGAGATCATTCCCTTATTGATTTCATTGCCAGTCTTCTTTTAATTAGTGTAAATATTTTTTGTCTATTCCATTGACCCGAGCTAAGCTTTATTCTTAAATATGTAAAATCTCTTGACAATCTGAATAATCTTTCCTTCTGTAAACCACTTTTCTTCTTTTCCCAGTTTGCTACCTTTCTTAAAAACCAAAATTTATGGTTTTTCTTGATGCACTTTCAAATCTCATTCCTTATGGTATTGAACTACTTCTGCAATAACATTCTTCAATCCAATCACTGAGAAGGATGAGACCATTGAATCATCAGCATGCAATAATACAGAAATATCTTGGTTATTTATTACAAGCATGTGTTTATTGACTTTTAATAATATTAATATATCACATATAAACACATTAAACAGGACAGGACTTAATTTGCACCCTTGTCTTATGCCCCTATTCTTTGCAGTTAGACACCTTATTATCTCGACATCTAATGTATATCTCCATATATCTCTTTTAATAAACTAATGATCTCTTTATTCATTTCTTTATTCCAAAGTATATACCATAGAGCTTATCTGCTTAGCCTATAATATGCTTTTTCCAAATCTACCACGTTTCTTTAACAAGCATTTATCAATTAAAGTTTTAACTATTAATACTTGTCTTTTAGTTTCTTCTGAAACCACTCTGATAAACAGATATTAATTATATTGATTGATACACTGTGGGTAATCTTTACACACTTACATTTGAGTGGGTCAACAGCTGACGATGGGAACGACGGTTCTTGAAACATGTCCTGTTTTTTAAAAAACATGTAAGTGAAGTGTGTAAAGATTACCCACAGTGTATCAATCAATATACAAGACCTTCACTGTAAGTAGCTTCAATAATTTAACAAATACGTTAGATATTAATTAATTCTCTCAGCCCTGTTGCTAATTCTATTAGTTAATATTCCCATAAAAATCTTGCCCAGATTTAACAAAATTGCAATATCCCTGTAATTGCTCAGGTTCTCCTTTGTTCCTTACCCTTATAAACAGAATGGATAATAGCAGCTCTCCATGGTGTGGATATGCTCCTCTTGTTTTTTGTTAAATTAATCAATTTAAATAGGTTCAGTAATCCCTCCCTGTCTTCATACCAGACTTGGAAAAATACCTTTGGTAATCCATCGATACCTACTGCCTAATTCTTTTTGAAATTTTTTAACCCGTTTGAGAACCTCTTCACTTGAAAACAATCTCTCCAGGTCTACCACCTGACAATCTTACAACTTAAAGCTCCAGTTATTCACTCTCCCAACATTAAATTCAAACATTTTGAATCATTTCCCAGGACTTTCTTTTTTCTCCACTCTTCCTTTCCAACAGCATTCTATAGAATACTCTCAACTCTGTCATTCTTGTAAACTTAAAAAAAGTTAGGAATAGTGAAATTTGTTAAATATACAAATAAGTTGGTATTTAGGTTGGTCTTCTCCCTTATTGCTGATTCCTTGGAATTGTTGGTAGCTTTCAACAGTTTGGCTTCGTTGGCAATATCATGATCATAAGTCCAAAAATTGCATGCAATTGTTGGCAATAGTACCAAAAAAACAAACAGAGAATGCCCTAAAATTACTTAATCTTGAAAGATCAAAGTATTAAATACACTATGGATTTGGAGGAGGAAGATTGTTTTCCCTTCATGAACCTAAAAATATACAGGAGAAACAACATAATTTTGTTTGGCATATATAGGAAACCCACACATACAAATAATCATATAAAGAATAGCAGTTTCAACCCTAAACCACATCAACACGCCATTATAACCAGCCTTGCTCATAGATTGCTAAACATCCCATTGAACAAAGAAGAATATACAGCAGAATATCTTTACATCATCAAGACTGCCCTCAACAATGGATTCAGCAGTTCATTAGTTGATAAGCTCAGACATTTCAAAAGACAAAAAGATATTAAAACATCACCACTCTCTCTGTAATAAAGGAGGAGTCGGTTTTTAAAAAATTCACATATCATCCATGGGCAGACTTATGATCATGATCATGAAGATTTTTGAAAAATGTGATATTGTTTAGGCAGCACAAAATAAATTTAGCATAGAAAATCTTCTGAACAACACAATAAAAGATGCTATTCACCCAGAAAAAAGGCAGGAGTGTATCAGATAGATTGTATGGATCATGACCAGATATATATAGGCAAAACAATAAGATTTTTGGAGACATGGATTAAAGAACACTTTAGAAATGTAAGATATAAAAGGTGGATAAATCAGCAGTTGTAGACCATTTTTGGACTTATGATCATGACATTGCCAAAGAAGCCAAACTGTTGAAAGGTACTAATAATCCCAAGGAATTAGCATTATGGGAGAATATTTATATTTTAATAAATAAAAATCACATTATGAACTTTGACATCTCACCTATGAACTTCTGTTCCGTTACTTATTGGAACCACCAGAGGTCCCTTCATCACCTGCCAGCGTTAGTCGGTCCCCTGCAGATGATGAGAGCAAATGTCTTGAAACATCTTCTGATGATATCCAACATTAATGTGTTCAAGTTGTTGACGCTAACTCTACTTACTTTTTAAAACTTAGGAATAGTTTCAGGAGGGACATTAGGGAAGTTAATGAAGTTTAGTGTAACCTAGTACCAACTTATTTGTGCATTTATCATTCTTACCTTATCCTTCTCCCTAATCTTTTCTCACCATTGAATAATTGCCTGTTTAGCATTAATACATTATTTTTCAAACCAATCATCAATCTTTCCTTTATAGGTGACCTTCCTAACCAACTCATTAGCTTCAACATAAATTCCATCAGGCTGAAACCATCTTCACTTAGGTTTAACTCAGTCAGTCAGTTAATATTATAAATATATATCTTTGATACTGAGGAATTCAATACTTAATAAAATTTCTCAGCACACTCTTTATTTCAATTATACCCTCTAACACTCTCACATACTTCCTTAACCATATTATTAGACATTTCATCATCACTACTCATGCATTTCAAATGAAGAATAATGGGCAATGTGCACTATTACTCACTGTGTTCATTTCAGGGGACTATTGATGAGATTAGCAGATATTGTGCAGAATGGGGATTAAGGATAATAGGGAAAAAAATCAGAGATAATGGTATTTAAAAAAAGGTATAATGTTACAGAAAAATGAGAAATGATGTATACAAGGTGAAACAGTAGAAGTAGTGAAGGAGCTTGATTATTTGAGGGTGAGATTTGCAATTAATGGAAGATGGGATGCAGAGGTAAAATGTGCGCAAGTTAAAGGCAAACAGGCTATGAGAGCTGTCAGAATAAGTTTATATAGGACTCCAACATTATATGTGAAATGATTAGAGAGAGTATACGAGGCAGTGGTAGATGCAATTGAGGTTTGGGGAGGTGAAGAGGGGTGGAGAAAGGTGGATGTGCTACACAGAATGTTTTGTAGGGAAGTGCTCGGATTACCCAAGTATTCTCTGAGGGGGGTTAGTTTGCTTAAATTAGGAGGAATGGGAAGAAAAAAATTGATTTTATAGAGAGCAATGAAGTATTGCTATCATATCCTCAAATTAGACAGCTCAAATATATTAAAGGAATATTTGAAATATCAAAAAGAGGTTTTGGGAAGGAAGAGTTGGTATAGGGAGGTGGGGAAGGTACTAGAAGAAATAGGTTTTGGGGAATATATGAAGAGCAGATGAATGTTATGATAATGAATTTTGGAAGATAGAGACAGAGGATAGAAGATATTGAAAAGAAAGAGATTTGGGCTAGTTAAGATTATAAAAGTACTTTGGTCATGTATAAAAGAATCAAACAGAATTGGGGAAGAGAGAAACATATTGAAATTTGTGATCAAATGGGTAGATTGGTTTGGGCGTGGATGCGTACAGGAGTAATACTCCTGAAAGGCTATAGAGCAGACGATAAAGATAGATGTAATTTGTGTGGGGGAGAAGTCAGTGTGTCCCATTATTTATTGGAATGTGAGAAAGTCAAATGATGGCGGGAAAAAGTCTAGAACAATTTACAAAAGAGATAAATAAAATGTCAAGTAACAAGAGTGTAAAAAAGTCCAGTAAATGGGAGCATTTTTAGGTAAAGTTAAAGAGAAGTGGGAACAAAATAAGAAGAAAATAAAGGAGATTTCTTACAGTCAGACAACCATGTAATTAACAAGGTGGGAAACTGTATTTTGAGGATGCTGCTAGGATCGAGAGAGTATTCATTATTTTATATTATTGAATAACAATGGAAGTATATGAAGTAGATATTTTTCAAAATATGAAAATATTCCTCATTACTAGATAAAAAAGCACAATAACTCCTAAATAATATTTTCATGTGTGTACTACAAGGAAAAAATATTGAAATCACTTTTTTTTTTTTTCAAAACTGAACAATTAAATAACACATTTCTTTAAAATGAAGTAGTCTGAATTTGTTACAATATTCAAGTTAGTTAATAGACTGTCACTAATGAATCATTTCATTGAGGTACTTGACTTCATTGCAATCAAGATCATTGCTATTACAACTCTATTAAGAACCTATGCATAAAATGTTTTTGCTTCTTCCAAAGAGTTGTCAAAAAATGAGTAATTTCTTTGACATTTTCAGTCCTTTTTGTAATGACTATATTTTCTGACCTTAGTATGGAGCATGGTATATTTCTCTAAAGTTGGCAACATTTTTCAGCATAACATAGATTAGAGATCCTTAATATATAGTTTTTAGTTTGCATTTAATGCAATTTTTTTTCAGCCTTCTGATATATGAGGAATCTTGTTTCACTAACCTTAAATGGTAATTTCTGATTGACAATATTGTTGCATGTTTATTTCATATAGTGAAGTTGCCACCCCCCCCCCCATGAATATATAAGTGGTCATGTTGATTTAACACATCATGGTATTGTGAATGCATTGTAATTTCTTAAAGTTTTCTTAGTTAAAATGTTAATTGGAACTTGCACAGTAAAACCAATCATATAATTGAATTTATATTATTGTATGATTTAGTTAAACTACACACTCTTAATGGTTTACTCAATTGTCGTAATATATAGAAATGGTTTCGAGAACATTTCATTCTCATCATCAGCTAAGCCTGGCAGTGTCAAAGTTCATTCGACTGTCTTTGTATTTGTAGATATAGATTTTCTCCCAATACTGTCAACATCATTGTCTATTCCACAAAAGAAAAAAAAACAGTATTTACAAAATAAACTGTGCAGAATGTGAAAAAACAAAGAGAAACATAGGTACACGGTTAAAGGAACATTTCAGAAATATAAAGTGCAAGCAAATAGAGAAATCAGCAGTAGCATGTCATGTTTGGACAGAAAATCATGACATAGTGAATAAAGTAAAATTATTAAAATCAGTACAAGGACCTACAGAACTAGCAACCATATAATTGAATTTATATTATTGTATGATTTAGTTAAACTACACACTCTTAATGGTTTACTCAATTGTCGTAATATATAGAAATGGTTTCGAGAACATTTCATTCTCATCATCAGCTAAGCCTGGCAGTGTCAAAGTTCATTCGACTGTCTTTGTATTTGTAGATATAGATTTTCTCCCAATACTGTCAACATCATTGTCTATTCCACAAAAGAAAAAAAAACAGTATTTACAAAATAAACTGTGCAGAATGTGAAAAAACAAAGAGAAACATAGGTACACGGTTAAAGGAACATTTCAGAAATATAAAGTGCAAGCAAATAGAGAAATCAGCAGTAGCATGTCATGTTTGGACAGAAAATCATGACATAGTGAATAAAGTAAAATTATTAAAATCAGTACAAGGACCTACAGAACTAGCAACCTGGGAGAAAATCTACATCTACAAATACAAAGACAGTCTAATGAACTTTGACACTGCCAGGGATGAAAAAATAAACTACAAGTTTATCACACTGCCACCAGAGCAGAATACACATTCTCACAGCTTAACGAATTATCCAACAGTTGAATTTTAGCTGGCTGATGATGAGAACATAATGTTCTTGAAACTGGTTCTATATATTATGACAAATAAGTGAAGCATTTAGAGTGTATAGTTCAACTAAATCATATAATTTTTCTCATTTGTTTCTCAACTGGACTGAATACTCTGTCAGGAGGCATAAAGCTGGAACCCCTGATTAGAAAATTATGCAGAATTTCCTAGAAAACTTTTGATTTTCACTATACCAAAGGAGTATAGCCATCACCATGAACTTTTTTTTTGTTGGTGAACCACATGAATCTGAGAACAACGTCAATGTTAGCCACTGAGTTTTTGCTTCTGTATGTTTCTTCTCCCAAATCATTTAAAATGTCTTAATCAGAGCATAAGCAATTTGATTGGCTCCACATGATATTAGTGTTTCAAGTCATGAGCAATAGTGATTATTTTGTTCAACTACATTATTATATAGTTATATAACCAGACCTGTTGTGGGTAAAATATTTCTTCAACAGATAGTTTAGGAAGAGGCTGATTTTTCTGGCAATCAAAACATACACTGATGGTGACTGGTTCTTCGAGTTTTAGAATTTTATGAAACTTCGTAGCTCTAAGCTTATATAATCTGTTGTAATGAAATTTTTTTGTCTAGATATTTGGTACCCTTAATTTTGAACAAGAGTTTTGCACATACAGAACACATTTCATTTGCCAAAGGATAAATCAAAATATTTATAGAAAATATTTTTGTATTTAGAAAGAAAGCGCTTCAGGATACAATATGCAACTGTTCCCAAGTTTTCTTTATATTTAATTCTGGATTAATATATGACTATGAGTATTTACTTCATCAGTAAGGCTCTCCCTGCAGCAATATTTCAAAATATACTTTTTTTTTTTAGTAGTGTTTAATTTACTACTGAGGCACCACAGGTGGTAAAATATCCTCTTGTAATGGCTTCTGTCACCTCTTTTATTTATTTTTAAGCCTCATCTTTCTTTTCGTATTTTGCCTATAAGATATTTATTAGCTAAATGCCTAATACAGTTTAGCGCACAGACTAATCAACATCCCATTGACTGAAACTGAGTACAAAATGGAACATCAACATATAATGAAGACGGCTATAACCAATGGTTTCAACACAGACTCAGTAACAAAAATCATCAATAAAGCAAAAAGACAAAAATCGATTAAGGAAGTTTCCACACTTAAGAACACCGAAGACAGTTATAAATTCAAAAATTTCACATACCACCCAACTTACCATAACAAATTTAAGAAGATATTCAAAGAACATGGAATTATGTTTGCCCCAAAGAACAAATATAATATAAAAAATTTAGTACATAGCACAATGAAAGATACCATCCCTACAGAGCAAAAATCAGGAATATATGAGATTAAATGTGCAGATTGTGAGCAGAGCTACATTGGGAAAACAAAAAGAAATTTAGAAATTCAAAGAAAAGAACATTTTAGGAACATTAGATTGAAACAGATAGACAAATCAGCAATAGCAGTTCATTTTTGGAACAAAAATCATGAAATAAAACCAGAAATTAAATTACTGAAACCACTTCACAACCCAATAGAACTATCCACATGGGAGAGAATCTTCATTTTAAAAAATAAGAACAACTTAATGAATTTTGATTTTCCACCGCTGGATGAACTCAGCAAGTTTCTACTAGAACCACAAGATACCACCACAGGAGCGAACGAGCGTCCATCCCCCATTTGGAACAACGGCATTCAGTCAACAACAGCCGATGATGGGAGGAACCTCTCCCGAAACTAGTCCAAAGTTTTAAAAAGTAAGTGGAGTTAGTGTTAACAACTGAACACATTAATGTAGTATATAAGTGATTATGTTTGCTCTAGTGGTCTGTTGATGAACTTATATAATATTTTGTCTGCTTCTGGTATGTCAAAATTCATAAGTCTGTGTTCATATTTTTTATATTAATTTTTTCCCATATACTGAGTTTATTTGGTTGTTAAATTGCCTTTAATAATATGATGTCTTTTTCTATTTCGTGGTTTTCCTTCCAAGTAACTGTGTTCACTCTGCTGGTCTGTTGATGAACTAATATGTTGTCTGCTTCTGGTATGTCAAAATTCATAAATCTGTGTTCATATTTTTTACATAAATTTTTTCCCATATACTGAGTTTATTTGGTTGTTGAATTGCCTTTAATAATATTATGTCTTTTTCTATTTCATGGTTTTCCTTCCAAAAGTGTGCTGTCACTATAAATTTTTCTATCTGATTATATTTTATATTTTTCCAGTGTTACTTTAGTCTAACATTCAAGAAGTTCCTTTTTGTTTTTCCT
Source organism: Metallyticus violacea (assembly GCA_030762175.1). Taxonomy (NCBI): domain Eukaryota; kingdom Metazoa; phylum Arthropoda; class Insecta; order Mantodea; family Metallyticidae; genus Metallyticus; species Metallyticus violacea. The sequence goes on along the minus strand of CM060845.1, from coordinate 105,059,024 downwards.
ATATACACCTTATCACAATCTCTGGAATTAATTCTATATATGCCTGAATTTTCCTCTTTTGGTCTGGGTTCTGTTTTATTTAACTTCACTAGTTTGCTAACACTATATCTATTTATGGGTGCTAAAGTGATGATGTATTTTGAACATTTTTTGTAATTTATAATTAAGGTAAGGATGGTAGGTGGATTTTCGGTAAATCTTTTCTTTAACTAAATCACTGAGTATAGTGATTTATTTAATTTTCTTTTTTTCTTTTCTTTTTTTTATTTTTTGAGTGGTATATTGATCAATCTATAAATCATGCTTAACCATGTTATTTTGATCAGAAAACAAAGTTCACTGAAATGTATCATCATATAAGTGAGCAGCACATCACCAATCCCATCAATAAGTCTATTAAATTTTGCAAGATAATTATTTAAAATTTATTTACTAATGGAAGGTAAGACATGGACAAAACACTTGAAAAGGCTTGGAAATGGGAGGTGGTGGGGATACTATGTGAGTGACTGGCATGCTGAGCCAAACAGCCGTTAAATCAGTCAAGTTCTGCTTAGTATTATAGTTAAGCAATGTAATGTGAGCAATATTCTCAAAACATAACTTTCTAACAATTTCTTTGAACATTTTACATTTAGCACTGTTTTACTATCAATTTCCTCTCTCCCCCTCCTTGGTTATTAACAGTAGGAAGGGCTTGGCCTTTCACTACCTTTTTCACCTTCCCACTTAAACATTTATTACATCTTGACTTAGATTTGGCTTACCTGATCAGATATTAATGGCAATCAGCTTTTTTGCAGTAAATAATACCTAATTAAATGTACTTACGAAGCTGTTGACAATGGAGTGGTATATATATATATATATAAACAATGTAATACAGTTTTTTTCACACTATCTCCATTCACTTACACAAAAATCTGGACATATGTTTCGGGAGTGATCCCGCCCATCTTCAGCCTGTAGATAAACTCAGAGTTAGTGTGAAAAATACTGTATTACATTGTTTAAATAATACCTATTTTGTGCAAATATTATGTACCCTGGATCACTGTTAAAACAGCACTATAGGTAATTAAGAACTGGTCCTCCTCAAAATGCTATAAAACTTCTCATTATTATTCTTTGTGTATTCTATTTTAATTTAATTACCTAATGTGTGCCTTTAACTTTCACTGCCCCTCACGTCTTTCTTTTTAGGCATTTCGTCCAGGGACTTACTTTGGCAGATATGCTCCAGCAGTCAATATATATGATTTATTAATAGAGATGGTGAAAAAGTATAAAGAATCAACAAAACATAGTTTAAATGATGAATACATAAAAAGTGTTTTAGAATTAGTTTTAAGCCTACGTTCTAAGTAAAATAATGACAAGGAAAAAGATGATTAACTGATGCTATTAGCTGATTGAAGAAAATAATTTTGTTGTATGATTAATGTGAAATACTTAATATGCTTAATATTGTTTGTAATATTTTATATAACTTTTCATTGCCATTTTTTTCTGTTACAATTTACAATAAAAATGTATAACAGATGAATTGTGTTGATGCAACTTTGTACTCCTAAAAGGTTAGGCAAATTAATGCTTAAACCTGCCTATTATATTGAACAATGTTACCATTATCATTCTTTTGGTTAGCATGGTATAAGTTAATACCTGTTTTATCCTTTAAGGTTTTTGCAGAAACACACATTCATATTACACTAATTAAAATGCCTTAATTAGAGGGTAATATCTAAAATCTCTTTAATGTAGTATTCAGAATCCAGAGCTGCCTACCTGTAATCTGTGCTTATAAATGTCCCCCTTTTGGCAAAGATCTAAGGCATGTATATTACCTGTCATTTCTTCTGCATTAAAATGCTTTATGGCATCTTTTGCATCCACTATCTGCTTTACAGAAAATTTTTATTGAAGCATACTACTTGTGATTCCATGTTGACTTTCTGAATGAGATGGTTCCACTGCTCAAGTGTTTAATGAAGATCTGAATTCTAATTTTTTTCTCAAAAAACCAAAAACTCTTTCTCTATGCTGTGAGGTGCATTGAACCAACTGCAAGTACATAGTACTATAAAAAAATCTATGAAATTATGTAGTATGCTAAAAAATATGCAGGAAAGAGAAAGATATATTGAAATTTTTGATAAGGTAGGAAGGGAAGGGTTGGAGTGGTTTAGAACAGGAGTAAAATATTTAAGTGGATTAAAATGGATACACTAAGGGGATATGTCCTATGTGTGAAGAAACAGATAGCACTTGGTATTGTATACTGAAATGTAAGCAAACCAAGTTTTGGAGGGAAAGTGGGAAAATTTTCCAGGTGAAATAAGAGGTAGAAGAATTTTAAATTTAAAAGCAGATGAAAACATTAAGGAACTGAGAAAATACATAGGCAAGGTAAGACAAAAATGGTTATGAGTGTAAAGTACTTAGGAAAGGTGCTTGGGAAATGGTACAGTATTGTCAGATAGTGAAAGGAGAATGAAATGAGCAGGGGAATGGAACTAGTTATCTAGCATTAGTCAAACAGGATGCTTATACACCAATAACCAGGTTGTTAGGTGTATAAGGTCCTAAGGAATAAGTAACTCTCAAGGATAGAAATTTGGCTGAATGGGTTTAATTAAAAATGAAAGAAAGTTTAGTATTGTAGGGAATATAATTTAATATTATATTGGGTATATAAACTATTTTTAATTTTTGGTGGGATTGGAGCCTGGATATTTCAGTAGGTAGCTGCTGATGAACCAGGGACTGAGGGGCTGAATCAAATGGGAATAAATTTTGATTGCAGTTAGTGCCTTCTGGAATTGCCAAAGGCACTGTTCCTAACTGTTATATTTAAATCAATGTTTTTTTGTTAAAATAAATTGTATGTTGATGCATGAGAAATAAATACAAAATATAAACAGTACTATAAATACATATTTAAATGTTTTATACTATTTTGTTTATTTTTAATTCCAAGATCTGCAAACTTTCTCCATTTCTAATGTATTCTAGATCCATTTAAACGTACCCAAGAAAAATATCACATTGGTCGATTGTAAATTCTTGAACTTTATCATGTTTACTCTCATTAACCAAATGTAGAAATCTTTGATTGAAATGTTCAAGAGACAGTGTTTTTATGTGAAAATATGTCCACAAATTTTTTATGCTTAGCAAATGTCTTTATAATTGCTAAATAAAGCTCTCTAACCGAGCTATAAAACATATTTATTATAATCATTCTCTCTTAAATACATTCTGCCTTTTGCTTCACTTACTAAGACCTCATTGGATTTTTGATTGTTTCCCCTTTTGAATTCAAAACTGGAAAGTGAGGAAGAAACAAACCGAAAGGAAAATGATGTAACAAATCTTGACAAATAGGTTAAAAGTCCAAGAAGTCTCCCTCTAAGAAGATGTATAGCACTTGCTCCTTGTTACAGAAACAAACAGATATACAGAGTTAAAAACTGGAGGTACACTGTGAAGGAAATAATAATGCAATTTGTGTGTGTAATTTGTAATATATATGATCCCCTTTGTAGCCTTTTAGTGTGGTGATATCTTTTATTTGTTTTTTTAATTTTTGTATTTTCTTGTTGACCAGATCTATTGTGTGGCCATTTTTCTGTGCTATGTCTATGATTTTATGGTACTCCGAATTGTATTCTGTCTTGATTATTGGTAGGTTTGTTAATCTGAATGTGAACTATTGATTGTAGTGAGTTTATGTTGTTTTGGATTGCAGCTTTTGCTTTTTATATAATTATCTGTGTGGGCTGTATATGCCAAATTTCAGATTATTGTCATTTTTTATAATTATTGAAATTTGAGTGATTCCCTCAATAATAATTTGTTATATTATATGGTATTTCACTGTGAAAATTCCAGCTATTCAGAACTAGATATTAACATATGTAACATTTTTTTGAGACTGTGGCACATATACCTTGGTATACTTTTAAGTATCTTTGCCATTTAGAGCTCTTTCTAAAATAGTATAACATAACTAAACCAAAAAGTTCTCTATCTTTCTGTGTTACTGAGCTGCTTCTTGAGCAGAAGTGCACATAAGATGACATGAACAACCTGGAATATTAACAAATGAATGCTTCTCCTTTACAAATGTTGCAACACCTATTATTGTATCAATCATTGTGTATGCACTGTATGTGTGAGAGAGAGGGAGGTAACAAAACAAATGCATTAAATTTCCACAAGGGATGACCAAAGAAAACAATTCATTATCAATAATCAGAAAATCCCTCCCTTGTTGTCATTACTTCTAACGATGATAAAAGAGCATTGTACATCTATTTGAGGGCTGTGTGATAAAGAATTATATATATTTGCCAATCAAGCTGGAGGTTTGCCATAGAAGAGCTCTATGAGTTTGAAATATAGCGATTTGAAGTGTGACTTTATCTTAGTGTTTTATCCTTTTAAAGCTTCTATAATTACTGTTAACTTGTTACATTGCTAATAGTGTTACTTTATTTTTATTTTCTTTCATATTATATATATACACACACAAATTCTTCAGAATTAACTCCACAGCCTTCATCGCTGCTTCTGATGATTAAATAAAGCCTCCCTAAAGGGCTCCTTCAATTTGGGGAAAAAAGAAAAGTCACATAGGGCTAAATCTGGTGTATAAGAAGGATGATGGACACACTTTACATGAATTTTTATAAGATATTCAGCAAAATCTTTTGTAATATATGGCTGTGCATTATCATGGTGCAGCATTCATTTTGTTGCATGGAAATGTGGCCTTTTGTACATCATATGGCCTCGCAGAGTTTTTGGGCATAAAAATCCTAAGTATGACTTCCTTTAGAGGGAAGTAAAACCATGGATCCCATGTAAAAGAACCTGAAACCTGAAAGAAGAAGCCTCTGGGCAAAATTTCTTTCCCTGTTTTGGATGGGACACTGATGACCTGAGATATTAAAGAGAAAATAAACGAAATCAACAGTCTGTAGTGTTGCCCAATTACCATTATAGGTGCAGGTACAACGTGTTAATTAACCATTCCTTAAATATCAAAAAATGAGATTACCATATCTTTCCCAGCAGAAGCAACCACTTTTGCATTTTTTGGTGTTGGTGGTGGTGATGGAGATTGAGAGCTTTATTGTTCACTCTGAGAATCAAAATCATGCAGCCAAGTTTCATCAGCACTGATTACCTTTGAAAGAAAGTACAAATATTTCTGTAATATCTCTTCAACTGCATGCAGTTCCAGAATCAGCAGTCTTGGAAACCACTGGATAACCATGTCTATGTGCATCTTTGCAGTTACATTGGTGGATGGGGGAGCAGCACCCAATGAAATTTTCAGAATTTCTGAAAGTTTCTTAATGTTATTTAATGATTACAAAACAGCTGTGTGTTTTCTTCTATTAGAGCACAAACTGGAGAACTGGTCCACCTTCCTATGAAATTGGTTGCCTGCTCTCTTTAAATATTTTAAATCATCTTCAAGCTGCGCTATAGGGAACAACAAACTGCTTAGGTCTCCAGTAATATAGAATAGACCTCAACTTAAAAAATTGTGAGAAAAAAGTAGAATTTCAAAGCAACATGTCACCATTTTGCTGTAGGCGAAACTGAACATGGCTCAGATTGCACACCTCTTTCAGGAAGGAACTGGAAGTGACAAGAATGAAACTAGTAAATTCAAAATAAGTTTCATGTCAGAACTAATAGAGGGAAGCAATTAATTTATTCTTAATTAGACAGTAAGTTGATTTAGTACTATTATGCTACACTTACTATTGAATTCAATGGTAAGAGGAACGTGAAAGTATTAAATCAACCCACTATCTAATTCGATGATAAGTGTAGCATAAGAGTATTAAATCAACTCCCTGTCTAATTAAGAATGCAACTAGTACCATGACATTACACATTAAGTTAAAAAAATTCTGTAGAGTTAACTTTTATTGCAAGAAATTATGTCTGTAAAAATAATAATTCCTTAATTAAAATGTTAATTGGAACTTGCACAGTAAAGCCAATCATATAATTGATATTATTATATGATATAGTCTTGATGCTTCACTTGTCATAATATATAGAACCGCTTTCGAGAACATTTCGTTCCCATTATCAGCTAGGCTAAATATGAACTCATTTGTGTAATTCAACTAAATCATATAATAATATCAGTTATATGATAATTCCTTATTGCACAGTCGTTGTATTTTTGATCTTGATGGGAAATTTAAAAAAAAGAAATAAAAAATTGAAGTTTCACTGTATTCCAACATAGTACCATCAGTAGTTGATAAAAATGTTGCTTCCAAATAAGGAAAAAGATAATAGATATGGTACTCTAAATGAAAGAACTTAAAGATAACTGAGCATTTACGACCCTATTTTCATCATTATTAATAGAAATGAAATAGTTTTGTGATCCTATTTGGGTACATGCCTTATATTTATTACAACCAATGTCTTCTACAGTCATTTTGAATATGTGCTACTGACAAATCACACAAAGCAACAAAGAGCAGGCAGTTTTTTGCTAACATCTAAAAATAGCAGTTTTTTGTGTAACCATCTGACTATATTACTTTTTGGTAACACTGATATCTCTTACCAAAGGATGCAAGCTGAAAAGCAAGTACAATTTACTTTGTACTAAACTACTGTAAATTACAGCCATTAATACATGTAATAGACAAACTCAGCATACACCTCAACAATAATGCAGCTTGTTTCACCATGCTGTAGCATCAGAGCAAGTTGTTATATTTGCATCTATAGTGATTTTACAGGCTACAGTAAAGGGATGAAGAATAGAGAGAGACAAGTTAAAGATAAATGTGATCATTATAGTTCTCCAGAAATATAGTTAAGATTTTGTATATTCTACCTATATGGTTAATACTCTATAAATTAAGTTGCAATTATAGACAATTTTTATTTAATTTTTTTCCACCATACTTCATTACTAACTTAATATCTATCAGATGTATAATTACAATTTTACTACTTATAAAGTAATATATTTTGTTCATTTTAATTGTCAGTGTTTTTGTTAGTTATTATGGTACTTAACTTTATTTTGCAATTAATTTATTTATAAATGGTTTAATTAAAATTTTTATAATTATTATTTGTATATAACATGTAAGTAATGCAAAAGAAAGAACTGATGGTCCTAGCATTACCAGTTTAAATAAATAACCTTAAAAAACATTTAAAAAATTACATGAAAAGCATTGTACTTCTCCAATGGTTAATGGGTTGTTCTCTTTCAAAGCATAAAAATGTATTTTACAAATAATGTGGTTCTGATAACTATGGTGACATTCTTCAATTTTAAACACTTTAAGTATCTATCTTGAAAGAATAAATTGAAAATGAATATCAGGATAAGGATCATTGCCCTCACAAACCCTTATCTGGTGTCATACCTTATCTGTTAAGTAAATAATTGCTGCTGTTACTTCTGCTTCGCTGTGTTCAGTTGTTCGGATGTAGTTGCATAAAGAAAACTATGTTCAAAATGCAGTATCCACCTGTCATTAAGTTCTTCACAAAAGAAGGACTTACTTCAAATGAAATTAAACAGCGATTGGACGTGTGTATGGGGAAGCATCCCCCTCATATTTTACCGTAAAAGAATGAGCCAGACATTTCGAATGAGTCGAAAAGCATTGAAGACGAAGAGCGTGCAGGTCGGCCCTTGGAGGTGCTCACTCCTGAAAAAATCATCGCTCTTGTGGATGGAGAAATTATGGAAGACCGGCTACTCGAAGTTACAGAAATAGCAGCAAGGTTGGGCCTTTCTAAAACAACAGTCCTTCGAATTATTTATGAGCATTTAAACATGAATAAGGTTAGCGCAAGATGGGTGCGTAGACTTGTTTCCTCAGTCCAATAACAGCAACGAGTCATCTGTTGTCAGACATTTTTGGAGCTCTGCCGTGACAACGAGAGAGAAGTTCTGCAAACCATTGTTACAGGAGACGACACTATGGTCCTCTACTATGATCCCTTATCCAAAAGAGAATCAATGGAGTGGCAGGTGTAAACCTGGCGAAGCACCGACTCTAAAGGCCAAGGTCACTCAGTCAACCAAGAAGATCATAGCCACAATCTTTTGGCACTGTGACGGAATGCTCTTCATTGACTTCAAGGGGGGGAACTCCACAGTTAACGGGGAGTACTATGCTGGCCTTCTGCACAGATTATGTGCTTGCATCAAAGAGAAAAGGCGAGGAACGCTGAGTGGTTGTGTGCGTCTTCTTCACGACAACGCACCTGTGCACACAGATCTTGTTGCAAAGGAAGTTGTGAATAAATGTGGCTTCAAGGAGATCGACCATCCACCCTACAGCCCAGATCTAGCTCCTAGTGACTATTTCCTGTTCTCAAAACTCATGAAGGACCTTCGAGGAAGGAAATTTGATGATGGATGCTGTTTATTCCCATTTTGCAGGCCAGACTTTTGACTATTTTTGGGGGGGGGGGATTGAAATGTTAATTCAAAGATGTGAGAAGTGTATTGCAATAAAGGGTAACTATATTGGCAGGTGATAGTTTTTGTCTTTATCATGCCTAGAAAATGGTTACATTCGGTGTGCATTTCTAACATTAACAAAGCGAGGAATTACAAACCGGGTTGAAGGAACCGCACAACAATGGATTGAGAGATTTAAAACTCAACGCAAAGAAGACTAGAGAGCTGTGTACAGATGCAAAGGCAGGATTCTGAATACCTTTTTATGAAATTGTATAGCATTCAACAACTTTTAAGTTTCGTGATTTTGAAACCGAATATAAGCCCACATAATTTATATGCTTATTTTCCCTATAAATAGGATTTGTAGAGAAAAATACCCTTACAAATGTTAACAGCATCCTAGAGCAACAGTTAAAGAACATTTGCATTACTGGGAAACGGCGCATTTGTGACCCAGTTTTAACTGATTTTTTTGTTTATTTTATTTTGTATTTTTAACTTTAAATTAATGATTATTGCATTTGAAACATTCTGTATGTGTACACAGTCCCTATCATTCCTTTCCTATGCAATGCGTATCTTTCAAGAAGATATCTCATTTTTCTTCATTCCCAACACTTCGCAATCGAACCAAATGCGTATTTTAAACCTTTTTGAATATTGCTCAGAATCACTTACAACAGACGTAATCAATGTTCCATCGGTTAAATTGGGAGTGTTTTGATAATTTCAACTTTTACGTTAAATATATTTTAAGAATATCAAATTGTGCAATAAAAAATAAAACAAAACAAAATGTATTTCTATAGTAGGATTACGGTTATTATCGATGGCTAAATAAGAATAACGGGACACACTCTCATAAGAAAACAAAATGAACGACTAGGCATAGTTTTGAGACATGTTAACATGATACTTAACAAATATATTTAGGATAGATTAAAGCATTTTTTCCTTAATGCCATCATACATTTGTGAACTTTCCTCTCAGCCTGATCAGAGCGTAGCGACTTCTGATGCTAGGATACCTGGAAGTCGAGGCTACATGATGACGATGATGATGATGATGATGATTATTATTATTATTATTATTATTATTATTATTATTATTATTATTATTATTATTGCGGACTTCTTAAACCTAAAACCACTGATATAACAAGACCATTATCACTATGGGAGTTGTTCCTAGACAAGGAAAAATTCCTAATGCAAGATTGGAAATGGACTACGACTAGAGACAAATCTGACTACTGGACCCAGTGCTGGGTTAAGAAACAGAATCTTGATTTACTGTCTCGCTCTTGTAGACTCATTGTTTGGTCTTAATTTTTATCCTTGCCTTGGGCCAATATTGATCACTGAATTTAATACACCAAGACCAACATGTGAACACAAAACTAAAAACTCCTAACTTTTAGAGAGCTGTATATTGCCAATACTACTTTATGGTGGACAAACAAAGAAGTGGATCCCTTGAAGATACGTGAGAGGAAAATGGAAAAGAAAAGCCGCAACATTCGCATGGAAAGCAGGTTAAGGAATGAAGAAATTGAAAGAAGTGATCTAAGAATCTAGCAGCCATCGCACAACAGCAAAAAAGGAGATGACTACATAACAAGAGTACTGGAAAACAAATGGGCGGGCATGCCAAAACATGGGACCAGATTGGGGAAAGAAGGGAGGATCCTAAGCGGTAGCGGTCCGACATGTTGGAGATAGTCTGCTTAAGATGGGAAAAAAAAAAAAAAAAAAAAAAATAGACAGAATATTAGTAAAAGATGATGTTGGTGAAATCAAGAGACAGAAGTCGCAGACTCTTGAAGTGGCAGAAGTGCAAAAGGTGTACAATATCAGTGATTTAGTGAAACTAAAAGGCTTACAAACAATCCAAACAACTGTTGATATACAAGAGTAGGTCCATAAGTTTCCGGCCTAACCATTTTCTAGGTATGTTAAAGGCAAAAACTATATTTCGCTTTTCACTATAGTTACTCTTTATTGCAATATACTTCTCACACCTTTGAATTAATATTTCAACCTCTCCCTCTAAATAATCAGAAACGTTATCTGCAAAATGGGCATAAACAGCATACATCACTTAAATTTCCTTCCTCGTAAACCCTTCTTGAATTTTGAGAAGAGAAAATAGTCACAGGGAGCTTGATCTGAGATATAGGGTGGATGGTCGATCTCCTTGAAGCCACATTTCTTTGTAACAAGAGGTATGCGCACAAGCGCATTGTCGTGAAGAAGGCGCACACTACCATTCAGCTATCCTCGTCTTTTCTCTTTGATGGAAGCACGTAATCTGTGCAGTAGGCCAGCATAGTACACTCCATTTACTGTGGTGTTCCTCTCCTTGAAGTCAATGAAGAATATTCCTTTACAGTTCTAAAAGATTGTGGCCATGATCTTCTTGGTTGACTGAGTGACCTTGGCCTTTAGAGGCGGGTTTACCCATACCATAGATTCTCTTTTGGACAAGGGATCATAGTAGAGGACCATAGTTTCATCTCCTGTAACAATGATTTGCAGAACTTCTCTCTCGTTGCCACGGCAGAGCTCCAAAAATATCTGACAACAGCTGACACGTTGATGCTTTTGGACTGAGGAAAGAAGTCTAGGCACCCATCTTGCATTAACCTTATTCATGTTTAAATGTTCATGAATAATTCGGAACACTGCTGTTTTAGAAAGGCCAAACCTTGCTGCTATTTCTGTAACTTTGAGCCGCCGGTCTCTCATAATTTTTCCTTCCACAAGAGCGATGTTTTCAGCAGTGAGCACCTCAAAGGGCCGATCTGCATGCTCTTCATCTTCAATGCTTTCTAAACCCATTCGACAGAGTTTGGCCCATTCTTTTTACGGTAGAATATGAGAGGGATGCTTTCCCATATATACCGTCCAACCGCTATTTAATTTCATTTGGAGTAAGTCCAGAACTTAATAACAGCTCGACACTCCATTTTGAACATGTCACAATCTTCTACACACAGCCTTTTATATGCAACTATATCTGAACAACTGAACCCAGCGGAGCGGAAGGTACAGCTGCAGTTATTTACTTAACAGATAAGGTATGACAGTAGATAAGACCTTTGTGAAGGCAATAATACTGATCGGCAAGGCCGTAAATTTATGGAACTACCCTTGTACATAATTTTGTTTAAGATAGTGCAGAAAATCAAAACTGACAAGTAAAAGAACTATGAAGGCATAAAATCTTGGTTTTAGATAGTGCAGAACAACCAGTGGACTGTCTAGGTTGAAGAATGCTTATAATTAATAGCTTACAGCGTTGGGGAAAATAAGCAAATGTTCTCTTATGCTTTTGCTTACCATACGAGACAACTAGAGCCACTTGCACAAGTAGGAAGCCCTTATTACCCTTCAGGAGCTACTTGGGCTTTAATATAAACTAACATTGTTTTTTAATCCAAGGTTTGTTCATAGCTATTCATATAACACTACCACCTACCTCCCTCCCTCCCTTCCCCGACCGCGCGCGCGCACACACATACATAATAGATGTGTCAGTTTTGTAATTAATAGTAAAACTACAACTTTCTCTAAGACGAATAAGTTTTATTTGTATTGAAATTTCAACATTTTGCTTCGATCTAGAGATCAAATATTGTTCATGATGGAAGAAAGAAGAAAGGTATAAGCTCTTTCAATGGCAGCTGTTGATCGTGGTAAACAAAATATATTCCATTAGCTTCTCGAAGTTTTAACATTCACTCCCACCTGCTCTTAGCAGTTTAAAAGCTTAAACCCATAAACCTACAGAACCTGATGCATGCTACTCGAGTTCCTCCTCAGGCTTTCCTTTTGAAGCCTTCTCTTTTTTCCCTTTCAACTCATTACTGAAAGCACATGAAAAAGTTTGTCTAAATCAATAACTGCTTTTTAAGAAGACGCTGCTGAATTAAGAACTTCTGCAAACGCTTCAGTTGCTCTGTATCTTTAGATACTGGTTTCCTATTACAAAGGAGTAGATATCAGATAAATATACATGTACATACAAAATAGGCGTTTCTAAATAATTTTAGTAACATCTCAATTTGCGTTTTTGTCTGCAAATATGAGAACCGAACGTTGTAATTTTTAAATTTCACGCTAAGCTCATTGCATTTCGTGTTACTTTTTTGGCTGATGTTTAATTTATTTGAAAAAAAAATAATTGAAAAAAATTTGAGATTTGTAGTGAATAGCTTAGCTTTTCATTGAATGGGTTTTCAAAATAATACCTCTGATTAACTTCGGGTCTTTTTTTTTTTATTGTACGGTAAAAGAAAATCGATTTAAGTTAGAAAACAGATATTCGAATACTCGATACAATACATGTTTCGGTATTCTGTATACTAGATACTTTCTTGTTTATTTAAATTTTGGGATTATTAACATATCAAACATATATATATATATATATATATACAGGGTGCCAAATGTATATACACTTCAAGCAAAGAAAAAACTGTGTTAACATAACAAAACTGAATTCACACAAACAGAAAATGATGAGCACTAATCATCTTAGACTTTTACAGTTACAACAATTGCTCAAAATGCCCACCATCGGCATCGATACACTTCTGAGTACGTTGAACTAACTGAGCAACGTTTACGAAAGTGTCCTCAGCGATTGCAGCACATACCGTTTAAACTTCTTCCCGAAGTGCTGTCAGTGTAGCTGGTTTTCTACGGTATACAATATCCTTAAGAGTTCCCCATAGATAGAAGTCCAACGGAGTTAGATCCGGAGAACGGTTCTGTTCTGTACACACGTCTCCATTGCCTTTGAACTTCAACAACATTCTGGGTTTTCCAATACCACTTCAAAATTGCTTTCCGCTGTTCAAACGATAATCTTGCCTCAATTTTGTTGTAGCAACACTAGCATAACGTAATGTGCGTCATATCTGTTTACAAAACATCATACTACACATTACTGTCCAACTTTGAAATATATTAAATAGATATCTACTGTGAAAGTGTGTATACATTTTTTGGCACCCTCGGTATAGGATAAAAACTTATACAATTAATTTTTTTATGAATCATTTAGTACCTTTAGGGTTAAACTTTCAGAGCCTCTAGAGTGGTTTAAGGTGCTGGATTAATTCCTTAAATGTATCATATTTAACAATGTTGAACAAGGAATTGTCTTTGGATATGATTAGATGGATGAATGGATGGATGGATGGATGTTGTGGGACGAAGGAGGATGTTTTCGGTATTGAGCCTTGCTCATTTGCCATATATTTATTTGATTTATTTACGGACGCTCTTTAACATCTCAGGTCACCTGCGTCCTATTTAACCCAGGGCGTGAAACGGCCGACAAATTTTGCTCAGATTTTTTCTTTCAGGCTTGAGGTTCTTTATCGTGCCATAAATGTACGACACGGGACCGACGGCTTTATTTCCCTTCCGAAGGAAGATATCTATACTTAGGATTTTTACGCCCGAAAAAACCCATTGATCCTGGCTGGGTTTGAACCCGCGATCTTGGGTTTAGAAGTCAAGTATGGTTATCACTAGACCACCAGGACCGATTTTCCATATTTTGAAAAAAAAATAGATTTGAGAAACCTCTCTCGATAATGAATTAGTCATTATCAGCATTTTAAATATGTCACCTGTGTATATAATTAGTTATTAGTATTTAGTAACTTATCGCAAGAAATTTTGTGCTTTGTATATTAAACAGACTGCAAATATGTTATGTGGTACTGTAAATGTAAATTAAATTAAAACACATTGGAAGTAAAATTAAAATTAAAATATGCAAATTCTAACAAGCACATTTACACTTTTTATGTCATGCAATTTTTTTAAATGACCTGATTTTTTCAGAATGCTTTTTTTTAAAGGAAAGTATGAGCAAAATTGGTAGCAAGTGAAATGCTTGAATTTAAATTTCAATAGTAAAATAATTAAATTCATTGAACTAATCAAGTTCTTCTGTTTCTCTCGGTGGTCTAGTGGTAACCATACTTGCATAGTAAACCCAAGATCCTGACCAGGGTCGACGGATTTGTCGGCCGTTTCACGCCCTGGATTGAATGAGACGTTGATGACCTGAGATATTAAAGAGCGTCCGTAAATAAACCAAATCAACAGCGTGAAATCATGGCCCCGGAATGATATAAACGAAGCAAAAATGTTTAGACCAAATTGTAGAGTTTTTAGAATGGGATGGAGGTAAAGTGGAACGGGGTATATTTGTTTGCAATAAGATAGGAATAAACAGCAATCTTTTATGGGTACATAGTGAAGTTGAAATGTTATGTGTGCAGCTTCTATGTGCATATATATACAGAGTGGCGCAAAAGTAACTACACAGAGTGAATTTCAGTTAACAGTTGATTTCGCTTCTTTGTATGTTCAAAAACGTTTTCCTTCTTCATTTGTTTTTAACTGTATTGTATGTATTTTTATAGATTGTCAGTAATAGTTGAAAAAGTTAAGGAAAGAGAAAAGACTTTTTACTGTAAACCTCAGTTATAAAAGAGGTTTAAGTGCTCTACTGGGGGAATAGAGAGAATATTTCTAGTCAGATCCATCATCACTTTAAGGTTGTTGACAATGTAGTTCCCAAATTTGAAGGTTTTGTTTCGAGTGCATATCATAGAGGGCAGCACGAACTGAGGAGAAAATGAAATGAGTATCTGTATGGCTGTCACGACTAGTCACGGCCAAGAGTGGCCGAGGTCGTTAAGGCGCGGACTCTTGAGCGGGAGGGCTGGGGTTTGGATCCCGCCAGGACCGTCCTCCCCGACTGAGGTTTTTTTTTTCAGGTTTTCCTCAGTCCTCATAAATAGCAAATGCCAGAGGTATCCTAAAATTAGGTCTGGAACGTTTCCTTCCTTAAAAAAAATCCTTTCCCAATATATCATTTCATCTCATGTATCATCAGTGTCCACTGCCTGTGGTGCCTCTGTATAAAGAAAAGGGGGTTAAACACTATTGAAAAAAAAACTAGTCCAAAAAGTCCACAAGACGATTAGCAGTGAAATTTCTAGCAATGCCATATCAGTCAATCCAAAAAAAGTTCAAAGTGTACATTCTACGGCTGACACGAGGTTTGTTGGAAGATGATCCAAACAGGTGGCTACAGTCTTGTGAGATTATGCTCGATCAGTATCGACATGACCCCAATTTCTTCCAAAACATGTGTGGTTGTATGAGGCCATCTATATGTTATCGGGACATGTAAACCGACATAACCGTACTTATTGCTACACGGAAAACCATCCTGCTGTTTTGGACCAAGTGCTAAATCAACCCAGCGTAAATGTGTGAAGTGTGGAGTAAATGGGTCGCACTTTATTGAGATAAATCTTCATGGTAACAAGTACTTGTCTTTACTTCAAAAGGTTACACCAAGAATCATCATGCATTTGGACAATTAACTCTACTTCCAGCCTGATGGATTTCCTGCGCATTATGCTACTGTTGTTCGGAAGTATGCTGATAACGTTTTCAATAGAAGACTAGCTGTGCATCATAAAGCAAATGAATTCCCTCTACAATCGCCTTATCTTACCCCAATGGATTTTTTTCCTTTGAGGTATGGTAAAGAGAAATGTATAGAACGAAACCACGAAATGTTGAAGAGCTGAGTATACATTGAGTAAGCCTTGAATACCAACATTCAGATTTGTTTGTGTGTGTTTAAGAGTGTTTCAGGTAGACTCCATCGGTGCATTAATGAAAAAAGGAAGCAGTTTGAACATTAATACAAGTGAAATCGTTTACTAACTGAAATTCAGTAAGTGTGTAGTTACTTTTAAGCCAACCTGTATATCTAACAAGCAATAAATAATCTTAAAAGTAAAGTATTTGAAAATAAAATTAAAACATTTGACTTAATGTTCCCAGAAAATTTGTTTTAATTTTATCTCTTTTTAATGGAATCGGGAATTTCCTGCTAATCATTTTATATTTATTTATTTTATGTTTTACTCAATTCATTTCAGTCAGTTCTTCTATCTAAATACTGAAGACAGTTTCAGAGAGATAATACAGATATACAGATTTTTGCTGTTTAGCTTCTATGTATGATTTTCAATTCAGGGCTAGAGGCCAAGCTTTAATAACTCATAAATAACGCTGTAGGAAAAAGCTTCTTTATCATGTGCGTTTAGCATATCAGAAGACATTATTTCGTAGTGTAGGTTTGGGATGACAAAAGAGAGGACGTTGGCGATGAGGTATAATGCTAGGGATAAGATCAGGGGATTACACGATGGAATGTGGAAAGATAGCTGGAGAATGGAGATAGGGATTACAAGGCAAGCTAGGAAAATTGGAGAGCCTTTAAAGGTAAAGGTTTGGAAATACTAAAATTGGAACTATCATATTACTGTAGCATTTATTATAATTAACGTCTTATATCTTCAGGATGGTGGGTTAAGTGTGATAGATAACAATGATATCAGGCGCATTTGCACATACTTCAGTAACTCATTGGCTATAACTGTATTTCAGAAGCTAAACTGAGGATTGGGTTCGGATATTCGCGGCAGTTTCTTTTCTTTGTTTTCATTTCTTTTTTTTTTATGTGCAGACAGCCACAAATTGGGGAAAATCCCCCTTTTGGGAGCGGATCAATAACGGTTTGTGGGGGGATGCGGAAGTATGGATGATGTGTTTGATTAACCACGAATTCGGTTAATATTAAAGGATGACGTGTACACTTTCTTCCCCGCCTACTCACGGCTCCTTTGATGGTGTCTTAACGCTGGGGTTTCCTCGCAGCTCCAGCTAATGTTAAGCTGGTATTCTAGAAACAAATTTCTTGTCTCGAGGGAAAAGGAGAGGGAAAGGTGGCCGTGGATAGAATACACTTGTTATGACGATAACAGCCTTGATTTATTCCATTGCTCTGTGGTTCACGGTTCCCAATCTGGAAATGTTTTATTGAGGAAGTCTTAAGAAGTTCTTCGAAGCGCCGGAACTAAGCTCACATGCGCTTTTGTTTCTCACCACTCCAATAGTTTTTTTTATGGGGAACGTTCTCCGCACCAGATTTTCGTCCTTTCTACTAATAAATGATTACCGATGGACATAACCTAATAACCCAACACAGATGGACAGTACTTAATTGTTCCAAAAAAATTGTTCCCGTAGGTTACTTTTTCTGCTAGAGTCTCGCGGCCAACTGTTTTTCTCAATTGTCGTCCACTGCTACTCCGTTTTATCGCGGCAAACTGTTTTCCTGTATTGTCGTATATGGCTGCTCTGTTTTCACCTCTTTTTCTCTTTTGTCGTATACCGTCCCTCTAACAAGCAACGCTACTTTTCAGTGCAATCTTCAAAACTTAGGATATGATGACTGGTTCGCTCCTCTTAAAAGAATTCTAGTAACGGTCTTAGGGCGACTTTACATAAGTGATCACAGGGGAGGGGCAGGTTACTTGCCCTGCAAGGAAACTTAGATGTTTATTGCTTCCCTGGCAATAAACCTCTGCAGCCACAATGGTGTTTCTATTGAATGGAACATTCGTACATTTTAAATATACACTGTGAGACATTGAGGAAAATATATGAAATAAGTCTGTAAACGTTATCTAGACAACAATACATAATATGCATACATACGCTTAATTCAAACAGCAACGATAATTGCCTAGAGGGTTCGAGTCCGGGGAGCCCCCGTCTGATATTCTTTGCCAGTTTTGTCAGTTTTAACATTTTTGTGGGTATTTTGTCATTTTAGTACATTGCTAAGCTAGGGTTATATATTATTTTACCCACTTTTGATATTTTCCTGAGAAAATTAGCGATTTATTTTATTTGTTTTTCCCTTAAGATATTTGATTTCGTTATATAGTATACGACATACTTATTAACTTTGTTTATAACATTTATGATTACCAAACTTTAACTATACAGTATTGCTTTTTCCATTTTTCTATTTAATATGTATAGAAAATTTAATGCTTTACATAAAGGAAATAGTGTTACAATATTTAACTAAAACATCTCCTTATTTAGCAACTTTTATTTTGAACTAAAACGAAATAAACAAAATAATAACTTGAAAACAGATGCACAGAAGAACCCTGAATATTTAGTTGGGCGCCCCTTTGCTTTATGGTGAGTTTTCATCTTTTCATTGGTGGAACCAAAATTTGCCTTCCTTAGATTTGATTTCTCTTTATTCTTTCCATGTTAGTTTTTCATTTCTGAATCTTCGTTTAAGAAAGCCAGTTGTCTGGCTTAAGTCAGGTGATTGTGGGGTGGGGCGTAATCAAAGCAATTTCGGAACCTTCTGGATGTGTCATGTTATGTTACACAGAGCCTATGACCTTATCGTAATGAGGCTGATTTCCTATTTGATGTGTTGATGGTAACATTA
Source organism: Metallyticus violacea (assembly GCA_030762175.1). NCBI lineage: Eukaryota > Metazoa > Arthropoda > Insecta > Mantodea > Metallyticidae > Metallyticus > Metallyticus violacea. The sequence goes on along the minus strand of CM060845.1, from coordinate 105,040,170 downwards.
GTTTTAAGGATAAAGTTGCGGATGGTTTTATCCATTATCTTCTTAATAAAATAGATACTGATCACTCCATTAGAGGAAATACAACCCCAGATCATCTGATAATCGCCCCATGTTTCACAATAGGAAATTTACTGACTTGATTCTGGGGTTAACGGGTGAAGGGTTAACAGAAAGAACGATGAGGGTTCACATAACAAACCTTAAAGAAAAAGGTATGTTAGATTTTTAAAACCCACTACTACAGTATGTATGCATAATGTCATTACTTTTAATTAATTTTATTTTATATTAATAAGTTATCATTTAATAGAGTGAGGAAAAGAGTTTGTAATATTGAAAATAATAATTTAAAAGTATAATAAATATCATCACTGACCACAAAATAGTATAAACAAAACTTGAACATTATCCATAACCAGTTGTGTAAACCTATCGTTGCAACAGCTGGTTTTATTGTGTTGTTCATGTTCATGTTTCCTTTGTAGCAGATATCTTTGAATTGTAACATGAAATACCAGTAGATTGAAATATAAAAGTATAATATTAAAAAAAAGTTTTTGGTAATGGGCTTCTGACGTATTGTATTTTAGTATTTTACTACTGTAGCACCACAGGCGGTGGACATTGATGTTACATGAAATGATATATTAGGAAAGGATTTTTTAAGGAAGGAAACGTTCCAGGCCTAATTTTAGGGTACCTCCCCGGCATTTGCCATTTATGAGGACTGAGGAAAACCTGTAAAAAACCTCAGTCAGGGAGGAGGACGGTCCTGGCGGGATTCGAGCCCCATACCTCCCGCGCCTTAACGACCTCGGCCATCCGTGGCGGTAAATTACTTTGTCATTAATTATTTCAATCAATCTCTTCTTAGGGTTGTCATAGACTCCTTGGCCTCTTTTGAGATAATTTTTTTTTAGATTGTGCAGGTCCTTGAACTTTTCCTTCGATATTGGCAATAACCTTTCTGGATATTGAAATTCACCAGCATCCAATGCTGGAATATCTTGAACTCTATTTTTCTTTTTTGTCAGGCCACAACAGTCCTAAACCAGAATCCATTATACGATTCTCTGTGAGAGATTAAATGAGTATTTGGGGTTCTTTTATGAACCGAATGGGAGATGGGACTTTTCCATTTTGAATTTGAGCTTTAAAATATCAAACCAATCATGAAACATTGATTGCTCTCGCTCAGTAACTTGCAAGTAGGATGGTTTTAGTATGACACATTTAATAAAATCTGTTCATTCAGTAGGGGGATCTATATAACCTGCTGATTAATCAGATCTTTATTAACAACCCTACCCTAACCTTGAAAGTATTTGCTAGTTAACAATGTATTTTATTGCTCATCCTACGTTCTCCCTCCCTCCCTCCCTCCCTCCCTCCCTCCCTCCCTCTCTCTCTCTCTCTCTCTCTCTCTCTCTCTATCTGCTGTAAGTACAGGATTAAAATGTTAGTTCATAAATATCATAATGGTCATACTTTCAGGAATTCGGATCCTTATAGACCAAGTCATTCAACAACACACGATATGGATACAATGACAGATTTCTTGGTAATGTGGTTAGCATTATGAATGGTAGCTGCATACCTTATGTTAGACAATGGACTGAACGAGCATGTCTGCAGCGTCGGCCGGTGTATATGGTTGTTTTATTTTCCTTCATACGCACACACACAGTATGTGCAAATACACAGCTCTCTCTATGCTTTTAATTAGGCTTGTACATTTCACTTTTGTTATGGAGCTAGTTGACACATGTATTGTATTTTTATGTTAATTGCTTATTTTATACCGCCACGGGTGGCCGTTAAGGCGCGGACTCGAGAGCGGGAGATCTGGGGTTCTAATCCCGCCAAGACCGTCTTACCTGACTGAGATTTATCCCTGGTTTTCCTCAGTCCTCATAAATGGTAAATGCCTAAACTTGGGCCTGGAACGTTTCCTTCCTTAAATATCCTTTTCCAATATATCATTTCATCTCATGTGTCATCAGTATCCACAGCCTGCGGTGTCTCAGTGGTTAAACACTACTCAACAACAACAACAACAACAATTAATAATAATCGTTTTTTATTATTGATGCACAGGCAACGGATGATGTAAAGATGGAATTGCGTCATGGCATCGAAAGATTAAGCAATCGATTTATGTAATTTCCTGTTTCCTGCACTATTAGTTATATAAATACTTTTAAAAAGTTTTAATTAAACATGGAGTCATATACACTTTCGCGTCGGTTACAACGTTCAAATTGTTGTACACAATTCAGGTTAACTATTTGCTAATTATGTCTTTAAAGTTGTGATGATTTTCGTTGCCCTTAGTGTCTTCAAAATTTCTAACGGTTCCATTACACTTAGTGATAAGTAAACATATTTTTTTGCGCTTTTTAGCTTGTTTTATAGCTTTTCGTTAGATAGTTTAACTAAGTTGAGTGCAGAAATGAAACTGGGTGTCTGAAATTGCCAGTAAATTCAGAACGTAAAGAGTGAATTTATCTGGAAAGCTCACATCCCTCGAGTGATATTTATTAGGACTATTTCACGAATAAAACAATTCCTTTAAACTTGGCTTATAATAATGCACAAATTATACATTTTATTATGAATACTTAACTTTTCAAACCATCTAGCGAGAGACAGTTCCAGGTTTCTATTGTTTAAGGCTTTCTAACCCAAAAGCAGCGTTTTTTTTTTATAAAAGCAACAAAGTTTTGAATGCTGTTTTAATAATAATTAAACATAACCAATTACATAATAATGAAATGTAATTTATTAAAATGTCGACTTCATGTATATGAGCAGGTATTGAAATTCATATGCGGAGCGTATTTATATTATTCCTTGTAAACATAACGATCTCGAATCAGATTTTATAACTTTCACAGCTTCGTAATTTTTCATAGTTGCGCAGTGCAGTAATGAGATGGGAACGCGATTACCGTTTTGTCATTAACAAGTGAAACAAGAAGGCAACCACCTTGAAGCATTCAAGGTCAAATAATGTTAAACATGACCCCATAATTTATAATTTATTAATCAAACTATTTCAAACTACGTTTATATCTGGATTAGATGCTAATTTTGAGCTTGATTTTAAAAACGTATTGCTTTATCTAGAATATCTTTGTTTTGTTTATATCGAGGGTTCCAAAAATGTATACACCTTTTCATAGTAAATATCTATTTAATGTATTTCAAAGTTGAACCAAAAAACAACAGTAATGAGCAGTATGATGTTCTGTAAAAGATGTGACTCACATTACGTTATGTTAGTGTTGCTACAACAAATTGGAATCAAGATTATCGTTTGAACAGCGGAAAGAAATTTTGAAATGGTATTGGAAAACCGAGAATGTTGAAGTTCAAAGGCAATGGAGACGTGTGTACAGAACAGAACCGCCAACAAATGCACGCGTTCGAGACACATTTCAGACTCGTGGTATTGTATGCGATGTTCACAAGGACAGATCTGGGAGATTACCACATTATCACCGAGATGTACCAGCCTACCTTGATGACACACTTCCAAGACACTGGACAGGACGAAGAGGTCCGATTGATTTCCACCTCGTTCTCCGGATCTAACTCCTTTGGACTTCTACCTATCTCTTTAAGGATGTTGTATACCACATGCTACACTGGCAGTACTTCGGGAGGAAATTGAAACGGCATGTGCTGAGAACACTTTCGCAAACGTTGCTCAATCAGTAGTTCAACGTACTCAAAAGCGTATCGACGCCCATGGTAGGCATTTTGAACAACTGTTGTAACTGTAAAAGTCTAAGATGATTAGTGATCATCATTTTCTGTTTGTGTGAATTCAGTTTTGTTATTTAACACAGTTCTTTCTTTGTTTGAAGTGTGTATACATTTTTTGGTACCCTCTGTATATTTATATGGATGCAATCTTTATATTCTTTACTTAATATCGTCTTTCTACACCGCTGGGGTAGACAGACGAGGTTTTTCTTTAATAACGTTGAGCTACTGCGAGTAGAAATACCGGAGCTGCAGAGCTATGAAAGCAGAACATTCCATTAGATTTTGAACTTTTTGGAATGTAATATAGGGGTTAAAGAGAACTTTAATACGAGTTCTGTAGGTTATTTTGTTTTACAGTTTTTGATACTGAATTACACATTCCGCGCATCCCTTGGGATGGCCTTGAATATCACGAGAGGTACGTGGTTATCTAACATTTGCAGGGACGGAAGCCATCCCTTCAGACATAAATTTAACCAATACATGCGCATATTTAAATATTGATTGTAATAAAGTGACAGAAATGCTCTGGTGGTTTATTTAGGCTGCTTTGTATTGGTCAGTAAACAACTCCCTCGCTCCCTGTTTGCAGAAAACTGTTCATGTGCTTTTTGCAAAGTTGATCCGCCTCCATGTTACTGACCTAATTTAGGCAGCAAACTGTCTAGGGGGGAAGTAAAGCATATTTTTTATCTTACGCTCAGCCCACTCACTTCATGTACAGTCATCTCTCCAAAACATTTGTTCACGTGCCCATGTTCCCACCACCACCACTCATATCTATTCATTCATTAATTCACAGCCTCACTTCCGTAGCTCAGCAGGCGTATTGTCTCCGTTGCAATTTTCCTTTCATCACTACTTTTAAAATCCCCCACACTGACTAAGGATGCACAAACCAAAGAAAGATAACCTATCCTACAGTTTAGAACTTTCAAGAGCAGATTAAATTTAACTTTCAAACATCAATTCAGTTTCTAATACTTAAGATTATTTTGCTGAAATATTCTATTATTTAATTAAGTTGACAGCACTGAATACACGTTTTCAGATATACTTAAATTTTTTCCCACTTGGGTGATCATCCGATCAAATCAGCAGCATATTGATTGACTGTACGTAGTTATCGTAAAAAGAGGTACTTTGATCTGAAATATGGAAAGTGTTTGCTGATGGTGGATAGATTACATGAAATGATATGAGATAAAAATTACTATCGCGATAAACTATATAAAATCAGTGTTTTATACTTTAAAATAAGTTCTGAAACATTAATTTTGGAATATATGCGGAATGTTTCATTAAGTGGTCAAATTGTGTTAAATGGCTGAAAATAAAAAAAAAAAAATAATAATAATAAAAATAAAACATGATCATATGTTATTTTACAGGCCCCAGAAATTTTTTTTTTTTTTTTTACTTTTTAAACTTAATCATATTCAGATAATGTTGTAGTTTTCGTAAAAGATTTTAATTTTTCTCGATTAAATCATCATTATAATTAAAAGCGAATATATTACTTTTTACACTGAAAATATTGATAGAGTATTTGGAATGGTTTAGGAAATATAAAATAAATACAGAGGGTGCCAAAAATGTAATTACATTTCAAGCAAAGAAAGAACGGTGTTAACATAACAAAACTGAATTCACATAAACAGAAAATAATGAGCACTAATCATATTACACTTTTACAGTTACAACAGTTGCTCAAAATGCCCACCATCGGCGTCGATACACTTCTGAGTACGTTGAACTACTGATTGAGCAACGTTTACGAAAGTGACCTCAGCGATTGAATTATATACCGTTTCAATTTCTTCCCGAAGTGCTGCCAGGGTAGCTGGTTTTCTACGATATACAACATTCTTAAGAGTTCCCCATAGGTACAAGTCCAACGCAGTTAGATCTGCAGAACACGCTGGAAACTCAATCGGACCTCTTCGTCATATCCAGTGCCTTGGAAGGTTGTCATCAAGGTAGGCACGTACATCTCGGTGGTAATGTGGTGGTGCACAATCCAGTTACGTACGGTATCATGAGTCTCAAATTTGTCTCGAATGCGTGCAATTGTTACTACGTTGGCGGTTCGGTTCTGTAAACACGTCTCCATTGCCTTTGAACTTCAATTCCATTCTCGGTTTTCCAATACCACTTCAAAATTGCTTTCCGCTTTTCAAACGATAATCTTGGGTCTATTTTGTTATAGCAAAGCGAGCATAGCGTAATGCGAGTCACATAACATCATACGATAATCTTGGCTTCATTTGTTCATTGTTGATTTACCTGACACGAAACAACGCTATCATAATGTATGGGAGTCACATCTGTTTACAGAACATCATACTACACATTTCTGTTATTTTTCGATCCGACTTTGAAATATATTAAATAAATATCTACTGTGAAAAAGGGTTTGGCACCCCCCCCCCACACACACACACGCACACACACACGCACAGATATATAAATTAACAGTAATTATAATAGTAGAAAAGGATAAAACACTAAGAAAAAGTCACACTTGAGATCGCTATATTTTGGACTCGTGGAGTCTTTCTATGGCAAGAAGACAAGTGACGGTGATAAAAGTAAATATTAAGTATTGAAGGTAATGTTATGCAGGGAAAGAGCTGAAACTAGAAATGAGAGTGTGGGGAGGGGGGGAGTTAATACTAAGATTTAAACCAGGTGGTATATGCGCTTTATGTAAAAATATAGCTGCCATTTCTCTATCTCTGAGTAAACTTTCAGAGCATTGTGTAGGTAACGCACCAATAAGTGCTCGATTAAAAGCATCATCAAAATCCTTACAGTGAGATAAGGCATGTTGGGCAACTGGCAAGGGAGACTTGGTTTTAACAGAACGTCTATGATTGTTCATGCGTAGCGAAACAACAGTAGAAGTTAAACCAATATAAAATGATTTGCAAAGTTTACAAGTTAACATATATACGACGTTCATGGAAGAACAAGTAGCAAACGAAGAAATGTTAAATTCTCTGGATAAATTAGGGCTGTGGAATGAATGACATGGAATAATTAGCGCACAGGTTTTACATTAAGGGGGTTGGTAAGGATATGAGCCAGCAAAGGGACATGATAAATTCGGAGGAGATAGGTTTCGGCAAAATATACTTTTAAGGTTATGGGGTGTTCTAAAAGTAAGGCGGGGTACAAATTTAGAAAAAATATTTAAAGATGGATACATTAACAAAGTATCGTAACATTCTTTCAAAATAGGTCTGATGCTTTCAATTCCAGGCACGTAAGTAGTAACGAGGTTGATGAAGTTCTTGTTAGAAGTTTTAGGTTTGCATTGGAAAGTTTTGTGCACTAGGATTATACGGGATTTTAAAAGAGAGGAAGGATAATTTTGGTCATGGAACTTTTGAGCTAGGTTTTTAATATACTTGTCAAGAGATGAAAAGTTGGTACAAAGACGATGACCTCGGATTGAAAGAGAAAAAGGATAGATCTTTTGATATGCAAGGGATGACAGCTATCAAAATGAAGATACCGTTGTAAATTGGTAGGCTTAATGTGCACAGACGTAAGAAAAGAGCCTTACATAAAGAAATATCAATATCTAGGAACGTAGCAGCATTGGGAGATACAGAAGAAGTGAACTTAACTGAAATTTTGGAGTTAAGATTAGTAGGGAACTGATCGAGAGATTCTGAGCCATGAGTCCAAAGCACGAATATATCATCAATATATCTCAGCCATAATAATGGTGCCAAAGGTTCTGACTTAAGAAATTTCTCCTCTAAGCGAGCCATAAAAAGATTGGCATCATACGGTGCCATTCTGGTGCCCATCGGAGTACCTCTAATTTGTAGATAATATTTATTATCAAAACTAAACTCATTGAGGACTAGATAAGCAAGATGACAAATGAAATCTGTGGATGGGATACCCGGAGGTGCTGGAAAGTCCAAGAAAATCTAACAGCAGCTAATCCTTCATGATGGGGAATGTTAGTATAGAGTGACGTCACATCGATAGTGGCCAGAAGTGTATTAGAATGTGCCAAAGGGTCAAATTTCCTCAGTAAATTCAAAAAATGGAAAGAATCTTTGATAGAGAATGGCCTAAACGTAACAAATGGCTGTAACCAACAATCTACTAGAGCGGAAATACGTTCTGTGGGGGAATCGTAGCTGGCTACTATCGGGCGGCCTGGACAATTCTTTTTATGAATTTTAGGGAGAAAACGTATGGTGGGAGTACGAGGGACATGAGAAGTAAGTAGAGTGATATTTTGGGAACTAAGTCCTTCTGCAGTACCAGAAGATGCAATAAAAGAAGCTATTTCTTCATTAAACTTGACTGTAGGGTCGGAAGACAATAGTTCATAATAAGTGACATCTTTAAGCTGTCGGTAAGCTTCAGTATTATAAGAAGAAATGTCCTATAGTACTACTGAGGACCGTTTATCAGCTGGAAGAATAATAACATCAGGATTATTGGATAACCTTTTAAGTGCTGATTTCTTACGATTTTTAACTTCGATTAGTGATTCCAAATTGTTAGATAAGATCACCCAGAAAGATAACCTAACTTTGCGTGAGAAATCAGCACTTAAAAGGTTATCTAATAATTCTGATGTTATTATTCTTCCAGCTGATAAACGGTCCTCAGTAGTACTATAGGACATTTCTTCTTACAATACTGAAGCTTACCGACAGCTTAAAGATGTCACTTATTATGAACTATTGTCTTCCGACCCTACAGTCAAGTTTAATGAAGAAATAGCTTCTTTTATTGCATCTTCTGGTACTGCAGAAGGACTTAGTTCCCAAAATATCACTCTACTTACTTCTCATGTCCCTCGTACTCCCACCATATGTTTTCTCCCTAAAATTCACAAAAAGAATTGTCCAGGCCGCCCGATAGTAGCCAGCTAGGATTCCCCCACTGAACGTATTTCCGCTCTAGTAGATTGTTGGTTACCGCCATTGTTACATCTAGGCCATCCTATATCAAAGATTCCTTCCATTTTTTGAGTTTACTGAGGAAAGTTGACCCTTTGGCACATTCTAATATACTTCTGGCCACTATCGATGTGACGTCACTCTATGCTAACATTCCCCATCATGAAGGATTAGCTGCTGTTAGACATTTCTTGGACTCTCGAGCACCTCTTCATATCCCATCCATAGATTTCATTTGTCATCTTGCTTATCCAGTCCTCACTCGCAATGCGTTTAGTTTTGATAATAAATATTATCTACAAATTAGAGGTACTGCGATGGGCACCAGAATGGCACCGTATGATGCCAATCTTTTTATGGCTCGCTTAGAGAAGGAATTTCTTAAGTCAGAACCTTTGGCACCGTTATTATGGCTGAGATATATTGATGATATATTCGTGCTTTGGACTCATGGCTCAGAATCTCTTGAGCATTTCCTTACTAATCTTAATTCCAAATTTTCAGTTAAGTTCACTTCTTCTGTCTCTCCCAATGCTGCTACGTTCCTAGATATTGATCTTTCTTCATGTAATGGCTCTTTTCTTACGTCTGTGCACATTAAGCCTACCAATTTACAACGGTATCTTCATTTTGATAGCTGTCATCCCTTGCATATCAAAAGATCTATCCTTTTTCTCTTTCAATCCGAGGTCATCGTCTTTGTACCAACTTTTCATCTCTTGACAAGTATATTAAAAACCTAGCTCAAAAGTTCCATGACCAAAATTATCCTTCCCCTCTTTTAAAATCCCGTATAATCCCAGTGCACAAAACTTTCCAATGCAAACCTAAAACTTCTAACAAGAACTTCATCAACCTTGTTACTACTTACGTGCCTGGAATTGAAAGCATCAGACCTATTTTGAAAGAATGTTACGATACTTTGTTAATGTATCCATCTTTAAATATTTTTTCTAAATTTGTACCCCGCCTTACTTTTAGAACACCCCATAACCTTAAAAGTATATTTTGCCGAAACCTATCTCCTCCTAATTTATCATGTCCCTTTGCTGGCTCATATCCTTACCAACCCCCTTAATGTAAAACCTGTGCGCTAATTATTCCATGTCATTCATTCCACAGCCCTAATTTATCCAGAGAATTTAACATTTCTTCGTTTGCTACTTGCTCTTCCATGAACGTCGTATATATGTTAACTTGTAAACTTTGCAAATCATTTTATATTGGTTTAACTTCTACTGTTGTTTCGCTACGCATGAACAATCATAGACGTTCTGTTAAAACCAAGTCTCCCTTGCCAGTTGCCCAACATGCCTTATCTCACTGTAAGGATTTTCATGATGCTTTTAATCTAACACTTATTGATGCGTTACCTACACAATGCTCTGAAAGTTTACTCAGAGATAGAGAAATGGCAGCTATATTTTTACATAAAGCGCGTATACCACCTGGTTTAAATCTTATGTATTAATTCCCCCCCACTCTCATTTCTAGTTTTCATCTGTTTCCATGCATAATGTTACCTTTGATACTTAATATTTACTTTTATCACCGTCACTTGTCTTCTTGCCATAGAAAGACTCCACGAGTCCAAAATATAGCGATCTCAAGTGTGACTTTTTCTTAATGTTTTATCCTTTTCCACTATTATAATTACTGTTAATTTGTTACATTGTTAGTAGTGTTACTTTATTTTTATTTTTATTTTATATTATATATATTTTAATTTTTTTTATTTTAGGTGCCTAGTAGGTACAGTCGGTGTAGACTTGGATAGATTATTAAAACAATCTTTTCATGAGTACAACCGAAATAAGTTACATTCCTTCGGAATTCGTTAAAATAAAGAAATATCTTAATGATATTCATTACGGGAAAATTGGTATACAAATGTAATTTAAAAGAAAAAGAAATATGATACAATCAAGCTACCTCACCAAGGTAAACTTTTTAGAAAAATTGGGCATTATTCTCTATATAAAGCGATAATTTTTAGCTAACCACCAAAACTAAGTAAATTTATTAAGTTCAAAGAGAGTACTATCACTAGGGTGGTAATGGATGTTACTTGCCGTATAGTAATTGTCTTTAACTACCGGTGCACGGTTTGATTGCAGTCGTGACCCTGGGTGCGGAAATTTCCCTCATAACTTCATCAAATACTAATGCCAAGTAACCCGCACTTCTATTCACCCATTTATTCACCCACTATCCTTCCACCTATTTACCCAATAACCTCTAGTGCAATCTCTTGTTTCGGAACTTGTGTTTGATTCTTTGAAACGCTGCTTAAAGATATTTTCTATGGAAACCTTTCTTATACTAAAAAGTGGAATTTTGGTTAACTCCATCAGCTCACAGAATCTTAACTAATTTTTTTCGTAATTCATTTGCCTAATTTACCATCCAGGATATTTATAGAATCGATAATCAAATGCTTAAACGGGAAGGAAAAAATGGCTAGCCTGCGTCTCAGAAAACTATTATATTTTTAACAATTTGTAAACTCAAGCGCCCTCACACAAAACCATTGCATTTTACAATAAGCAAAACATCGAACAATATAACTGTGCGGAGTTTAATTTAATTTTCTTTTGTTATTCTCTTGCAGCGCTTTAATTTACTTTGTTAGTCGTTTGTACTGAGCAATTTTGTTTAAAATAACAGTTGAAGTGTAAATATGAAAGTTGGCTTAGATAACTAGATGTATTTCGAAGGGCGTGTTTCAAATGTTGCTTTGATGAAGTTGACTAAGAACTTTTTTTCCCCGAAGCTTTACACCATCCTGAAAAACCGAATATCAGAGAGATTTAACTTCGAAATGTTAATTTGTGTCATTACTCAGTAACTAATTTCATCTAATTTTATTCACCGTCATGGAGGCCTTGATTGCCTGGGTGCCTGTGATAGAAACGGGCGTTAAACACCATTAAAAAAAAAGGCCTCGGGAGTTGGCGTGAAGCGTTAAACAATTGCCTCCCCCCACAAAAAAAAAATAAAAAAATAAAGGAAACACGAGCTATATTATCCATCAGAAAACACTGCTGTTCGTCATATGTTAATTTCGCTTGTCCCAATAAACAACTAGGGATATGCCTTTTCTCTTTACTAATTACTAACTGCCATATCTATGTTCTAATGCACATAATGATGTTTAGTTTGGGATTTACTTGCTTATATTCAACTCACTATTGCATTTAGCGATTTAACGAGAGTAACCTACCTTAAATTTTTATAACAAACTTAAATTTATTGCAACAAACATTCCTTATTCATTCTGGTTAAATTGCCTATTATTCCTATCACATCATATAGTTAAAAGAGAAAGTACAGGAGAATTGTTTTGAAACGTTTATTCACATTTCATTCTCCCATTTTTTTCATAAATAATTGGATAACCAAAAGTAAAGAAAATATTACTAGAAATAGGTTTCAGTCAAGGGTCAAAATTAGCAAAATTATAAAGACCCACGCTTCATAACCTCTTAAATGTTGAAGAAGGAATGTTGGTGGGGGATGTTTATTATTGACCCCACTTTGGGCTGCAGTTTGAAAGGGATTTGATAGGTGGGGGATAGGAATTGGGCTGTATGGTTACTGCAGTAAATAATTTATGCCCGCTGATCGCAGGTTCCGCCACGGCTGTTGCAGACCACCCCATTCTTCTTCGATGAGACTCTCTGGAGGGCGTTTCGCTGGATTTTGGCAGCTATGAACCAGCCGGGCCAGCTGAGTGAACGGAACTCCGAAGGTGATGACAAATTACGCTTCGTTATTTACTTGTTGATATCGTTTATTCTCCTAACACGAATATTCAGGTGAACCCACGTCTCACGTCGAATAACGGGCATGGTAATCTTGGCAAACGCGTACGTTTATTGCATTGACCAAATGGAGCCGAATGCGAAGAAACTGTTAATTTAACTGAATTCTTAATACAGCGCAATGATGTATCGGAGGTTAGCATGGTGACTGATACTCAAGCTTCGTTTTCGCCGGAACTGGTACTTGGTACTTAGGCCACTCTTTCACTGATATCCGGACAATGGCACCCACACGTAACTGGGTCCGGAAACTTCTGAAACTGAGCTACTTTTGAGCAAAATCTATCCCTTTTATACACAATACAAAATGACGGTATCCACGGGTAATGGCGCGAAATACTCACGCCAATTTTGTGTTTACGTGTCTCATAAGTGAGTGCTTATCTCACTAAATTTAATTTCTATTTGCTGGACACTTTTGGTCAAGCCAAATGCTACACTACAGGTCAATAAGATGAATTTAAACAGATTTCATGCGTTAATATCAACGAACCTTTTACTTGGACACCTGCAACTTTGCCACCGAACTGGCCGGTGTTTGCCTTGAGGCAGGAGGCATTTCCAACCCTAGCTGCATATCAGAAGGGATTACGTTGCATTGTCTGACTTTTTGCCAAGTCTTTCTGTGCCCGGTAAAAGATGTGAGTTTTTCCTTACCTTGCTATATTACTACATGTCATCTCTTAAATATTACCAAAAATTACATTTATGAACGCATTTAAACACTATACAATAAATTCTACATGTTACAAGTTACGTCATTAAAGTTCCTCCACTGAAAGAAAATGCACAACATTCTTGCACATGATTAGAGATGCCGAGTCTAAAATTACAAATATTAAATATTTCAATTACTGTGTAACTGACGGGGAGCCTGGGACAGTTTCAACCTCTTAAATGTATAAAATGAGTTTGCATGCCGTTAAATCCAAATGAAAGAAGATTTAAAAACTTTTTCTTCAGATTATGACTGGAACTGTCCAAAAGCGTATAGAAAATTTTAAAATTTTGTTTAGAAAAACTTATAAATGCACTCATAAAAATGTATTTTGCCTTTCAATCTTATAGATCGTTTTAAATTGGTTTATTGGACCTTTCAGTGTTTTCCACGAGTGAGTAAAGTTGTAATTTCCTCAATTGTTGTTAGTGCCTAAGGCGATTCTTTAAAACTCTTGTTCTTAAAGAAATGAGTATTTACATTACACAATGCTATTGGTTTATATTCAGAAAAATAACTGTCAATTTCATTCAGCTAGAAATTAATGATTTACCTCCATCTTTCATGACACAAATATTACACATAATAAAATAAGTTGCACATTCAACATGCATGTTCACATTTTAGCCCGCAAAATTCACGCATGTAATACTCAATTGTTTCAAGGTCTTGTAATTTCACTTTTCATAAGTCTAATAGACTGTGATTGCATGGCTACTTATTTCTTTATGGTTCTGAGTTTGATTAAATATTTTCTGTATACATCACTTCATAAATTTATCATTTACTGATTTATGTATTTCCTTGCCTTTTTGTGACATCAAATATGATACATCCTCGATTATCATTTCCTTTCCCATTTCAAATACCTAGCGCTCAGACATTGTACAAATTATTTATAATGCTCTACCAGATGTAACATTCAACTTAACCTAACCGCTTTGTTGATTATGGTGGGTTTAAACGGTCAAAACACACAAATAATAATAATAATAATAATAATAATAATAATAATAATAATAATAATAATAATAATAATAATAATAATAATATAAAGTACGTGTGATTAAAAATATTACGGTTTCAGTAAGTTTTTATACCCTGATATTTGATCAATATGTGCTTCTTCCAGCGAAACACAATCTCGTTATATCTCTCGATATGCTCCACAACGTTGCATTCAATCGCATACACAAAAGAGAGAAGAAACAAATACACTGAAAATATTTTGATAATTTTGCAAAAAATTTAGTAATACACAATCCAGGGGAAAAAAGAAGAAGAAAAACAAGAGTACTGAAATATTTTCCAAGGCTGTTTTCTTTAACTTCATCTCCTTAAATTATTATAAATATTTTGTACCTCTATGTTTCTGTGTATGCAAGGTGAAGAACGTTCTGCTTAAAAATCTGAACACGAAGTAAAAATTTGTCGTATTATTAGTTTACAGAAACATCCTCTTATAAAGTGTGTTGGTTTTCCGATATTTTACTTCTGTCTTTCTTACCTCTTCTTTACTTTTCTTAGTTATGATGTATACATAGTCTTATGATGGAACAGGTCTTTTCTTTTAATGAACGTGTAAGGTAACCGGTCTTGCTATGACTTGCCCGTACAGACAGTATATGCTTAGTGCTCCAGTCACGCCTCCTTCTACGAACGGCAGTGGAAAAGACCGAGCCCAATTCGTGACTGGAGCACAGAATCGCCTCGTGACTGCAACAAATGCACGCGGATAGAACAGTCGTAAAGCAGGAAACAAGCAATGGAATGCAAAAAATAAACTTTTTATGATGGATGTTAATACTTAATCACTTTCAATATACAGCGAAATGAACGCGAAACTGAAATGTAGGAATATAACACATAAAGGAAATACGCTTTTAAAAGTATAATTTTTGTATATTTGCATATTTTTTAAACCTAACCTAAATTTGCAATGAACGTGAAATAAAATTAAAAGTTAATAGTGCAAGTTTTGCATATTTTTTTTAAACCTAACCTAACCTAACCTAACCTAAATTTGCAACTTACATGAAATAAAAGTACAGTTACACCTATGCGTTGTCCTCCCTAAAAAAGATAACATATTTACTATTGTAAGGAGAGTGTAGATATATTATAACGATTTATTTTAAAAATAGTTAACTCCTGGGGGAATCTAACTCACTACTTTTACATTGGTAGCACGACGTCCTAACCAACTGAGCTAACAAGTCAGAATGAAAGCATGGCAATTATTCATCTACATTTGTTGACATTAGGCTCGGTGATCTCTGCTGACCTCCGCTGCCGTTCATGCAAGGAGGCTTGACTGGTGCACTAGGCACGCTCTCGCATCGAGTGGAGGAGACCATTTTTCTGCCTTTACTGTAGAGTCGACTCTTCCTTAGTAGGCACGATCAAGACGCTCCGGGTTTGAGGGAAACTTTTGGCCTTTATAATTAGAACTTTCCAAGAAGCTGTGTACGAGGTCTGTTGAAAAAGTATCGCAAATTTTGTGTTTTTTCAAAAAGTATTTATTTATTCATGAATATGTATTTTGTCCCCTTCAAAGTAATCCCCCCAGATATTATACTCTTGTGCAAACGTTTTTTTTCCAATCCTCGAAGTACTTTAAAAATATTTTTTTGTGATCTTGTTCAGCTCCTCCTTCGATGTCGTCTTTATCTCCTCAATCGTGGCGTAACCTTTCATGGGCCTCTTCAGTTTTGGGAACAAAAAAAGGTCACAGGGGGCCAGGTCTGGGGAGTACGGTGGCTGCGGCATCATAAGTGTGTTGTTTTTGCCCAAAAATTCGCGCACAAGCAACGATGTGTGAGCAGGGGCGTTATCATGGTGCAAAAGCCAATTTTTGTTCTTCCACAAATCCGGGCGTTTCTGGCGGATTGCTTCGCGCAAATTGTAGGTAATATTCCTTATTGACCGTTCTACCCTGTGGCAAGAACTCATGATGCACCACGCCCCTGCAATCGAAGAAAATTGTAAGCAAAACCTTCACATTCGACCGAACTTGGCGCCCTTTTTTCAGTCTTGGCTCGTGTGGCAGCATCCATTGGGATGATTGAGCTTTAATTTCCATGTCATAACTGTAAACCCATGATTCGTCACCAGTTATGACCCTCTGGAGCAAATTTGAGTTGTCGCGGACAGAGTTCAACAGCTCCTTAGCAACGTTAATGCGATGGTGTTTTTGGTCGAAATTGAGCAACTTTGGTACGAATTTTGCGGAGACTCGCCTCATGCCCAAATCATTGATAAAAATCGAATGGCAGGAGCCAATCGATATGTTTAGATCCTCAGCAACTTCTCTAACGGTGATTCGACGATTGGCCAATACTATTTTCTTCACTTCTTCAATGTTTTCGTCTGTTGTTGACGAGCTCGGGCGTCCGGGACGCTCTTCGTCGTTTACATCTTCTCGGCCCTCTGAGGACATTTTGTACCAAAGATAAACGTTGCTTTGGTCCAAGATAACTTCACCATATGCCACAGTCAACATGCATCAGCGCACTTAATTTTGTTTTTCACACAAAATTTGATACAGGTTTTTTGTTCCATTTTTTGGAATAGGAAAAAATCGAAGACGAGCCAAAACACGTCCAAGCAAAATGGCAGTCAACAAACAATTAACTGAACATTCAAAATGGCCGAGCTTGTCAACATAAGTGAGGGACATGAGTACCAACATAACGCCACAAAACAATGGAAAATGGAATATACGTAGCCCGCGGAAATTCAAAATTCGCTATACTTTTTGAAGAGACCTCGTATCCTAGAGACCCAGGTATGCAAGGATTGTGTTTTTGTGAGGTAGGTTTATTTATGCAAAATTGTCTGTTTTAAGTAAATTTTGTAATGGATTGCCAGGTGATTTTTAAGGGCACAACGCGAAGTATATAAAATGGATTTTCCTTGATAATGAAGTTGCACAGAAAATACCATTTTTATAAATTTCCTTAACTTGTTCTTTGTGTATGAAGGCAAGCTGAATGTGTAATGCTAGTCGATTAATAGTGCAATGCCCAGACTTAATATAACCTGGCAGTTAAATGGGCGCGATGGTTTATCACTTTTTTTGAAAGCCTTTATTCAAAAACTATCAAAGTATTAATACTTTTATAATTTATTACGCTTTATTGCTACTATACGTTTAATTCATGTGTTATCAAGAATTATCATGCCTCTTTTTTACTATCGCCATTTTCTTGGTTACTATATGAAAGTTACATCAACAATTCTAAATAATTTAAATATTATTCTTGAATTTTGTTGAACTGTCATTCTTCCGTACTATTAAGTCACCGATCCAGGGTACTAAGGCACACTCCACAGATTCACGCCTGCAAACATAAATGGGAGGATGCTTCTAAAATGTTTTGAAATTATGGAGTGGGTACTGCAAAATTTAATGTAAAAATGTAAACTTTGTTCTAGGAGGTTTAAACATGCCATAAAAATTGTGACATCTCTTTATTACCAGAGTGTTTTAACATATGACTTAAAGTGACTTGACACAATAAACATTTGAGAAGCGAATAGCAAAAGCAATATATTCTAAAACATACAAAGACGGCTCCGTTATGTGCAAAAGTAGTCTCAGGGGTATCGTACTTGGCAATACGAGCTGAAGTAGTAAATAAATTGTCAGCTCTCTTGAGTGCGACTGATGCAAGGAGCAGTAAAACTGAATCGCTATTGATCTCTACCTGCCACTACTGCAGAAATATCTTCTGCGTCATGACTTCATGAGTTCAATCGCCGTCAGCTTACGTGAAAAGATGAAAGAACACGTTTTCGTTTTTCAACTAATTATATTCGCTGTTATTAAATTTCCTTTTTCCCTTCTCTAATTCACTGTTATGTGGGTGATAACGTCTTTCCCCAGATCCGCCTTACTTTGAAGACCACAATTATAATAACTTGAGCGATTAGCCCGATTCTTATAAAAGAATTTTATCAGTAACAATTACAACGGAAATTACTCTCAGCTTTGGAGGTTATTCCAAATACTGTGTGTTCCATTTACAACCGGAGTATGTAGTTCGCTTGCAATGCTGTACCTCGGTATTATTCCAATAGCGCACTAGCGGTGAATGACTCGCTTAAGGCTACGTTTATCAGCTGTGTTATACTGTGTCACTTGCTGCCTTCTGTTCAAGCTGTAAAGGCTTCAGTTTGTTCAATGTGCATTTCAAAAGTGAAAATTTATTAAGAGATCTGTGTTGTGTGTGAATTATATTATATTTACTCTTAAATGCCTACCGAAATATTCACGTTTGAACAAAGAAATTTTATTTGTACAATACATACGTAAAAATCGAAGTAGAAAACTCCTGATATTCCAGTTCCAGGTAGAGAAACTGTTAGATGACTGGTTAATAAGTTTAGGACAATGAAGTCGCTAAACATTAAACCTAAGAAGCGAAAAAGAAATGTACTAACGGAGGAAAAAATTGACGAAATCGGTGCATCATTCGAACGCTCTCCAAAGAAGTCTCTAAGACATATTAGAAAGCAAGTGGGTGTTTCAAAAACCTTTCTCTATTCAAAGAGCTGCTAAATTTTTAAAACTGAAATTATACAGAGTGACTTAGTCCATGAATTACAACGAGCAAATTTCTGTAACTGGATTTTCCAAAATATTGTTGACGGTACTGTGAACCCAAATTTAATAATTTTCTCAGTTGAGACATGGTGTCATTTAAATAGGAACATTCCCCACACTAGACGAACTTAAGCACAATATAAGAACAGAAATTAGGAATATTAGGTAAGAAGAACTTATGCGTGTAAATGTCATCCGAAGATACCAGGAATGTCTGAATGAAGATGGAAAGCACTTTCAACGCCACTTATAAGAAGAAAAAGACAATAATAATCGATTCACATATCGAGTCTTTAGAGATCTGGCACAAAGCGAGTAATAGGAACGATTAACAGGAATAATGACAAAAACTCTCTGCTTGATGATAAGAGTCAGAAAGGCAGCAGCTGTAGAAATACACAAGCAATACAATTGTAGTTTTCATGCAGCATAGTTCAGCGCAAATTTTAGTTCACATATTAGTTTTAATACATAGTCAGGCATTACTAATATTAAAACATTTGAAAATAAAGCAGGCGAAAGAGATTGTTCTTGAGGAATGATATACAAACAGAATTCAGGTCGTTGCCAATGTTTAAGGTGAGAAATTTCTGAAGAAACCTAACCACCTAATCACCTATAGCCAACGAGAGATATTTCTGATTATTTGTAGTAACTAGGTCTGGAATTTTAATTATTTGTCGATGTTTTGCTGTGTTAAGTTCTTACTGTATTTTATAGCATTTTTGGGCTTTTATTTTACATTATTTCAATTTATGTGTTAACGAGAAAATATTTCATATTTTGATTCTTTTCTTAAAAAGCTTTTTGGTGCCCTCACTTCTCAACCTAAAACTGAAAAGTACCAACATTTCTAGTAATTTAGATGTTCTGAGTCATCTCATTTTATTCATAACGAATTAATGCATCTAGATCGTTTAGAACATAAGGAAAGTATCACAAAATACCTTGAAAGTGAACAGCTCAACCGTTCCAATACAACCGTTGAGAATGTAAGAGCTCTGTAGTGGTAGAAATCGACTGGATTGCCTCGCAATTTGTCTTTCACGGAATCACAGTATATAGATTTAAATGGTATTGAACTCCTAAGGTATATTTCAGAAATGAAATAAAAATAGGTAATATATATTTCGCTATTTGGAGAGTAATATGGGATAGTTTCATATATGATATAATTTATATTAAAAATATGGAGCCAGTCATTCTGATCTTGGATTTATTTTCGGGGTTTCTTCATGTCACTATGTTGATATCCATTTTTTTCCCCAAAACATTTCCCTTCTCTATGTCAGGCAAAGCGGACTGATGCTATGTGTGTGTGGTGGTAGATTTATTCTCAGAAAACTCTTAGCATTTAGCAGGTTCTGCTTGGTGCTCCTAGGGGCAGCCTCAGACTGCCGACGGGTAATAATGTGGCGATACTGTCGACTCTCAAGCACTTGCCCATATAGCAAGGAGGGGAAAAAAATAACGAGAGAGCTGGTGTAGTAGAGTTCCAGCAGACTCAGTTTTTTTCCTGCTATACGGATCAATGTAACTTTGTGGCTGCAATAATTTGTTCTTTATTTCAAAACGGAGTTTTTCACTTTTTACCACCGGCTATCTTGTTGCAATTCGCAATTAATTCATAAACACACACTAACCTAATGCAAAGCTAAAGCAAATCCTAGAAACCGGTGATCCCAGTGGTTTGCTGCGTCTCGCTACGGCCTGACGGTCTACGTTTGCCTCTTTTTCATAAATATAAATTGATAAGTGTAATGGTGGCAAATTTCCCTTAACTCCGGCAGAATAATAATAATAATAATAATAATAATAATAATAATAATAATAATAATAATAATAATACACTTCAGGATGTGAGAATTCGAAACCACTACCTTCACAACTATAGCATGACGTCCTAACCGTCTGAGACGTTTGAAAGCCTTAGACTCGGTTTTTCCCTGCTGCACGGATAACTCTCTCAAACCTACCAGCATTTGGGACTTACAATTTGAGGATACGTTAGAGGTTTGACTATGTCTAACCGTCCGGAGTATCCCCTATCTCAACTCTTCCGGGGCATAGGAGCAAAAAGTCCATTAGCGTGGTAGAGGTGCTGAAATCTTCCTTCTTATTTTGCTATCCTTTGTACTAATGGGTGGCCAGATATTTTATTTTACAAAAATTTTGCAATTTCATTGCTCTATGTAACCCACGTAGTGTGAAATGGAGCAATAGTCTCTCATCCAATTGCTGTCTAAATTATATACTGCACATGCTAATGACCTAACCAGTTTTACGCCCTAAAGCAACAATTATTATCAATTATATACCGTTTGTTCTTAAACCAGCTAGCAGCAATGGAGATATTGCTCCAATAAGGTTCTGTTCTCTTCTCTCCATTTATGTAAAATTTAAGTTCCTCACTCTTTCTGTTTCCATTACTTCTCGTCTATATCCTCCTTCTGCCTATTTTCTTTCTCTTTCTTTCCACTTCCCTTTCATAACATATTCCTTTTGTTTTCCTTATATTTATTTTACCTCCCATTTTCCTCATTTTTACTTTCTTGTCTTTGTATTTTCGAATCTTTTTTAATTGTTGTCGTGTACCTTTTGCTCAGCTCAAAATGGAACAATGCTCCAGAGCAACTTAGTTGTACCTGTTGTTTCGCAAGGAGCAAGTTATATTGCCTCTCATTGAGAAGGTAAGTGCTCAATAATTTAAACGCCAAGGAATGTCTTATGTTTAATTTGATTTATCGACAATCTTCCATTGTTTTCAGGACACAATACAGCTGTGCAAATGCGTTTGTATTTCAGAAATGTTAACTCTCTAATACTGTGTCTTGTAAACTCTTTAATCCTTTCCATTTTTGGACCATTTTATTCTTTGTTGCCCCTTAATAGTGATTACTTCCATTCTTTACTATTTTTGGGAACATTTGTTCTATTTTATGTATCACCCCTGCTTCTTTTCTTCTTTTTCCTCCTGTCGCCTCTCACGCCTGTATTTGCTAACCTCATTTTGTTCTCCTTTTACAATATATCAGCCTGTCTAACCTCAAGGCACCCCAGGAGTCTAATTTATTTCTCAATTCTGTAGAAATAAAAGATTAAGTTTATTTTCCACAGCTCTATTGGTAAGTGTAGACAATTTGTATTATACTCAAAATAAATCGAAACCATTTCCTACCCTTTAGTTAGTTAATAGGGGAAAAAAATTATAAAACATTTGAATACTAATCCTTATACTGAGGGTGTCAAAATGTTTACAGTAGATATCTATTTAATATATTTAAAAGTTGGATTGAAAAACAACAGTAATGTGTAGTATGATGTTTTGTAAACACATATGACTCACATACATTATGATAGCGTTGCTACAACAAAATGGAACCAAGCTTATCGTTTGAACAGCGGAAAACAATTTTGAAGAGGTATTGGAAGACCGAGATTGTTGTTGAAGTTCAAAGGCAATGGGGACGTGTGTACAGAACAGAACCGCCAGTAACAATTGCACGCATTCGAGACAAATTTGAGACTCATGGTACTGCATGCTATGTTCACAAGGGCAGATCTGGGAGACCTCGCATAGCAACAAACCCCGCGCACAGGATCCAAGGCACTATCCTAGGCACTATACATGGCACTGGATAGAACGAAGAGGTTCGACTGAGTTTCCACAGAGTTTAACTCCGATGGACTTCTACCTATGGGGAACATGGATGTTGCATACCGTAGGAAACCAACTACAATGACAGCACTACGGAAAGAAATTGAAACGGCATGTGCTGCAATCGCTGAGGACACTTTCGCAAACGTTGCTCAAGCAGTAGTTCAACGTACTCAGGAGTATATGGATGGTGGACGTTTTGAGCAACCGTTGTAACTGTAAAAGTCTTAGATGATTAGTGCTCATCATTTTCTGTTTGTGTGAATTCAGTTTTATTACGTTAACACAGTTTTTTCTTTGCTTGAAGTGTTTACACTGTTTTGGCACCCTCTGTATATTATGTGGTAGATATAAATTCTGCCGAATTATTTGATATACCCAATTTTAGATATATGATAATCACTATACGTTTATTCTGCCAAAATGTAATGTTAATTTTGATTTGCATCTTGTGCTAGTTTTGTTGTATTAGTTTCTATATGTTGTTGATCGCCCTCTTTTGTTCTGTACATAGTTATCATCCTGAAACTGCAGTGGTGCACTTCAGAAGAGGATGTTTCAATAGTGCTAGACGGTCACAGTTATAAGAAGAAGTGTCAAAAAATGACGAAAGACTTTTGTACGGCGAAGTGGTGCAATGGCAACAATTTGGCAGCTATGGAAGATAACAAATGTATTTGGCGAGTTAAAACACACTATTCATTGAAGTGACGTAATAAAATACATAAAAAGAGTAAGCATTGGCACAAATAATAGGGCAGTTGAAAAAGCTACAGAGCAATCTTCCAAAACAATACTAGTGCCACTTATGGAAAGAACAACAACTTTGGACACTGTCTGTAGGTGATGTTAGCGTGTGTAATAACAAAAACATAATCAGCCCACTTTATCAAAAAACCTTAATGAAATAGTAGCTGAATATGAATTTACGGACTATAAACGGGAGTATACGAGGGTAGGTCCATGAGTTTCCGGCCTCGCCGGTAAGGCCTTCACAAAATCCTTATCTGGTGTTATACCTTATCTGTTAAGTAAATAATTTCAGCTGTAACTTCGGCTCAAGTGTGTTCAATTGTTCAGATATAGTTGCATAAAGAAGGCTATGTGTAGAAGATTGTGACATGTGCAAAATGGAGTGTCGAGCAATTATTAAGTTCTTTACAAAAGAAGGATTTACTCCAAATGAAATTAAACAGCAATTGAACGGCGTATATGAGGAATTCCCTCATATTCTACCGTAAAAGAATGGACCAAACTTTTTCGAATAAGTCAAGAAAGCATTGGAAACGAAGAGCGTGCAGGTCAACCCTTCGAGATGCTCATTCATGAAAACATCGCTTTTTTGGAAGGAGAAATTAAGGAAGCCCGGCGGCTCAAAGTTACAGAAATAGCAGCAAGGTTGGGCCTTTCTAAAACAACAGTCCTTCGAATTGTTCATGAACATTTACACATGAATAAGAGTAGTGCAAGATGGGTGCCTTGACTTCTTTCCTCAGTCCAAAAGCAGCAACGAGTTATCTGTTGTCAGGCATTTTTGGAGCTCTGCCGTGGCAACGAGAGAGAAGTTCTGCAAACCATTGTTACAGGAGATGAAACTGTAGTCCTCTACTGTGATCCTTGATCAAAAGAGAATCAATGGATTGGCGTAAACCCGGCGAACCACCACCTCTAAAGGCCAAGGTCACTCAGTCAACCAAGAAGATCATGACCCCAATCTTTTGGGAGAGTAAAGGAATACTCTTCATTGACTTCAAGGAGAGGAACACCACAACAAATGGGGAGTATTATGCTGTACAGGCTACTTGCTTCCATCAAAAAGAAAAGGCGAGGAAAACTGAGTGATGGTGTGCGCCTTCTCCGCGACAAACGCACCTGACACATAGCTCTTGTTGCAAAGGAAGCTGTGAAGGAACGTGACTTCAAGGAGATCCGATCATCCACCCTATTTCTATTTCCACCTCTCAAACCTCAAGAACATCCTTAAAGGAAAGAAATTCAAGTGTGACGAAGAAATGATAGATGTTGTTTATGTTCATTTTGCAGACCAGACTTGTGACTATTTGGGGGGGGGGTTGAAATATTAATTCAAAGACGTATTGCATTAAAAGGTAACCTTATTGAAAAGTGAAATATAGTTTTTGTCTTTATCACACATAGAAAATAGTTAGGCCGGAAACTTATGGATCTACCATCGTATAATATGGTATCGCCAGTACTAATGAACGGCAGTGTACAAATACACGCACTTACTTAGTTACTTGCTTAAGGTGGAAGGGAAAGTAAGCTTACTATATCTTGTATAATGTATGCAAAAACAAAATTTGTTTTGCCTTAACATGAGTTCATGTGCTTACCAATAAATCATATTATCTTCTGTGAGTATCATTTTGGATTTATTTAATACTGATTGGTTGAATAAACAATTCTAAACATATATTTGCTCATTTAGTACCTCAAAGAGCATTTTCAGTTTCTGTTAAAGCTGGAGAAATATTTATTTATAAAATTGGCATTTTATTTGGTTAGTAGTTTGCAAAACGAGGCCAGATGCCTAGTGTATCATATACTATTTTTAAACAGTCTTTAATCTTTATAAATAAATTACTGATTATAGATACATCTATTGCGGTCTTTCCGAAAAATCCATTGTTTCAAAGAAATCGTTTGCGTATTTTTCAATAGATGAACATCGAAGAAGCGTGAGATGAATTCTGAATAATGTTACCAATATCGCAGGGATGATAATTATAGATTGGCGGTGTAAAATTACAAGTAAATTTTGGGATATTATTATATTAAACTAAATTTCTGTTTAAATATGTAATTTTTCTTGCTGAAAGAAACTTTGGTGTACACTGATGGGGCAAGCTACTTTTGATTTTTCAGCTTGATATGTTTCCAAATTTATCAACAGGTTATTTATTCAAATAAATTATAAAAATCGGTTTGAGAGCTAACATTTAATATCACTAATTGCACTATGGTTCAATTTAAAATCCGAAGAATATAAAACTTAAAAACAATATATAATATATTATAGAATAGGTGATTTGTAATCCTTTAAATAAATTAACAACGTCACATTCCATATTAAATCAAAGTTGGTAATATTGGAATTTTATAAGAATTTTACAGCATTGAGTGCAGCAAATTACAGTTCCTAATTTAAGTACCTGATGTTAAAATAACAACTTTTAATTTCATCTGTCCAAAAATTAAATTTAACTTTTGCACATTTTTAAACTTATCTGGAATTTGAAGCGGTTTAAGGATAGGTGTTGTCGTTGTTGGCCCCACGTTGGGCGCCTAGTTATAAAGTTGTTTAGTAGGCTCCGGTTATGCTCCCCAGGTTGGGCACCAGTATTGAAGCGATTTGTTGTCGACTTCAAATGACTCAGGTTGTGATGCCAGTTTTGAACTGGTTTTGTGGATTGATGAAAGATCGCTTCGGCGTTGTTGCCCACACTTCAACGACAACAATTTCTCAGGGTGATTTCTGGAATTTTGTTGACTCGTACTCAACAGAACTGGGAGAGGGATTTAAATAGTGTAAATAAGCACGCGATTTTTTTAATAGTGTTTAACGCCCGTTTTTGCTACTGAGGCGGTAAACACTGATGATATATGAGATGAGATGATAAATTGGGAAAAGATTTTTTAAGGAAGGAAAAGTTCCAGGCCTAAATTTAGGGTACATCGCCGGCATTTTCCATTTATGAGGACTGAGGAAAACCTGGAAAAAACTCAATCAGGGAGGACGGTCCTGCCGGGATTCGAACCCCAGATCTCCTGCTCAGGAGTCCGCGCTTTAAGAACTCGGTCACCCTTGGCGGTAAGCACTCGATACGACGTAATGTATATATATATATATACACACACATATATATATTATTATTATTATTATTATTATTAACTCCAAATTTTCCGTTAAGTTCACATCTTCGGTCTCTCCCAATGCTGATACGTTCCTAGATATTGATATTTCTTTATGTAAAGACTCTTTTCTTACGTCTGTGCACATTAAGCCTACCAATTTGCAACAGTATCTTCATTTTGATAGCTGTCATCCCTTGCATATCAAAAGATCTATTCCTTTTTCTCTTTCAATCCGTGGTCATCGTCTTTGTAACAACTTTTCATCTCTTGACAAGTATATTAAAAACCTTACTCAAAAGTTCCAAAACCAAAATTATCCTTCCGCTCTTTTAAAATCTCGTATAATCCCAGCGCAGAAAACTTTCCAATGCAAACCTAAAACTTCTAATAAGAACTTCATTAACCTTGTTACTACTTACGTGCCTGGAATTGAAAGCATCAGACCTATTTTGAAAGAATGTCACGATACTTTGTTAATGCATCCATCTTTAAATAATTTTTCTAAATTTGTACCCCGCCTTACTTTTAGAACACTCCCTAACCTTAAAAGTGTATTGCGCCTAATCTCCTCCGAATTTACCTGGTCCCGTTGCTGACTCATATCCTTGCCAACGCCCTAAATGTAAAACCCGTGCGCTAATTATACCGTGCCATTCATTCCACAGCCCTAATTTATCCAGAGAATTTAACATTTCTTCATTTGCTACCTGTTCTTCTAAGAACGTCGTGCATATGTTATCTTGCAACTTTGCAAACCATTTTATACTGGTTGTTTCGCTACGTATGAACAATCATAGACGTTCTGTTAAAACCAAGTCTCCTTTGCCGGTTGCCCAACATGCATTATCTCACTGTAAAGATTTTGATTTTGCTTTTAATCTAACACTTAGTGATACGTTACGTACACAATGCTCTGAAAGTCTACTCAGAGTAGAGAAATGGCAGCTATATTTTTACATAAAGCGCGTATACCACCTGGTTTAAATCTTACATATTAGTTTTTTTTCTTCCCACACTCTCATTTCTAGTTTCATCTGTTTCCATGCATAACGTTACCTTCGATATTCAATATTTACTTTTACCACCTTCACTTGTCTAGCTTCTTGCCATAGAAGAACTCTACTAGTTCGAAATATAACGATTATTAATCTGTGCCTTTTTCTTAGTGCTTTATCCTTTTCTGCTTTTATAATTACTGTTAATTTATATATAGGTATTTTACTATGTGGAAAATCTTTCGCGTCTTCTGGTGTTTTGCGTACGGTAGTCTTAACTATGCCGATACAAATTTAATTGCCTCTTGTAGATCTTATTACTGCGTCTCGCTGCGCGTAGATCTGGCGAATGAGCACCCCAGTCGAGCAACTGTCTCCTTATATACTAAACTTTAATCAATAAATCGTTATTTTTAACGATGCCACGGGGTTACACAGACACATGCAATCTTCGCGCTTATCTTTAAAAGTTCAAACGTACATTTTTCATTGGCTGGTTTAAATTCACTTGCCACGCGTGCCATTCGCTGTTTTTTTTTTTTTTTTTTTTGGAAAGTTTAAAACATTTTATTCGCATTGGATAATTAAAAGGCTAACAGTATGATAGCCTATCGGGATCAAAGCCCAAAGCGGTTTATAAGTCAGTTTATTAATCTTGCAGTAAAAGTGCTTTTAATAAAGAGAATGGGCTCTACATGCGATACTCGGGCTCCTTCTTTCTTGAATATAATTTTATGACCCAATTGCCCTTCCAAGTTTCCAAAACAAAACACCAAAGATCTTTCTCTTATGTTGGCATTCAACTCACGTGTTAACATGCCGTATTAATATACATGATATTTTTTTTAAAAAGAGTTTAATGACCGTTTTCACTACTGAGGCGCCATAGTCGGTGACACTGATGATACATGAGATGAAATGACAAATTGGAAAAGGATTATTAAGGAAGGGAACGTTCCAGGGCTAAGTGTAGCGTGCCTCCTCAGTATTTGCCATTAATAAGGATAAGGGAAACTTCAAAAAAAAAAAAAAAATAATAATAATAATAATAATAATAACAATAAAAATAAAAATCAGGTAGGGCGGTCCAGATGGAAATCGAACCCCAGACCTCCCGCTCACGAGTCCGCGCCTTAACGACTTTGATCACCCGTGGTGGTATATTATATCTATATTACTAGTAACAATACATAACATATTATGATAATTAGGTTTGCGATATACATATTTTATTTATAGTCCAGAGGGAGTGGGCCGTAATAACGACCGTTTCAATGTGATAAATTAGTTTTAACGAAATAATTTAATGGAATAAATTACTGGAAACAAAACTAGAGATTCAGTACCTAACAATGGAGGCGCTGCCGAGTTTTGCAATATTATTAAAAGCAATTTGGTACAGTAATAACTCCCAGTGTTTTAATAATTTGAGACATTATTGATGTTTGTTCTACTGTCAAAATAGCCATTGTTTGCGTTATATTTGAATAATAATACAAGAAGTGAACATAGGTTAGGTACTTTATGGGTAAAGAGTGTGAAAATAGAGAACAAGTCAATAAATACAACCTGGCGGGCACCAACACCCGTCTAGAAAGAGGGCGCAATAAAATCCTTCGCTCCTCAGGATATGCTATAAGTTTACTTCTAAATGGCTAGCTTGTAATTCGGGAGGATTGTCACAGGGAAATAAAAAATAAAGACTACGACATTGACCTACCGATGCCCAGGAAGTCAGAAACCTCTCGTTTTACGACCTCGGAAGCGACAAGGCTATCTTTACCCTCGAGGAACAACTTCTCATAGAGAATGGGTAAACCCCAGAGATGAAGAATTATTATGGTTTTCCAACGAAAGGTTAAAGTGAAAGTAAACAAACCGAAATATATTAGTCCGCTGAGACAATGGCAACACGCAGTTGTGGACTTGGCGGATAATGCATACAGAGGATAGATTATAAGCTTTCAAATAAGCTAAAGGTGTATTAATGTAGGAGGTGTTTTTGAGAGTGGGTAAAATGCTAAAATTATTCACAGCTTTCGTGATTAAGTTTCCGTTAATATTCGCTTTACATTGAAGAAATATTTACTTTATAAGCCTTTATTCTGATTTTAATTTCTAATATTGCATGCACTATTGATGTCTATATTTGTACCATTATTAACTTTTTACATTTTTCCCTTTTATCTAATGACATGAGATGGCTATGAGAGATTATTGTTTGGGAACAAATCTGCGAATTGGCTAATGAAAATTAACAAATGCAGTTTTTTTTGAGTAGTGTTTATCGCCCGTTTTTACTACTGAGGCACCACAGGCGGTGGAACTGATGATATATGAAATGAAATGATATATTGGGAAAGGATATATATTTTTTTTTAAGGAAGGAAGCGGTCCAGGCCTAAGTTTAGGGATTTGCCAGTTATGAGGACTGAGGAAAACCTGGAAAAAACCCGTCAGGGAGGACGGTCCTGGTGGGATTCGAACCCCGCTCACGAGTCCGCGCCTTAACGACCTCGGCCACCCGTGGCGGCACAAATGCAGTTAAAATACTGTATTTACATATGTTGTTAGATACAGAGCATAACAGACTATAGTAGTAATGAAAGATTATGGCGGGCTAAGACCGCAAAGCGTTAAGCGCACTCCCTTTCATAGAACCCAGTTTATTAATACTACCAAATGTTTTTTTTAAAGGATATTAGTGCACCATTTTTTTAATAGTGTTTAACGGCCGTTTTTACTTGTAGGGGCATCACAGGCGGTTAACACTGATGATACATGAAATGAAATGATAAATTGGGAAAGGATTTTTTAACTTTCCAGGCCTTAAGTTTAGGGTATCTCCCCTGCATTTGCCATTTTTGAGGACTGAGGAAAACCTGGAAAAAACCTGAGTCAGGAAGGACGATCCTGGCGGGATTCGAACTCCAGACCTCCCGCTCACGAGTCCGAGCCTTAACGACCTCGGGCACCCGTTGCGATTTAGAGCACGACAGGTGCACGAAAACCCTCTCTTGCTAATGCAAATGTACATTCTTTCTCTGAAGAAATCTCGAAGAGGAAGAACTGTTACGTTCAAAGTACTAAGACACTCTGAAACATAATAGGAGAATCATATATATATATATATGCAATCTTAGGCTTCCGCGGCCGGAGTCAGTCATAGACATGTTCAAGCGAAACCACTGCATAGTGTAACTGGCCGAAATATCCGTCCTCTGGTATGCTGTCATGAGCGGGACCAAGCCTTCGGAGTATGGTTTACAGACCTGCCGCTCTAACTTGACAGTCCATGTTTCGCACACTCCATCGTGTACTATGATAAAGCCTGGAAGAATTAACCGTTACGCTGGCAACACCCGGAAACCAGAAGTATAATGAACTGCTGAATCCGGAAATTGGAGAAGAATTATATAGGATATTAAAGAGGAGGTTACTTTTCTAATTGTTATAGCCTACATTTTATAATGAAACACTAAATGCTCTTTTTTTCTATTGCTTTTGTTTAAATCTCGTTAATTTCAAAGTAAGCTACTATTAAATACTACCATACACAATTTTTTATAGTGGTAATGAATTTTTTATTGTGACAGTTTTAAAATAGACATTTATTAAGTACAACTGCCACATGGGCTTTACGGCCGTACATGCAAATGCCGTCCTTTTAACAATTAAAACATATAATAATCACAGAGAAAGAAAAAAAGGTAACATCAATTGCTATTATTAACTTTGTTTTACATACACATATACAAACCTCCGATAATATTAATATCACATTTTCTGTGAATAATACGATATATATAAACATGAATATAACCCTTACCTCTGAACCCACTTCATTTTATTCGCCTTCCTCCCCAACTCCCTTCTCTTCTCTATAGCCATTAACCTTCTTTGTCGGATCTTTGATAGAAATATTCCCGATTTGTGTGTGTATCTCTCATGTACCAACACTTCCATTAGAATCGAGAAATTGTGATGATAAATGCTCAATTCTTAAAATCTCCGTTTCCCTGCATTCTGCCAGAATATGCCTCCATGTATCGCTTTCTCCGCACAATTGACAAATTCTTTCCCCGAGAGCATTAACGTTTTGTTTCCTTTCCAAGCCCCTAATCTGAACCATGCGAGACCACTTCTTTCTTCTCTGCCACAGATATCTAAATAATGTCCCCTCTCCCACACCGGATGAATTTGAGCCTGCAGGTTAAGTGATACTTTTTCTGCGCATTGAAACTCAATATTTTGCCTATCTGTATCTCGCAAACGTCTGTTAACTATTTTCCAACTATTTCGTGTAATGTCCTCTGCCCTTAACCAAATATATCCCAGTCCAATTTTGTATAAGCCTTTCCTTATTTTTGATGCCAAACCAATATCCCAAAATTTCCTTATTTGCTCCCTTAGATAAACTTCTCGAAGTCCTTGATCCTCCCGTTTTATTTTTAACCAGGACTTAAATGTTCTTAATTTTAAAATTACACTTTCGTTAGAAATAGCAAACTCTTTAAGAACCCCACAATTTGCTGTACCCCCTCCCTACTTGTTGCAACTGTTCTAGAAACTGTGTTTGTGCCTGATTCAGTTCCTCGGAGTTTTCCCACCCCAAAATTTTAGCCCTGTACGCCATAATTGATCTCACTACCGCCCTGTACACCAACTTCATTGTTCTAGGTGTTTCTGGTATTTTTAGTAAAATTTTTAATGCTTCTATATTTTTAATTATGCACTTGCGCTTTGTGTTACCTATGTATTTTTCCCAGTTCCAATTCATAGCTAAAGTGACTCCCAAGTATGTGAATTTCTTAATATTTTCCAGTGCCTGACCTGCATACTCCCACGTCTCTTTCCTACTGTACACTGCATCGTTCTTGAATGTCATTGTTTTGGTCTTCTTCTCAATGACTGCCATTCCCCATTGCGAACAATATGCCTTTAAGTAGTATCGCTCCCTGTGCAGACCCTTAATTGCTGTAGATATCAATATTAAATCATCCACATAAGGAAGAGCTGGTATGGATATGCCTCCTGTATTCGGGGCATCAGATTCTGCAACACAAATTTTGTCTGGTATGTCATCTACAAACAAATTGAAAAGGAGCGATGATAGGATACAGCCTTGCCTCTCTCCTCTCTGTGTTATTACACTTTTTGGGGTCTTTATCGCTTTCATATTTTTTACAGAATTGTATCTTACTATATATTGATTCTAATGCCTTGATTATATTACCCGAGGCTCCTTTCATTTAGGATTTACACCACAATGCTTACCTTTCCACGGAATCAAACGCTTAAAACTGTTACAATAAAGTCCATTACTACTACATATACTTAGACACAAAATATATAAGATATATAAAAAAGGTAATCTTAAATTTTAGTTACGATCTATAAAATCCTGCCAACCTTCAGCACTTGGTAAAGAAATGGCCAGCTGTATTGCCCAATTTATTTGATTTCGAGTTTCTGGGGAAGTACGACGCTCTTATTTTACCATCCCTACCGCCGCTTCTTCTACGTGTATTGCGGTTTGTTATCCTACTGAGGTAAGATCTGTGCCCTGACCTCATCGACATGGGTAGCGAAGTAGTTAAGGCAAGGACTTGTGAGCTGGAGATCTGGAAATCGATTCTCATCAGGACCGACCTGCTTGGTTGAAGTTTTTTTCTTTTTCCCCAACTTTTTCTCAGTCGACATAAATGGCAAGCTCTAGAGAGGCATCCTGAAACATTGGTCTTCCTTCCCTTTAACAAATCATCACTTCATTTCATGTAGCATCAGTGACTATCGCCTATGATACCTCAGTAATGAAAACCGGTGTAAAACCTCATGGAAATATGTTCTATCCTCGGTCTAAGCACATAGAATCAAGGTGTTAAGTCCTCTTTGTTGATAT
The DNA here is from genome assembly GCA_030762175.1 of Metallyticus violacea. NCBI lineage: Eukaryota > Metazoa > Arthropoda > Insecta > Mantodea > Metallyticidae > Metallyticus > Metallyticus violacea. The sequence continues at coordinate 105,006,878 of CM060845.1, read as the reverse complement.
TCCCTTAGTTGTAACGGATATTATTTCTTCCAGCATATAACCCTTGAGTCCCAAGGCGGCACGCAATTCTTATGCATGGAAATTATTTTTTGCTACCTGTAAGAAAATATGTCAACTTTGGATTCTGAATAATTGGTCTCAAATTCGAAGTGGCTTCATTTTTCAATTTGACGTTTAGCCCTTCATCTATTTGTGAGCATCTCAACAACCCCTTTAGGTAACGCTTCGTGCAGCCTGCCATCCTCTATCAGAAACCTCTTCATCAATTTTCCTTGGCACGATTAAGTGCCATACTAAAGCTTGATGGTCAAAATAATGAGGTATATTGGAATCTTGCATTACCACATTAAGTCCAATGACATTTTTACTAGCTGGGCAGAAAGTAGAAGTGTACAGAGGGTGCCAAAAAGTACACACTTCAAGCAAAGAAAAAACTGTGTTAACATAACAAAACACAAACAGAAAATGATGAGCACTAAACATGTTATACTTTTACACTTATTTAAAATGTTTAAAATGGGCATGACCATCGGCGTCGATACACTTCTGAGTACGTTTAACTACTGATTGAGCAACTTTTGCAAAAGTGTCCTAAGCGATTGCAGCACAGTGCCTTGGATAGTGCCTTGGATCCAGTGTACGGGGCTTGTTGCTGTGCAAGGTCTGCCCAGATCTGCCCTTGTGAGCATCGCATACGGTACCACGAGTCTCAAATTTGTCTCGAATGTGTGCAATTGTTACTCGCGTTGGCGATTCTGTTCTGTACACACGTCTCCATTACATTTGAACTTCAACAACATTCTCGGTTTTCCAATACCACTTCAAAATTGCTTCCCGCTGTTCAAACGATAATCTTGGCTCTATTTTTTGTAGCAACGCTGCGACTCATAATGTATGTGAGTCACATCTGTTTACAGAACATCATACTACGCATTTCTGTTGTTTTTCGGTCCAACTTTGAAATATATTAAACAGATATCTACTGTGAAAGTGTGTATATATTTTTGACACCCTCGGTATGTATATATACGTTATGCTATGAAATTTTTTCATTAAAAATCTGTCAGTAGGCATGTCTGTTGTCAGTTCAATGCGATCAGCTAGTGTAATAGCACTCGTAAACAACTTCGCACGTAAAATCCGTGTCTGTCCTGCAAATGCCCGCACAATGCAAATTATCTTTATGTTAACATTACATACATATGTACGATGTATGCCAGACAAATGCACCAGACTTACATGTTTGTTTTCGTTCCGTTTTTTGTACCGAGAGGCAATTTTAATGTAGCACTGGTCTTCACTAATTGCGTGCGCTTTGTTATAATGGTGCAGCGGTCGTCGCTTCATTTTGGAATGCATTCGCGTTTGCAAAACCAGTGCAACATAATTTTATATACGTAATGGTGTCCATCTGCTGCTCATTCGACCTGGATATATAAAAGCACTAGAACTAGAAGGCTCCAATGTGACCACTATACACAATATAAAACAAATATTTCGAACAGGGTTGCTCTTCTTCTTGTAAAAGACAAGTAAACAAAGCGGACTAAGTTGGGCGGTAGCTATACCAACTTGACGGATCAACATAAGAGCCCAGACATAATAAAAAACTACAGAAAACGTCATATTTCATAGAGAAGTATGCTAAAGAAGGCTTGCCCTCACAGGCGGGACGAAAACCTACAAAAATTTCCAGTCCCGAGCGACAGCGAAGAGAGCCGAGCTCCGGAGTCGAGAAAGGAAGATACGGAATGCTTGTAAGAATGTAAATGCTTCATTTATTATTTTTTTTTGTTAAACCTAACGTAACTTTCTGGCTGCAATATTGCAATATGTGTTCCTTATTACAGAACTGAATTTTTCACTTTTTACTACGCGTTGCCTTGTTGGAATTCACAATTAATTAATACACACTAGTCTCGGATAAATCCTAGAAACTGGTAGACGCAGTGGTTTGCTGCGGCTCGCTACGGCCTGACGGCCTACACTTACCTCATTTTCGTAAATATAAATTAACAGGGACGGGTAAGCCATTGTAATGGTGGCAAATCGCCTTTGATTCTAGCAGAAAAAAATCGTAAATATCAATTTATAACGCATTGTGAGCGTGGTACTATAATAGCAAGTAAATTATTGTAACGGTAGCAAATCTCCTTTAACTCCAAAAGAAGAAAAGAAAAAAGAGCTTGATGATGTGACGTTTCGAAACCACCTCTTTACAGTTATAGCATGACTCTCTAACCGTCAGAGCCATCAAGACGTTAAGTTTATATCATCTATCACTTACGCAAGTTACTACGTCGGCTTTCTCCGCTACCGCTCGGGAGTAGCTCGGGACTGGCGCACCAGTGAATTTGTCCTGTCTGTAACGAAAACTTAAAGAAGCTACCCACTTTGTTTACTTGTGCCATTTATATGAAGAAGAGCAACCCTTTTCAATATATTTGTTTTATATTGTGTTTAATGGTTATCCTTATATTAACATTGGAACGTTCTAGATATTTTATTTATTTGTTCATGTTATGAATTAGGTATTCATGTAAATGGGTAACGCATGTGAAGACAATGAAAAATAATTAACTATTTTGAGCCTGTTACGCTCTTTCTCAGTGTAAAGAAAGAAGTAAACAAAATCTCTGAAAGCTGACTAAGGCGGCATCTAGTACCAACCTAGCAGAACGTAACAGTGCAACTGGCAAAGCGGTAAAGTGCAGAAAGCAAAATACATCTGAAATAAGAACTTGAGAGAGTTAGCGAGAAATAATCATCAAAAGTAACAGATATGTGATAGCTAGTACTATTCAACAGGTAAAGAAGATCTATTTTTTTTTTCTGAGCGTCTGTGAATATTCATTCTTAGGGAGACAACTGTGGAAGTCGAGCCAATGAAACGCTTGACCAAATTTACAATTAAGCACATAAATAACGTTACGTTTTTTGAAATACAGTTAGCATAAGGAAAAAAATTGAAATCTTGGTTGAGATTCGGTCTTTATATGAAGAACTTCAGAGAATATCACTAGCCTGCTGTCTTGGTGAAAACAAACCGTTTATATGGAAAACAGCCTGCTGATTTAGAAAATGATATCAGATTTTTCACATCACGTATGGTTTTTTTCCTAATCTGGCATTATATTGATTCTGCTGCTATTTTGATGCGATAATGATGCAATAGCAAAGCAATTCTTGAATGTGTCTGATTATATTAGCGGGTATTGGACAACATGAATATTATTATAGTTATAGTAATGGAAGATTACAAACTAGGTACGATAATATACATTTACATTTATTGATGATTGACTTAGAAATACAGTTTGCTCCCTCTATAAAGTAATTTTATTTTTTTATGATATTAGCAAGCACAAATACAATGCGTTCTTTTTGTGCCTGACAGAATAGATATCCTTTTGGTCTCAGTTCAGCGAAGTTGTAAATTTATTTTTATCAAAGGGGTTATCGTTTTCTTTGTAATACTTTCTTTTATTGATAGAGAACTCTCAACAATTCAAAGCACATAGGTGGATTGTCCCTTTCTTTATCTTCTTGCACTGCTTTCACTTGATTTATGTTCCATCACATCTTCGTCACACATACATTTCTTTCCTCAAAGGTCTTTCTTGAGTTTTGAGAAGAGGAAATAGTCACTGGGAGTTATATCTGGGTTGTAGAAGGGATGGCTTATCTCCTTGAAGCAACATTGCTTCATTGCTTCCTTTGCAACAAGAGCTGTGTTCACTGGCGCGTTGCCGTGAAGAAGGCACACCACCACTCAGCTTTCCTCGCCTTTTCTCTTTGATGGAAGCACGTAGTCTGTGCAGTAGGCCAGCGTAGTACTCCCCATTTACTGTGGTGTTCCTCTCCTTGAAGTCAATGAAGAGTATTCTTTCACAGTCCCAAAAGATTGTAACCATGATCTACTTGGTTGACTGAGTGACCTTGGCCTTTAGAGGCGGTGCTTCGCCAGGTTTACGCCACTCCGTTGATTCTCATTTAGATAAGGGATCATAGTAGTGAACCATAGTTTCATTTCCTGTAACAATGGTTTGCAGAACTTCTCTCTCTCTCTCTCTCTCTCTCTCTCTCACTCTCTCTCGTTGCTACGGCAGAGCTCCAAAATTGCCTGACAACAGATGACTCGTTGCTGATTTTGGTCTGAGAAAGAAGTTTAGGCACCCATTTTTTTTACGGTAGAATATGAGGGGGGTGCTTCCCCATATACACCGTAATCGCTGTTTAATTTCATTTGGAGTACGTCCCTCTTTTGTGAAGAACTTAATAACAGCTCGCTACTCCATTTTGAATATGTCACATAGGCTTCTTTATGCAACTATATCTGAACAATTGAACACAGCGGAGTGGAAGTTACAGCTGGAATTATTTGCTTAACAGATAAAGTATGACAGCAAATAAGACTTTTGCGAAGGCGATAATCCTGAATTGTATGTTATACATCTAAGTAAGCTAATTTGACCTTAATAAGTAAATCGTGACTTAAACGTCTTAATATACTTCATTTAACAGGCTTCCACCTGTTTGCTAACCATTTCAATTATATTCTTGGAATAATCAATATCAAATAATTTTTCTTTCGTTTAAACATGTTTTTTTCCTTACTTTTTAAATTCTAAAACGAATAATATGTATCAGCTTATTATAATTGCAAAAGTAATGGTACAAAAGCTGTAGGAGAGAATTTCATGCTTAGTTTCTAGAAGAACCAGTTCAATTCGGTTTCAAATTGTCGAAAAAAAGTCGAATTCAAGACATTTTCGTTGACAAGCTGCCGAGATTAAATTTTAACGCAGGAAAGAAAATATGAAAGAAACAGGGCTATTCATTAGAAACCTTCTGCTCGAAAGTCTTCAACAAGTTGGTGTATCTGTCGACATTACAGCTACTGTATCTTCATCTTTATAAGATTACTGGGGTACCAGAAATAAAACTCCTAGGAGGCGTTGAAACAAAATATCCGCGAAGCAGTTCACAACATTCAGGAGGATGAAATTTGACTTTTTTTTTTCAAAAATCTTTTCAGAATTAATCAGGTATGTCTGACAGTAGTCAGCAGGCACTTTGAACGTCACCTATGATGGTGAGTACAATATTAATTACTATTATAATAAATAACTAATGAAAGAAACAAAATATCCCAACATGAGCTCCGAGGCGGAGATGAGTTACGTAATAACCTCCCGTCAGCAAAATCAATTTTTAGTTGCGCACTGGAACGAGTACCGTGTAGATGTATCCATAATCTGTTTGGGTATAAATCGGATTCTAGAAGAAATGGAGACAGTGAAAGCGAAAACGGAGGGGGAGATAGAAAATCTGGCGGAAAGAAGCTGCACAGATACGCTCTGTTTTCAGATCATTTAATTGCTTATATCTTATTGCGGAGTAGCATTTGGGAAATGGACAAGTTTAAATACGTCAACTATGAGAGAGTAAGCGCATAAGTGGAGAAATTGCTTTGTCTGTTTCACTTATATGACGTCATCTTAAAATCCACCAATAAAACGAAACAAAATGTTGAATTTTGACCAAGCACAGTCGGATATCGTAGTGAAATTATCGAAAACAATTATCAAATCCGTTATATTAAGCGACGTGCATTTATCTTCTGGTCAGTGCAGCCAACTCTATACTCCGCGATATAATTCCTGAGCACGCATCACTGACCCCTTTTCTGTTTTTTCAGTAATTGTAAATTTAATTAACTTAATGTGTATTCATTCAAGCAATTGTTTTTGCATATTCAGCCTAACGGCCTGAAATAATTTTATAAATTATGTAACAATATCTGCTTAAGTAACCATAAATCTTAATAAATAACTGTTCAGAATGGGAAAATATTTTCTCTGTTTTGATTTGATCAGTTGGTATTAATGAATCTAACAATAGCGATTGTAATAGTCCATTTTCGTCTATTTCAGTTTTACGCTTACTGAATAGATAGGTATTCATAAATAAGTAAGTAAAATATAATTATTATTTATTATTTATAATTATTATTTATTACTTATTTATTCATAAATAAGTATAAGTACAATTATCATTCATAATTGTATAAAAAGTGCGAATTCGAAATACACCGAAGTTGCCTAAAAATGTATACTCACTCTCACAGAAGATATTTATTTAATATATTTCAAAGTTGGACCGAAAAACAACAGTAATGTGTAGTATGAAGTTCTGTAAACAGATGTCACTAACATACACTATGATAACATTGTTATGCGACAGGTAAATCAACAATGAACAAATGAAATCAAGATTATCGCATGATGTTCTGTAAATAGATGTGACTCACATTACGTTATGTTATTACGTGACAGGTAACTCAACAATGAACAAATGAAGCCGAGATTATTGTATGATTTTCAGTAAACAGATGTGACTCACATTACATTATGCTAGAGTAGCTACAACAAAATGCAGCCAAGATTATCGTTTGAACAGCGGATAGAAATTTTGAAGTGGTATTGGATAACCCAGAATGCTGTTGAAGCTCAAAGGCAATGGAGACGTGTACAGAACATACCGCTAACGCGAGTAACAATTGCACACATTCGAGACAAATTTGAGACCCATGGGTACCGTATGTGACGTTAACAAGGGCAGATCTGGGAGATATCGTACAGCAACAAGCCCTGCGCAATGGATCCAAGGCACTATCCTAGACACTATCCAAGACACTGCACAGGACGAAGAGGTCCAAGTGAGTTTCCACCGCGTTCTCCGGATCTAACTCCGTTGGACTTCTACCTAAGGGGAAATCTTAAGAATGTTGTGTACCATAGAAAACCAGCTACATTGGGGAATAAATTGAAACGGCATATTTTGCAATCGCCGAAGACACGTTGCTCGATCAGTAGTTCAACGTACTCAGAAGTGTATCGACGCCGATGGTGGGCATTTTGAGCAACTGTTGTAACTGTAAAAGTCTAAGATGATTAATGTTCATCATTTTCTGTTTGTGTGAATTCAGTTCTGTAATGTTAACACAGTTTTTTTTCTTTGCTTTAAGTGTGTATACGTTATTTGGCACCCTTTGAACCTTATTCTTATTCTATTCTTATTCTTATTCTATTCACGAAATAGTCCTAAACCCGTATTTTGCTCTTCTTATTGGCATTACTGACAATGGACATTCGCTAGATGACTTGAAAAGGATAAGTATTCATAATACAAATGTACAAGGTTTACAATATTGTATTTTATTCTTGAAATAGTCCTAATAAATATCATTCATCTAGTGATATTACTTGTGATAATTAAGAGTATAATTAATAGATGTAATTTAGTTTTTATTGGGACGCAAGCAGTGAATAAATGAATAAGAAAATACTTAGGAAGAAGACATTACCGCTAGGATAGATTACATGTTGATCTGGGGTTGTACTTGGAAACAAAAGAAATCTTTGTTAATTAAGCAGATAATTGTGCATGGTATATAGTCATAATTTTTCGATTGTCTAGAGATATTTATATTTTTAATGAAAGTAAGAAATATTTTGTTAGTAATTACAATTTTAACGGTTTTGTCAAGTGTATATTCACACCAAGGAACTTCAAAAGTTATTTTTATCGTTAGGTCGTTATTCCGTTTGCTTTTTGGGCTGTCATGTTCTAAATGAAATGCGTTGGCTCAGTTGGTAATGCGATCTACACGTGTTGTGTCCAATTTTCTGAAACGTCACTTGGAGCACGTTCCATATACCAGTCATTAAATGGTTAACGGATCGTCATCAGAGGCTCTTCTGATACGCTCAATAATAAGCAGGATCGGACAAGGGATTTGTCATACTCTGGATGACGTAATAATGTGGGAGATGGCGACATAAAACAGGTGTGTGAGAGTAGTTAACTCGATTAGCCCTGCCGCTGTCCAAAATGTCATTATCTTCGTACTTCCAGTTAATTGCAACCTAAGTAACAAATGCATTCCTCTCTCTCACTCTCATTTCCTCTCTCTTTCTCTGTCCCTCTTACTCTGACGTGAGCCTATATATAATTGAAGTAAACCAAGCCAAATTTATTAGTGGTCTAGTTAGATCAAAGTATTCTCAGTGTATTTAGCGGGAAATGTGGGATCTTGAATAATATTTTCTAAATACAAGGCAATCCATAAGTTTCTAGCCTAACCATTTTCTAGGTATGATAAAGACAAAAACTATATTTCACTTTTCAATATACTTACCCTTTATTGCAATACACTATTCACATCTTTCAATTATCATTTAACCCCCCTCCCTCTCAATAGTCAGAAGTCTTGACGGCAAAATGGACATAAACAGCATCCATCACTTCTTCGTCACATTTGAATCTCCTTCCTCGAAGGACCTTCTTGAGTTTTGAGAAGAGGAAATAGTCACTGGAAGCTAGATATGGGCTGTATCCTCCTTTGCAACAAGATATGTGTGCCCAGGCGCGTTGTGGTGAAGAAGGCGCACACCACCATTCAGCTTTCCTCCCCTTTACTCTTTGATGGAAGCACGTAGTCTGTGCAATAGACCAGCATAGTACTCATCATTTACTGCGGTGTTCCTCTTCTTGTAGTCAATGATGAGTATTTCTTCACAGTCCCGAAAATTGGGGCCATAATCTTCTTGCTTGACTGAGTGACCTTGGCCTTTAGAGGCGGTGAAGGCGATAATCCTTATCGGCGAGGCGGGAAACTTATTGAACTACCTCATATATTGTCAATATCAAACGTGTGTTAAGCCACCTGCTTCTACCCAGAAGCGTGAACCTTGATTCACCAATTTACATTTTTACATAAACTGAATTGAAATATTACATCTTTATGGGCGTTGAAATTTTAAAGCCAGTATTGTATTTAGATATCGAATAGGAACTTTGAAACCTATTTTAATTTCATTTCACCCCATCAATTCCACTTACCTCCATTTTAAAATTTCAAGTAACATTCCTATTTATATAAGTGCCTACTTTATCGCCAAGGTTGTTAAGGCACGAACTCCTGAGTGGGAGGTCTGGGGTTCGATTTCCACCAGGACCGTGATGCCTGACTGAGTTTTTTTCCAGGTTTTCCTCAGTCCTCAAAAATGGCAAATGCCCAGGAGGTATTCTAAAGTTATGCCTGGTATACTTCCTTCCTTAAAAAAATATCCTTTCCTAATATATATTTTTCTTCTAATGTATCATCAATGTTCATCGCCTTTAGTGTCTCAGAAGTAAAAACGGGCGTTAAACACTATTAAAAATGTAGTGTTCAATTGACCTTGTAGTTTCATTCTGTCTAAATTCAAACAATAACAAACATTCCGGTTGGTAGGCAACAATAGAAAAAGATGGTTTTTTTAAATTGACATTCACATTAAATATTATAGAATAGAGGTATCATTTGACATTTCAAAATGGGAGTGGTTAGCGTTGAGGGTGAAACGTAAAATGTAATACTCATTGGTTTCATTCCCTCTCAATATTTAGATTAACATGCTTTTGCATAAGTTATATTTAAATTAATTAAATAGTTATTCATATTGAAAAGTTTTGAAATAAAATTCGATATAGTATAATGGAATAAAATAGGGGAGAGGATTTGAAATTAACATAGTTGGAATATTTTACACAAATTGAAAAGCACATTGTAGTGGAAAATGACGTTTATGTTTATGACTGGTTATTACAATATTTTGCACCGTATATTAGTAATTTTAAAATAGCACCCTCCCATTGATGTCTGCAAACCTTCTCTTTTGAAGGTGCCCGGAAAAACCCTTAAGACTTGGCCATGAAAAGTGGGTTCAACAATATGGGAGAAGATTGATAACTCCAGGAGATTTAACAATAACCATTCAAATATAATTTGTTTAATAACCAAATGATGCACATAGCCTGTGCAAAAACTAAATTGGAATTAATAAAGTATAAAAAGCAGCATTAATTTTCATCTTACGGCAGAAGAAAAAGTACAGCAGCAATAATACATTCTTAATGTTTTTAAAATGTCGTAAAAGACAAAGGTTCACACAGTAAATCATAAAAGGCTTGCAAAAAACAAACTATAAACATAATAAAACTTTTATTTTTAAAGACACAAAATTTTTAAATCTGGCCAAAATGGCATATCTTCACAATTGCCCTAACAGTGCACATTTATTGATAATAAATTATAAAAATACTCTTGAAACAACCTGACAAATAAATGAAACCATTATCAATAACATATTTTTATAACAAAACAATCTTTGCTCATCGAAAATACTTGGATCACTGGAAACACACAGTGAAGAGGCTTCCAACAAAATTTCTAGTTATAAAATAGAAAGACACCGAACTCCCGGAGTTTCTTGGATATGCTTTAATTGAAGAGAGAAAGAAGGTATCTCAGGAACTAATCACTTAGCATAGCCATCCACCCTTAATTCTGTTACTAAACAGAGAGCTTCAGTCAATAGGCGAACACTCGTAATATCGAAGGAAGGCAGAAAGAAATGAGGAGGAAAAAGCATAGCCTGAAATATTGGTGGTGGACAACGGATACGTGCAAAAACGGCGAAATATAAATGTGTTACAATATATATAAAACGATTAATATTTATATTCTTTTAGTCAAACTAGTCCAAGAGAAGCGAATCGAAATTATAAATTATAATGGATGGAATTTAACTAAACAATTGGTTACGTATTTTGAAATATAAAGATATATATCAAATTAGATGGGAGGGGAAGGGAATAGCATTCATTTAACTTTGGAATTATTTTCTAAAAATGTTGATGCCCTAAAGCTGTTCAAAATGCTGCTGGATGGTCACAAAACGTAAACTGCATAAATTGTGTTAAAATTAGTTTAAAAATGACTGGTTTACCACAAGACGTTTCTAAAAATGTTTCTTTTGGAACCTTTGATACGTATCATAAATATTAATAATGAATAACAGATCTTTAGTTAACGTTTTTTTAATTTAATTTTCCATTATACTGATATTTTATTTGAGTTTTATTATTGAAAATGAAATATTTATTTTATCTCTACAGTAATTGTGATAGCATTATTATTATTATTACTTTTATTATTATTATTATTAATAGCTTAGTCTAAACTAGGAGTTTTCAAAGTTTTGGTTCGCGGCACACAATGGCCGTGAGGAATATAGCGCCATATCCGTAATAAAAAAGAAACAGCTTTCAATACTATATAGTATAAGTGAATAGGGCTTTTCGTGCTTTGACCTACATTAAAAATAAAAATCACGAGTAATTATTTTCTGTAAATGAAGAATTACGGGGCGTGTTTGTCTACAAGGTTTTCCGTGTAAAACAATTGATCAAAGTAAACTAGCCAATATTTCCCACTGAATTACAATGATATTGTAATATAATTGATTAAACATTTTGAAATTTTGAGTTTGTATTATCTGTTTGCAGTTATTTAAGATTAATAAATAATATTTTTAAATCCTTTTTACCATTGGGAAGTTTTTAAGATTACAAAATTTCACTTATTCTACACAAAACTTTATTTTAATTTTTTAATCGTTGCACTTTATCACATCCCTTGTTAGTAAATTAGTAGCCATACTCCATTCACTTACTAAAACATTTCACCCTTCACACTTTATTTTCAATGTTATTTAAAATACTATGCCTAATCCCAACCGTTTGTTTAAAGTAGGATTTATTGCTCTTTACAAAATTCTTTTACTTATACAAAACCATCTATCGTAGCGAGGGAATCTAGTTATTCGGGACTGGCCTGCTTACGGCAACTTATTCAGAAATTTTAGATGCGGGGGACCAGTGTTTCGGACATAACTTGGCAAATCGGTCTCCAACTTCCGTGAACCACATCAGAAGCATTCTTCTTTATATTATTATGTAATACAATTATGTAGTATTTAATTGTTTATATATTAATCTTTAATTTATGAGATATAAAGAAATTTTAACTCTCCAAAAGTTGTTCACATTCTCCGTTGCAAAGTGAATCTGTTTTTTTATATTCTTTATCTACAATAATGCCAATCATTAAGCCTTTCTTTATTATAAATACTTTTTCAATCTCCGTATGGTCGGAAAACGCTTTTATAAATTTGAGGTTATCATAGATAGAATACATAAAATTTTGTGAATATTTGGGAAGAAAATCTCTCAATGACAGTTAAAGGAAGGAGTAAAACAAACCCCTATTTTTTTTCCAGAGTTCATACTCAGTTTTGATTACGAAAACTATCACTCTTGTAAAACATCATTACTTCTGAAGAAGTCTATTGTCGTGAATACCCAGTACACCTATGTTAGAAGCGCGTGATTTGTCTCTCTATGTATTGTAAACCCTAAAATCAGTTCATTTATCATGAAATCCAACAAAGGAATATACACTGCTATAAGTCATTTTTCACTGGATCGTCTTTCGTGTAGTTTTCCCTATTTGTTTGCTTTCCAAATCGACGCGGGTATTTTCGTGAATCACATTCATAGCACTGTAAAATATTTCAGCAGACTCAAAAAATTAGTTACAATTTTTATGTGCTCTATCTCTATATTTCTATAAAGTTTGCTTGATAGCGTCCACAAGTCCCAAACATGTCACTAAATAATATTCTACGGATTGCAGTGACAAAGGCAAGAATGTATTAATGAGAAAACTTTTTGATATACCAACAAATTCACTAAAATATTTCCAGGTAAAATACTGGCTAATGCAGGGTGTTCGGAAAGCCACTATGCATTTAGAATATGGATGTAAATTACGTTGGAAGATCCAGCCAAAATTAGGTTTTTTTTCAACACAGAATCTTAACACATGTTGGCATTATGGATTTTTCATAGACGTGTGATTGTTTTGTTGCATAACATTTAACTGTTTAGTTCAATTATCATTTAATGCGACATGTATAGTGTTTAGATGCCCAATTTAGTTTTAAATTACGGTGCTTTCAATCAATTGAGGAACGTATTTTTCTTGTTGAACAAGGCTATAAATACTTAGTGCAGGAGTATTTACTGGAAAATTCCCAGAAACATCTGTACCTCATCGTAATGCAGTTCGTCGACTTAGTAAAACATCTCAAGAGATAGTCCCAGTGTTAGAAGGCCACCTAAATTAAACCAAGAGAAGAATCTATGCGATGGAGTTCACCAAAATCACTGTGCAAATTAGCACAAGAAAAACATAGGGCTTGCAACGGCATATAAAGCGGTTAGGAAAACATTGAAATTGTTCCCGTATAAAGTGACAGTAGTGCAAGAATTGAAAGATGCGCATCATGAAAAGAGAATTCGTTACTTTGAAAGGTTTACATCTTTTATTGAAAGGAATAACATTGATATTCTTGATGTCATCCTCCGTACAGACGAGGCCTGGTTCCACCTTGGTGGTTATTTTAACACACAAAACATACGATTATGGTCAACGGGGCATGCTGTACATGAAACGCCCTTGCAAGATCAAACAATTTGAAAGTGGGTAGCAATATCCATACGGCGCATTATTCTTTGAAGAAGCCGTGAACAGTGACGTTATTGTTTAATGATTCAATATTTCACTAGCCAGCTAGAGGAAGGCGAAGTCAACTTCTCGTGGTTTCAACAAGATAGCGCTGCTGTGCACACAACGGACAACACTATGCGATCTTTAGAAGAGTTTTTTTTTTGGGGGGGGGGGCGTGTCATTTCTAAATATTTATGGCCTCCTCGGTCGCCGAACCTTATTCACTTTTTTCTTTGGGAAGCAGCAAAATTTGTAGTTTATTGCAATCATCCATGCACGCTTTGTGGCTTAAAAACATAAATAACTGATACTTGGAAAACTATCACAATCGGATCTACAGAAAGTGTTTTCCAATAAAATTAAGCGGGCTAGGTTTGTATATCCGCCCGTGGACGACATATCCAACACATGCTGTAACTGCAGAGTGACTTTCCAAACACGCTGTAATTGACAAGTTTTAATGGACGAGTCTTCAGCAAATGTTCTTTTATTTGTTGAATGTTAATTAAAACTGTCAAAAAGTTCTATAAACTACTTAACGCTTCTTTTCACTAATGATAACGTTTTGCACACCGCGCTCTGCAGCAGTATAAATTCAATCACCCTTCCGCACTCCCTGTAAAACTATTCATTACAACCAACATAGCAAAATTTACAGTTGAAATAGCTAATGCAGATATAGACTTTTGATGCTGTGGTATATTTACTAATTATGTAATGCTAGATGAAAGGATGTACTTAAAACATTTTGTATGAGAGGTAACCGAAATGGTGCCATCATTTTGTAGGAAATATTTTACATTTTTATTCAGCAGGGAATCGGGGAAATAATCTAGCCGAGGTGGAAATCGGGAGAGCTCGCTTTATCTGCTTTTCCTCCTGCGCTTTTGAAGCTGGCTTCGAACCTACTTCCTAACCCACCAAAAAGATGTGAAGTTTTGGTATCTGCACAAGCCAATATAGTAATATAATAATTAAAATCTGTAACTAATCTGTTTATTCAGTAACTGAGAATGATCACTGCAAAGCTTCTTGCTTATGAAAACATAATGTTAACACTAAGACACTTTCGAACTGTTGTGTAAAATATCATGTACTCTATAAATGCCAACAATATCACTAGCAGCTATCTCACAATTCCCGTTAAATTTTTAAAGCATCTAGAGGCTTTGAATAACACATGACATGGTCATAAATTGACATGATCATGCAAGAATCATGGAGTTTCTGGAACAACACGTCATTTTGTATTCGCGCATATATCTGGTCCCTGCTATAAACGTGAATTTCAAAAGCGATATGGGGTTAGGACGTCAGTAACGGCCCACTTTGCAAAGTGTTATGGCTAATTAAAGGTGCATGACGTACTGTAGTGCAGCATCACCATAGCAACTGCGCCAACTAGATATGGTACTTAAAATAAACAACAGGCAAATTGTCAACACCATGACTTCGGACTTCAGAACCCCAATTTACGTCCGCACTGCAGGGAACAAACAAAATTTGCTACTACGACTCTAATCCCAGAACTGAAATCCGTTACAGACACAAAGCGAAGTAATACATAATGAGTACAAGAACGTTAACGACCTCGGAGGTCTAATCTGTGAGAAGCGGTCCAGCAAAAGCTAAAGGTAAAAAAATCTGTTAGCCTTCTGCGATTTTAAAAATTGGATAAAATGCATCCATTATGAAGTAGTATGGGCTCTGGGCGTGACACGTTAGGAAAATTATTGGTTTAGTGCTTAAAAAGTGAATAATTCAAGGAACAACTAAGTTATTTTATAGTTATCAGTTCCGATAATGCTGAAATAAACTTTCTCTAAATCTTTTCAATGGAATTTTATTATTTTATCTCAAGTATAATCTTTCTTAGATAACTTTATTATTAAAGAACAGTTCATAACTTTCAGACAATGTACATCTCTGACTAACCCTTTTTAATGATTAAGTAATTTTGGATTTTAACGGCCCTGAATTTCCAGATAAATAAAACATCTCCCGGTGAAACACGAAATGCACCTACCGTAGTTTAGCATCAAACAACTGTAACATACCAAAAAGGTTTATATCATAGGTCTCTTCCGCAGAGAAAAATAGCTCATACACTTTGTAGTCACCGACTCTGCAGCATCAGTTTTTCAAACCATTAGGAAATGGATCTCGTGTTTTTTATCCCATCCTTATTATTTCTATTCATTTTTATATGGAAGAGCTATTTTTTCTCATTCATTCCTCATATTTTCATATTTACAATGGGGGTTGCCAATGTGGGGAAACTAGTACATATATTGTAGCATAGAGATGGATGGTGTTCGATGTGATGGTTGGAGATTTGAGCGTGAGGAAAAATTTGTTCTGCCCATGCGCAAAAGGGCAATGAGTAGTATTTTCAACGGGTTTCTGGCAGGCGAGTTCTGGAGTTTCAAGAGAATGAACGTTGCACCGTCTGCTCCGATAGGGTCATCTTACGAGGTTAGTACATATTTAATTATACTAATAATATGAGCTAGTACAATTTGAAAGTATTAATATTTTAGAGATTACGTCGATCTGTTATTTTTTATTTGTTTTCATTTGATTCTAGTTAGTAATGGATAGGATTTTTATAGATAAGTGACGCAGTTAATCCCCTTGTCCGGTCTAATGATGAAGAAATAATTACAGAATTATACCTAGATGAGTAGCTCTGGCATAGGCAGTGACTTAATTGGTGTGAGGTGCCGGGTATATTTCAGACATAATTAGCGCGAGGCGCAGGGTGTATTTCAGACAATTGGTGTGAGGCGCCGGGTATATTTCAGACATTATTGGAGGAAGGCATGGGGTAGATTTATTGATATAATTTGGTGATAAGCTATATTTTGGTGACTTTTAGTATTTTGTGCATTTTGATAAAGTTTCAATTCTTGTAACGGACTGAGGTATGGTGTAGGAGACAGACTTAATTATCAGGTTTTTAGTAACTAAATTTTGGGTAATCTTACTTTGGCTAGGTACTTCTAATAATATATAATTTAATTTTGGCGGATGGTGTGCCTTCTCTTTCTCCGTTCTTCCTTCCCCATAGTTTTACTTCTTTCTTTTCTTTTTCCTTTTTCGTTTTTTATAGTATATAAGTTTCCTTTTATATTCTTTTCTCTGCCCTTTTAAACGCTTTTCTAATTTTTTTTCTTCCCTTTTCTGTATGTATCGTCCCAAAATAAAAGAAATAAAGTAGTTATTATTTAGTATTCTTTATTTATAATAAGGGATTTGACTGCAACAAGCAGAGAATATTTTGTTCTTATAACTAGTAATTTCTGCATCGCTATCAAGAGATTGTTTTTTAAAGTTCTAAGTGTACAACGAAGGTCGAGAGGCCAATATTTTGTTTCAGCTTACTATGAGTGTCATTCTTTAAGTACCCTAGCATTATTTGATAGCATCATATATTCGCTAAGTCCCATACCATCATAAAATAATTCGTTCTGCAGATTTCTGTACAATTTACTGATTTGTGTGTGTGTGTGTGTGTGTGTGGGAGGGGGGGAAACAGCCTATGGGTGTCTCTGTATAGCAATACTACCACACGCAAAATCCAGCACGTGACGCAGGATCTTAGTGATCTATTAAATGAGATAATAAAATGCATGGAATTTGGGCTACAGCTAGATGAGGCACAAACATTAACCACGATTCAAATTTGATTTCTATGTATGGTTTAGTGGTAGTAAATGGTGCTATGGAAGTTCTTCTCTTTAGAAAAACTATTCAACGACTCAATTTGATGTGGAGGAGGTTGCAGTATATATTTTGATCCTGTTAAAAGAAACAACTGCGGAAGAAAGCATGAATGTAATATCATTACATAAAATTATTTTATGCTTTGTTATATTTTTCCTATTGGAACTTACTCTAGGGAACAGAATGCACTTTCTCACACGAAGGCATTTCTGCTGTTCTCGAGTACTCTCATGCAGGGGAATCCGGATAGTGTCGTCTCTTTTAAATTATTGGCAATTAAAATTTAAAGGCAAGATACTTTTAAAGCAGCCTGAAGGATGGGTGGCGGGGTTTGGGGACGGAGTAAGGTGGACTGGGAACGATCGGAAAGAGAAAAATTGTGGGAAGATGGAAGCAGATGTTCTCTCACAAACCGTACTAAGTAAAAAAGAAGAAAAAGGAATAAATAAAAGGAACAAAAAGACGGTTGAAATAATGAGCATTCTATAAAATCGACTGTTCCACTGGTTATGAATAGCGTTCCCAATGGAAGCATAGAATATCATTACTGAACTTTGCCATTTAAAAGGATCGGCGCCAATAGTATGCCCTTTTCGTTATCAATGTCCAATGCTGCAGCGAGAGAAAGGTTTATACATTATGAAATATTTACTTTGAATGTCACTAGTACTCCAGATGGGTGATATTTTCCTTTTTCCAACGTGATAACCCCCATGAGGAATTATAACCAAGTTGGTATTAAAGTTTATAACTCTGTGTTTAAGAACTTCCTGGTTTCTGTCGAAATTTAAAGGTCACAGGAACTAAAGTTGGAGTGTCCATTAGAGAAAGTTCCACCATTTGGATTATATAGTAATAAAACACAAGGGAAAGAGGTTGAACTGAGGGCAAGAACGAGCAAATTTTGTGAAAAAGCACTTTCACGTGAAGTTTCTAATTTAGCAGATACAAAGATTCAGTCAGCACTATTAAAATTGTAATTGCAAGTATATATTTTCGTAATAGTGATTTTGAGTTCAATAGGCGATGATATATAATATAAATGAAAAAATAAAATAACACTATGTAACGAAAATAATAGCTAATGAAGCAGAAATGATAAAACACTTAGAAAGTCACAGATTTAGTATCGCAATATTTCTAACAGCTTGTGTTCTTCTTAGGCAAGAAGATATAGTGTTGTAAATATTGAATATCGAAGGTAACGTATTGCATAGAAATAGGTTAAACAAGCAACAAGAGTGAGAGAGAGAGAGAGAGAGAGAGAGAGAGAGAGGAATATAAATATATTTAAACCTTGTGGTATACGCGCTTTATGCAAAACTATAGCAGCAATCTCTCTATCTCTGAATAAACTTTCCAGCTATGTGAGTCGGCAACGCATCAATAAGTGTTAAATTAAAAGCATAATCGAAATCTTTACGGTGAGACAGGGCATGTTGTGCACCGGCAAGGGAGACCTATAATTGTTCATACGTAGCGAAACCGCAGTAAAAGTTAAACCAATATAAAATGCTTTGCAAAACTCGTCGCCAAACGCTTTGTAGCTTTATTAGCACACAAACAATATATGCAGAATTTTCACAACTCCCTGAATTTCTTGTTAAATAGGAACTGCACTCACTTCATTTCCTATAATTTCAGTCTTCTCGATTGCTTTTCAATAACTGCACCAATTTTCTCAAATTTGTTTGCCAGCTCATGAAATTATTTTAAAGAGCAGGATCCATTTCTCAATGCATGCTTAATAGTACTCAATAAAGCGAATGCTAACGCTTAAAGATAAAACCAAAAATTCGAAAATTTCTATCAGTATTCAAAACAACTGTTTACGCAAGAGTAACAAGCTACCATAGGAACAAATGTCTATAGAAAAATTCCTGGTCCCTCTATAGCATAATGCTTGATATACAGAGCTATTCAAAAACAAGGAGCAGAATTCAAATATTTATTTATTCCAAACTACAAAAGATAGAAACACAATTCTAACGTTCCTGGAAAGAGAAAAGTTTAATTTTCACTTTTTTATGCATTTAATATGAGCACCATATGTTACACGACAAATATCATAACGGTGACTCATTTCTTGCGACACACGATTCAGCTGGCCTGTAGTTATCGAGTTCACAGCATTAACAATTCGATGTCGCAGACTTTCAAGTGTCAGGCATAGGGGGATAAAAACACGGTCTTTTACATATCCCCACAGATAAAGTTGATGAAGTTGATCTTCTGTTCCTCCTCTTCCAGTCCAACGTCCTGGAATGGTGTCATTCAGGTAACGTCGGACGTGCTTAGAGAAATGAGGCGGTGAACCATCTTGCATGAAGATGAAGTCATCTTCAAGTTGAGGAAATAATCCGTTTTGAAGCATGTGTAGATAGGTTAGTCCTATCACAGTGTTCTCCATGAAGAAGAAAGGTCCATAAACTTTGTTTACAGATATGGCACAGAAGACGTTAATTTTCAGTGAATCTCTTTCATGTTGCTCAAATTCTAACGTTATGCCGATTAACTTTATCGGAAAGATCGGAAAAAATTATTCGTTCAGAAAAATTGTCTTCTTCCATATCATCTAGTATGCTAATGCAAAATTCGTAGCTTTTGTTGTGGTCGTCAGAATGCAACGCTTGCAATAACTGCAGTTTGTACGGCTTCAGGTGCAGACTGTGTTTCAGAATTCGCCATACAGTTGGTTGAGGAATGTTAAGTTCCTTGCTTGCTCGTGCTGTGGATTCTTTTGGGCTCTTTTTGTAAACTGTACGAATACGCTCGACATTTTCATTCGATGTGCGTGGACGTCCCATGCTTTTCCTTTTGCAGATGTAACTATTTTCTACGAATTTTCGATACCACTGATAAATCTGCTTATGCGCAGGCGGGTTTTATTAAATTTACGGCGAAAAGCACGTTGAACTCCAATAATGAACTCTAGTTTTGCTAATTGCAACATACAAAAAGCCTTTTTCTGTTGTGTCGCCATCTTACTACAGACAATCAACATGGCAAGTAACAGCGCCAATGCGGTTGTAATTGGAACTTAGACCTGAACGGTCTAAACTTTTGTCTGTCCAGGAACGTTGGAATTATGGTTATGCGTTTTGTAATTTGGAAGAAAGAAATGATTGAAATCTGTTCCTTCTTTTTGAATAGCCCTGTATATGAACCAAACTGTTAATATATACATGAGATACTGCCAATTAAAACAGGATAATTTACTTTTGAATAGAATATAGTAGCAATAATTTGTGAATTAGTGTGAAAAAATGCATTTTTCTTGTTCTATCTACTTTAATTACTTCTTTTGAAGTTCATGTTTTATCCAGGAGTTTAAAAGTACAGTGAATCTGGTATCAACGAAACCAAACACACATCAATGAAGCTCCTAAAAGTGTAGTCAAAATATAGAATTCCAATTAATTACTTAGTTTATACGTTGCCAAACATTCTTTAAATCATTCAGCACGTTATGGGTAGCTCTTTAAATATCTGTATATTACTTTTCCAATATGTGCATTTTCACGTGACCCACAATCTTGGCTTTTGTTCTGTAATTACTTCGAACATGCCGAAATAACAGTGAAACTTTTGTGCTAGGTTATATATTGGGGCAAGCTCTTGAGTAAATACAGCTCCTTCTGTTTGGGTCCAGTTCCCTTTCACGCTCCACCTGTTTTGACGGTTATTGTAAAGAAAAACCGTCTTTTCTTGTGCTGCTGTGTAAAAATCAAAACTAAACGTTTATGTGGGAGATTGCTACAAGATGTGCACGCACCGGACAGAGGCACATGTTTTATTCAACTTCTGCCTGAGATTCTCTCTGTATGAGTTTTTGTATGCAACAACGGAAAGGGTTGAGGGGGAAACGTGTCTACCTACCTGCAATGCGGTACAGTCTAACGTTGAGGCGGGCGGCGGACAAAACAAGTGTCAGATGTGGGACAGATACACTGTCTCCTGCATTATTTAAAGCCGTTCTAAGGAAACAGATTGCTAGACCCGCTGCCCATTTTAGTGACATATCTCACAATGCTGTGCGTGAGCTGGAAAAATGAACTCTTTAAAGCTGTTAAGTGCTGCGAAAGCATTAAAGCATATTTTAAACCGCATATTATTTAGTCCATAGCAGAATATTTTAAGTCGACAGCCTAAATTCATGTTTAAAACTATAAAAAGTCATCCTATTAAATAATATATTCTAATTTATCTTAATTTTAAGATTTTGAAATATTTCTTGTACCTATTAAACCCTATCCTTTTTAGTAAACATTTATGGTGAATTCAATATAAATAAATAACAATTCAGCAAGTTTTTAAACATATAAATAATAAACACGTTGATATTTTTGCAATGCCAAACGAGGGAGATGAAAAGACAAAACTTTGGTGCAGTGTGTCTGTAGTGCTGCAAAGTTAATTTATAAATACTATGCGAAAGGGGGCAAAATGCAAAATATGTATATCAAATCAGTATAAATAATTAGTATAAATAAGTTTTTAAACATATAAATAATAAACAGGTTGATATTTTTGCAATGCCAAACGAGGGAGATGAAAAGACAAAGCTTTGGTGCATTGTGTCTGTAGTGCTGCAAAGTTAATTTATAAATACTATGCGAAAGGGGGCAAAATGAAAAATATGTATATCAAATCAGTATAAATAATTATGTGAAGTTATGCTTAACAACAATTCAAGAAAGTAAAACTCCAAGGCAGTGTTTTCAAAACTGTGTTCCATAAAGAGATTTTATACATGTAAGGTTTTGAAAAGAATAAAAAATCTGGACAAAATCAGTAAAAGCTTGCAATAGTACAAGAGTTTAAAAAATAACTAGATTTGGACATGTATGGGAATATCTTGAACGAGTTATATGTTGTTATACTAACTTTGCTTCATAATTTAAATAGTTATTTTTCGTTAGATTTTCATGAAAAAATGAAATACATTTTTTGTGTTAGAAGCTATCGCAAAATGCAGTTTATTTGGCCTTACAACGGTATGAATACTTGGTTAATTTAATATGAAATTATACAGAGTGCGGCAGAAACCATGATCCATTTTAAATCGTGCGTTATTGTTGGTCACGACTTTTTAGAGAGCTAATGTTTGTACCTTTGCGTAGTGCAGTTCAAAGCATTTTCTGTACGTCATATTACATGACCTTGGCCGCATGCTCCGCTGCACATACTTGGCAGTCAGTATGGGGTACAGGTTGATTAAACATTGTGCTTTTGCCATTGAAAAGTTTTCAATATGGTAATTGTGTTGTAAGAATGCAGCTTTTGTTTCGGCAACATTTCGACATCGGCCAGATTGGACAAACTCTGTCACGGAAGGCGATTACGAAATGGGTCAGGCAGTTGCCTGACATCTGCTTGAAATAGAGCAAAGTTCAACAAGTTAAATGTTGCGCTAAAGCAGCTCTTACTGTTGCCATGTTATGGTGTGCGAACCGTAGGTGACCTACCAGGTGGCATCTTGTTTGTTGCCGAAAAACTGCGTTCTTACGACTCAATCACCACATGTGAAAAACATTTCAATTGTGTGGCCGCCACGGGTGGCCGAGGTCGTTAAGGCACGGATTCGTGAGCGGGAGGTCTGCGGTTCGAATCCCGCCAGGACCGTCCTCCCTGACTGGGGTTTTTTCCAGGTTTTCCTCAGTCTTCATAACTGGCAAATGCCGGGGAGGTACCTAAACTTAGGCCTGGAACGCTTCCTACCTTAAAAAAAAATATCCTTTCCCAATTTATCATTTCATTTCATGTATCATCAGTGTCCACCGCCTGTGGTGCCTCAGTAGTAAAAACGGGCGTTAAACACTACTCAAAAAAAAAAAAGTTCAATTGCAAATGCACCATGTTAATTCGATCTGCACCCCACACTGACTGCCAAGTATGTGCAGCGGAGCGAGCGGCCAAGGTCATGTAACATGGCTTACAGGAAATGCTTTGAACTGCATTGCGCAAAGATGCAAACATAATCTCTCTAAGTCGGTCCTGGTGGTGTAGTGGTAACCATACTTTTGCCTCCTAAACCCAAGATTCCGGGTTCAAACCCGACCAGGATCGATGAATTTTTTCGGGTGTAAAAATCCTAAGTATGGCTTCCTTCGAAAGGGAAGTAAAGCCGTGGGTCCCGTGTCGTATATTTACGGCACGAAAAAGAACCTCAAGCCTGAAAGAAGAGGCCTCTGAGCAAAATTTGTCGGCCATTTCACTCCCTGAATTGAATGGGATGCTGATGATCTGAGTTGTTAAAGAGTGTCCATAAATAAACAAATAAAAATAATCTCTCTAAGAAGTAGTGACCAACAACAGCGCCGATTTAAAATGTGTCACTGTTTCTGCCGCACTGATAAAAAATAAATTTCCAAATAATTATTCAATATATAACTTTTGGTGACAGTAAAATACGAGTTTCAGGTTTTGACAGATAAACTTAATTTATCCTTTTTCCCTTTTCGACATTTATTTATGAGAACCAGGGTTCTCTGCTTATGCAGGCAGTAAAACAAATTTACGTCTCAATACAGAGCCCAGATATGCCTATACAGCCGGATATGGCTAAGTTATATAAATTAATACAAGATTGCCTCTTGCAATAGTATACTCCTTTTACAGGTGCAACTGCCTTTTTCAATTGTTAAAAGAGTTTTAGGTACGATATTTATGATGGTATATTACGGTTTTTAATAAGTTCTTTTAGGTTGTTTGAAAATGTGTTGCCTTACTTTTTTTTGTTAATGTTTTTGAATGAAATAATGCACGTTTCGCACATTTAAAATTCTAAAATCTAAATGTTTACCTTCTATCGTTAAACAGTAGGGTCGCAGGTAAGGTTAGCGCTCCGTGATGAGCTTTTCTCTTGAAAAGTATTCACTGGCGTTAAAAAGCTTGGGAACCTCAGGCTCAAAGAATATAAAACATTTTAATAGCTGGTATACTCTTAAGAAATACAAAATATATATACCTAGTTTTAAATTCTGCAGCGGTAATTTTAAAGCAAACTTCAAGCTTATCATACTTATTGTGGTTCACTCGGAAGACCGAAGTAAAGAGGGTACGGCCTCGTGATCGGGAGATGCGAACTTTGAATCTCACCAGGACCCAGTTCCCTGACTGAATTCTTCTCCAGGTCCCTTCAGTCCTCGTGAGTAGCAAATGCAAGAGAGTTATGTGAAACTCAGGCCTGAAATACTTGCCTCTTGAAAAGTGTCCTTTCCCAATTTAATATTTCATTTCATGTATCATTAGTGTCTACGTTCCTTGCTGCCACAGCAGTAAAACGGTCGTTAGCACCATTAAAAGAGAGAGAGAGAGAGAGAGAGAGAGAGAGGGAGAGAGAGAGAGAGAGAGAGAAGGAAAAAGAAAGATAAATCTGCTATAAACACGAGGCTGAAAGAATGCAATATGGTATTGATGCTAACTTGCTTGTCGAACATGGAACATTCGCGCTTAGGTACCATCAGGTCAATTGACTATACGTTACTAGGTAATAAAGTTGATGAAGGTGAGACTGGTGAAGCAGTTATTAGACCCGACGGTTTTTTCTTGTTCTCATTGGAGTTTTAACAGTTCAAATTCCGAGAATATAAATTCACTGATTTTTTTTTTAACAAAACCGGGACAGGCAAGATTTCTCAGGAGAGCTATCTTCATGTACTTACCAGAAGTCATTTGTGTTTTCGATCTCGTGGTATTTTTAGTGAAACGTTAAAAATAAACAATTTGAGAGTGACGTGATCGCCTCCTTCATTCGTCTGTGAATATCTTCCCATTCTCCTTTTCCCCGTTCGCTATGCTTAGTGACTAAAATACCACTATTTAAAAAGGGCAACATTTGAGAACGCTGTCTCCACAATAGTTTACTTGGAGTAGGAACCGGCCAGCAGTAATAGGACCTGCCAGAAAATCCGACGGAGGACGAGGATACACCAGCCACAGAATCAAAAAATATCAACCATCACTTTGTAGATCGTCCTGAGAGGATTCCTCCTCCTAACCCACTCCAGTCTCCTAGCCAGAGGGGTGACAAAACCCTGAGACCCAATTTATCCAATAAAATTAATCCACACCCCCACAATACCGCTCCATTGGCTAGGAATCTACATGCGATTTCTGGGGTTGTTTGTTGACAAGCAATTTCAACATTCGTGCAAGACGCCATCAAGAGTAATATTAACAGCTTTGGATCCAAAAAATAAAAGACAAAAGGTTATGTTATGTCTGAGTGACACAGTAACTACAAATTTGGAATATTGTTACTTCAACCTTTCTTTGCTTACTCTCAATATAGTTTAGCATTTGTTTATAACTGCCATGCTAGTAGACATTGATGAAAAGTTTAAGAAAAACAGATTTTGGGGAATTGGATTAAAGGAAACCTTCCAGCTATTTCTGGGAACTGAGGAACACCTGAAAGAATATCTCAGTTAGGGAGGACGGTTCTGGCGGGATTCGAACCGGAGATCTCCTGTTCACAATTCATTACCTTAGCGGTCATTTTGCACTCAATTCTTAATGCATATAGCTACTATAACTGAAGAAATTGTCAAAGTAAAATAGATACCCGCAACAGAAGCTTATTGTGTACCTTAAACATATGCATCGTATCACACTGTAAAAAAATAGCATGCACATTAATTAGTTTATATGGTTCTGTTACGTGGCACGACGTCTGTGCCATTTTTGCGCGAATTTCCTTCTCGATCTAATATTACCCCTGTCTCCTTTATGTGTCCTGTTTACCCTGGCCATTTCAGAATATCTGGCCAGCTAATGATTGCTTCCTCGCCTATCGAAAGCTCTGTTGTCATATGACGTAACCATTCAAACAAGCATTCTCGTCTTTCCCTCACACAAAGGGTCTTTTCCGGGAACTAACCCTTACCCGTAGTGAACTTCTCGGAGCTAAAGCTGCAGTCCCGAGCCCCATCCGAGTAATAGCGGAGAAAATAGAATGTAGCGTGACATTCACACACATATAGCCCGATAATTAGGCTTTCAAGAGCAACTGCATGATAGCTCAGACGGTTAGAGCGTCATGTTATAATTGTGAAGGTAACGGTTCCGAATTATCACGTCCTGATTTTTTTTATGTCGGAATTAAAGGAAATTTGTGTTAATTACAACGATTTACTAGCACATAATGCACCATAAATTGATATTTACGATTTTTTTTCTGTTGCAATCAAAGGAGATTGCAGTTTTTTAACCGTTCCTATCACTTTATATTTACTAAAAGGAGGTGAGCTAAGGTCGTAGCGAGTCGCAGCAAACCTCTGGATCCATCGGTTTCTAGGATTTACCTATGGTTAGCGTTAAGATTAGTGTGTGTATATATGTCAATCAATTACGAATTCCATTAAGAGAAGATTTGCCACCGTTACAATATTTTACCTGCCTACTTAATAGCACACAATCCCCTATTAATTTATGTTTACAAAAAGGAGGAGAGCGTAGGCCGTCAGGCCGTAGCGAGCGGGCTACAGCAAACCACTGAATCCACTGCTTTCTAGGATTTACCCGAGATTAGAGTTAGGGTTAGTGTCTGTGTATATATGAATTACGAATTCCAATAAGACAACGCGTGGTAAAAAAGTGAAAAACTCAAGCGGCCACATGAACAGTGTGCGCTATCTTCCGTTCGCGATTGAGTAGTTCGGCTCTCTCCGCTGTCGCTCGGGACTGCAGCTCTAGCAGCTGCGAGAATTTCGCTATGGGTAACGGCGATTTCTCCGGGACAGCCTTCTCTTCAAAATTGTTACACTCGGAGGCTGCTACAAAGAGTAAGCCCTGTGTTTTATTGTAATGTAGTAAAATGTATTTGGATAAAATGTATGTGACTATATTAGCTTAAAGTTGCCTTATCTAATGCTCCTAATGAGTGGGGAACTTGGAATTGCAAGCCAATTAATATAATTTATTTTAATTAATATAATTTAATTGGGGTTGTAATGTAGTAGGCCTCATTGTGATGTACTCTGGGTAACGCTAAATATACTGCAACTTCCGGATCTCTCCTAGTATTCTTATGATATATTCTAATTTTGTGCAAACCGTCCCCATAAGTAATCCGAAGATTTCAGGCTGGAGTCAGAATTATAACGAAAAGTTTCTTCCGGGCTTAGAAACCGTGGTCCGTTGAAGCTTTGATATTCAAACGTTTCATCAGTGACGATGATGATGCGCACGAAGTCTACAAAACCCTATTAACTCTAACAGAAAGGGAGGGACTCTCAAACTGAATAGACGCAGACGAAAAGTGGCAGGCTGGGTTAGTAACCAGCCTGTGTACAGTTTCTATGTTCATACCCACGTGTGGGCTTAACCATAAGGTTGGATGAGGGATGTAGGTTGTTTGTGAGGTATTTGGATTTTTTGGGGGATAGTGTAGCCAATTATCCTGACATAAAGAGTGGGTCTAGCGTCGAGAGGTTTTCGCTATTATAAGCATATTCTAAAAGCCTTTGCAGGTTTTTAGCATGCCTATATTGCTGCTGAGGTGTTGTATGTAAGTGCAATTGCAGAAATTACTTAGTAATTTCAGTTGTAGGACAAACTGAATAAAACCTGGCATTCGATACTCGAGCATATAAAACAAGCCCAAACACACACGAACCAATCAGTTATAGAAGCGGAGGTGTCCTGTCCACCGAGCGCACACACCCTGTTCCAGCCGAGCCAATTCCTACGAACAGCCCGTGTATAAATACGACTCCTCCAGCCAGCGGCGTCGGTCCTGGTGGTGTAGTGGTTACCATACTTGCTTCCTAAACTAAACCCAAGATCGCGGGTTCGAACCCGGGCAGGACCGAAATCCTAAGTATGACTTCCTTCGGAAGGGAAGTAAAGCCGTGGGCCCCGTGTCGTACATTTACGGCACGAAAAAAAAAAACCTCAAGCCTGAAAGAGAGGCCTCTGAGCAAAATTTATCTGCCGTTTCACGCCCTGAATAGAATGGGACGCTAATGATTTGAGATGTTAAAGAGCGTCCATAAATAAATCAATCAAAAATCCAGCCAGCGATTCAGTTGTGCCTGAACGTTCACCACGACAACTTAGACCTGGTCTCTCGTCAACAATAAATGTGAAATGAGGTGTATCACACCCCCACCAAACTAATGACGTAATGTTTTAAATAGGGCTAATATTTTTTTGTTCCGCTAGCCACAGCACTTTTTGCCCTCCGCAGGGTGTTTGTTGCCCTATAGTATACATGGCGCCAGGATTGTTCCAGCATTAACATTAGGGCACATATGTCACACCTCAAATCCTTCACATCACTGTTATGTTTACACTTGGAGAGCTTCTGTATCTTGTAAAATACAAATCATAACAATAGCTTCTTCTGTTTTTAAACGGTGAGCATTTGTTTCTTTACACCTCTAAGTGGAGCACGCTATACAGTTGCGGCCTCTGGTTGAGTTGCTGCTTTGCACAATCTAAAGATTTATATGAATGTTATTATAAACAGCGCGTTTTTTTTACCTATAAATGTGTACAGAAGGAACCAACCTTTCCTTAAAAACCTCGGCCATAAATAATACAGATTGTCGCTCTATTGGAAGTGACAATTTTCCTGCTCATTTGACTCGGAGCTGGTAGTGCTTGTTATACAGATTGGCTCAATTCACGTTTCCCTGTTCCAGGTGTTGGTCATCGCAAAGCGGTTGTGATTTGCTGGCTGATTGGTGATCCTGAGCTTCTCCGAAACCTCATCCTGTTTTACATATTTATTTCTCTTTGTGTAAATATGTATGGTTCGTTTTAAATTGTTGAATACATCTAATCCTGTAGTAAACAGAAATCTTTTAGATTTAATTAATCTAATGTGGATTATTATAAATCTCAAATAACAGCATTAAATGTAATGAAAATTGTGACACCTTTATTTCATATTTGTTTTTTTTTCCTATGTATTGAGCGTATCTTGCAAAGCAAGTTTTTTTATGAACTTTCTGAAGAAGAAAATTAAAAATTTAAAGCAATTTAAATATTTAAATTGAGTAAAGGATAAATTTTAAGGACAAACTATGTACCTAAGAGGATGACTGGATTTGTGGTTATAAAATATGATGCAGACCCTCCTATTTTCTATGTGTATTATTTGGTGGCGAAAATCATGGGTTGGGTCTGAGCTGCCATGGACTTTAAGGCGTACGTAAGGAGCATGATAAAACTTATTTGTCATCAAATGCTGGAGTTTGCGGAGGTTTAACTAATTTCTGTTCAGAATTACGAATGTATTCTCACAAAACAACAACCAAAGTGCCCACAGTCTAAGATAGCATACCGAATATTTCAAAATATGCTCGAGAAATGCCAAGAAAACCTTGAAAAGGAAAAAAGTAATAGAATCAGATTTTCTAGTACACAAGCAGATGAGACAAGGTATATTTCAAACTTACCTTCAAGTGACCAATGAGATGTATTTAGGTTACAATAATTTTTCTCAAGTGGCCAGTAAACATCTCTGTAAAGTGTTCAAAAATGGCCTTTAAGTGACCAATAAACACCCTCCAGTAAACGATAACTACCCTCATGTCTTTCAGAGTGCAAATTCTACCCTCAAGAGGCCAGTAAGCATCCATTCAATGCACAACAATTATCCTAAAATGATCAGAAATAAGTAACTTTCCTCAAGTGACCAGAAAGTATGCTTTCAGTGTGTACAGAGAGAGAGAGTATTTATAAGCTGCCACTCCATTTAATTAGAGTAACTGTAGCAAGTAATTTTAGGTAACTTCCTTATTATAAGAATGAGTGTAATGTCATTTAATTTCCTTTACAAGTGTGGAACTATTGTGTGAAAGCTGTTATTTTCTTGCAAGGGTGCAGAAAGCTACCCCAGCCATAAAATCTGACCTGGGAATTTCTATTGCCTAATGTAATAATATTTGTAAAGATGACCCAGGCGAACCGACGTTTTCTGGAGAAATTTCTAAAGGAGAATCCTCGAGTAAGACGTTTATTTGTATACTGTTAGAGAATGGTAAAGCAAGGAAGACTTAATAAACCAATAAACATACGGGGATGAGAAGATAGGCTGATAACCTCTGGAAGGGGGGTCCTAACGGTTCCATGTAATACGTACGTGGGTTACATGTAAGAAGTCACGTAAGCCATCTGACAAATAATATAGCAGAGGTAAAAATGGAGGGAACAGATTACCCAATAGAGACGCGAAGATGGGAGAGAATATTCTAGATTTTTCTAAAAATGCACTTGAAAGAATAAAGATAGCTCGTGAGACCGGCAGACTACCATGTTTATTTAGTCTTGTAATTTTTCGGCCCAATGGTAGTCGATTCAGATTATATCAGTTCAGTTCGTTGGAAGAACAGACATTATCAGTGTGGAAGATAGACACGGTCAGTTCAGTTCCGTTTAGTGGAAGATCTTTATCAGTTGAGTTCAGTTGCGTCTCAGGATTATTGATTTCAGAACCAGTATTTATCAAATTAAGAAATGTCAGAGTGATCATCATAGTTAGTGCGAGAGTGACACATATTCTCAAGTAAATAACGGTAGTACATTTTATGTGGAATAGTTTATGAACAATAAATTGTGTTTCATCTCCTATAACGAGAAATCTTGTCAATCTCCATATACTCCTTCCCCTATAGTCACAGACCATAAAAGTATCCAGCAGCAGAGTCTCAACAGCCGTGGCAAAACTATAAGTCAGCGGAAACCAATCATCGGAGAGGAAGAAATAACATTACCCCTGAGAATCCAAAACAATAATATTAAATCCTTCCAAAATCTTTCCCTTCACTCTACATATTTAATTAACCCCTCTTCATTATTTAAAACCACTGCAATAGTATTTAGCTTCAATTGACCATGATTGTATTTAGCATTTTTATGCAAAAAGTTGCTTCCTGTTGATTAAAATATTTATTATGTAATTCACTTTCGTGACAGTACTTTAAACTGCAGTAAATAGAATATTCTGTAACTTTCCCTATGCGACTAATAATTGCAGTTTATGATTCTAATACTGACTACTTTGGTGAATTTATAAATTAACTATCGTAAATAAAATCGGAAATATCATATAAGTAGTAGATAAATTTCAACCAGCAAGTACTAGACAATTTTGCTGTATAAAAGGCAGAAGATACATAAAGAGATGAATTTGTATGTAATTACTATCTTCGAAATAATTGACATTTGATACTGTGAAAACAGTTGTAACTTTTAAAATGGCATGTAATATTCCGCTTTAATCTCTTACATTTTATTGAGGCATGTATTTAGAGCTATAATCAAATATTGTTCAAAGTATATAAACTCATTTTTCAGGAAATGTAACAGCTTAGACAAAATTTCACTAATGTTACTTGTTACATATCCTTAAACATTTTAAGAGAGGAGTTGTTGAAACTGTCCACCTTTCTCTTATAGAGAAATAGAATTAAATCTTTAAAGAAGTGATTTCATTTCAGCTGCAGTTCATTCAAAATGTTTGTTTTATCCAAGGTTTCCTTTAAATTATTCCGGAAATAAAATAGAGTAGCGCTAGGTGGGGAAATTTTCTTCAAATAATGTTTGGGACGGTGGATTGATTCAGATAAACGCTTTTGAGTAACGACAAGGTATAACGAACTCTATATAATTAATGAAACTCCCATCTTACCGATCTCCTGGCTCGCTAAACAAGTCGGTCCTGGTGGTGTAGTGGTTACCATACTTGCCTCCTATACCCAAAACGCGGGTTCGAACCCGGCCAGGACCGATGGATTTTTTCGGGCGTAAAAATCCTAAGTATGGCTTCCTTCGGAAGGGAAGTAAAGCCGTGGGTCCCGTGTCGTACATTTGCGGCACGAAAAAGAACCTCAAGCCTGAAAGAGAGGCCTCTGAGCAAAATTTGTCGGCCGTTTCACGCCCTGAGTTGAATGGGACGCTGATGACCTGAGCTGTTAAAGAGCGTCCTTAAATAAATCAATCAATCGCTAAACAAGCATGTCTCTGTTGACGTTGGGAGCGAATGCCGCACAAATGTTGGTGCTTTTGTGGCTCAACCAGTATGTAGGCATTTCAAAAGATATTTTGCTTTTTTAAATATTATTTTTTTTAAATGCCAAATCTATTGCCAAAATAGAACATTTTAGATCGCCTATTTTAAAGTACAATTTTTTACGATAGACAATATTAAATCTTTCGAAAGTGAAAACTTATAAAAAATAGTTCAGAACGTTGTAAAGTCTTTTCTATGCCAAAATATGCCAGTTCGGTCTTTAGAAATGGACATTGTTAACGAAGAAAATTTGAAAGCAGAGTAACATTTCGGAAAGTGCAGTTAAATAAACTCAACAAATTTTTAATTTTTTTTTTTTATATTTCTCTGATGAATAAAAGATGCGTAAGGGACAAACATGCTGACTCGTAAAAATGAAGAACATGTTAATGGAAATAAAGAATGGGGTATATATTTTGCATGGGTAGTAAAGGAATTTAGAAGGGGCAACTGTACCAGGGGCTGTTGTGAACTTACTTTGCGAACAGTGATTGTTACACACAGCACTAACAAGGAAAGTTCAAGCATGGCTTAGGAATCTCTGATCTTGCCTCGGCGTCTCCATAAACGAGAAAGTTTGTAGCACTGCACATTCCAGCCATATTGTTTTCAGGATAAGAAGATCTGCTTCTTTCCATTCATTGTTCTTCAGTCTCTGGGGACCGAAATTACATTTTAGGGAATAATTTTAATTTCCAACTGATCTTTTTGAATGTACTTGATTATCTTGTAACCGAACTCAATCCACCACCTTTTCCATTAAATATTGCTCGACATATACATGTCGGTCCTGGTGGTGTAGTGGTAATCATACTGGCCTCCTAAGCCCAAGATCGCGGGTTCAATCCAGGCTCTAGGGTCGATGGATTTTTTCGGGCGTTAAAATCATAAGTATGGCTTCCTTCGGAAGGGAAGTAAAGCCGTGGGTCCCGTGTCGTACATTTACGGCACGATAAAGAACCTCAAGCCTGAAAGAAGAGGCCTCTGAGCAAAATTTGTCGGCCGTTTCACGCTCTGAATAGAATGGGACGCTGATGACCTGAGATGTTAAAGAGCGTCGGTAAATAAAACCAATCAACAACAACATCTGCTTGTCATTGAAGATACGTGACGAAGAACTCCATCTTGTTCCATATTCTGCCAGTAATGATGGAAATATTTCACCGTTCTTGTTTTACTAATAACCGTATCTTCAAAACAACCCATTTCCCTCATGACCCCACAGTTTGACGCTCCTTGGGCAGCCCGAGAACCCATTCCCAAAAATTGATTGAAATTTATTTACATGTTCAGCTCCCCCCCCCCCCATCTCCTTATTTAACTTCCAAGAGATTTAATCATAGCACTGTACATCCTCTATTGTGTATCTACTGGTAATTTAGTTTATCTCGTGCTTTATAATTAATAACAGATAAGCGCTTATTCCATTGCCCACTCATATTAAAGATTATTCCCAAATAACAAAAAAATTAATATTTGTATTTTCTTATTCACTGTAGTACCATTTTTCATCTCTGCCGTACATGTAATAACTATGTTTGGTAACATTTACCAGTAATTATATTTCTATTGCAAAATAAATAGCATACTTGGGTTAATGAGTTTTGTAGCACACCTTAAATAGTCTCACTTGTAAATTTGCTCATATTTTATCTGTTTAGGTGCGATTGTTATTTTTGTAGAGCAATAGAACCTGCATTTTGAGGAAGTGAGGTGAGAGGAGATGAGGTGAGAGGATAAGGCATAAAATTACTCCTATTGTCAAACGTTATTAGGACCAGGAGCTGTTGCCATGGAGTGTGACCTTTTGCTGGGAATTATGCAATGATTCGCGCTATTTGGCATCATTTGCCTACCGTCGGATCAATAAGTTGAACCTTTCAAAAAGGATGCCTATTTGAGCTTTTAAATGTTTCCCAGTATCTTGAATATGGACCGCTTAAATGGCATGTGGTTAAACTATTATACTTATTAGAGCCAAATTGGTCAACGTCTCCTTATCCTTCGTTTCTCACCTTTAAACTTCCTGCGAAGTTTCTATCGCCCGGCTACATGTAACCATTGCTCAATACAGCGATAATGAGTACGCAATTATTCGTGTGCAAGTTTTCAGAATCATTCAGTGCGTCAGCAAATATTACGAACCTTAGTGAAGCCTGTTGATATTATTTCTCTCTTTTGCAATCATGCACTAAAGCATTAAATTATATAGTAGAAATAAATCACCTACTTTATGGACTTGCGGTCTGTCCCAGCCCCTAAGTTTATGACGTAAGCAGTTACTCTGAAGCGTCAGTCACTTCAAATGGAGACCCGTAAGGACCACTTCAAACTATAATATAAACTTTTGAAAACACGCATGCACAGACGCATACAAATAAAGTTACGTAAGGCATTGATTGGACAAGAAACTGAAGATATGGGGGGAAATCGATAAGAAGAAGATGGAAGCACGAAGAACTTTTTCTCAAAATAAATTTGAACCAAGTAATGCGGATGGTTAGAAAATGAAAGGCAATGAAAAGATCAAATGTCCATAGAGGATGGCGTGTTACTTCAGACTTACTCCCTTCTCCGCCTTCCTATCTGCCAGTTTCACCCCCCGTTAACAAGGCCGGTGAATATCTCTTTCTACATTTATCCGTCCCCTTGTAGTACGCCAGAATATGTTCCCAAGATTCTTTATCTGCACATATAGGACACATTCTTATACCCTCTGTCTGTTACTTTAGTCATCCTCCATGGCCTAACCTAAATCAAGCAAACTCCTGTTTTCACAGTTTGGCCCCTGCTTGGATGTAACTCTCCATGTTTCACCATGCCTGTTAATGTTTCTCAAGCATTTCTTAAATTTCCTCCAACCCCCCCCCCCCTCCTGTTTTCCCCGCTCTGCGATCCAAGTATTACCCATTCCTATATTTTCCAGAGTCCCTTCTTAATTTTGAAACTCAGGTTTATTTCTCCCTATTCTCAGCTGATAGTCATAGAGAATCACCCTAATTAGTGTCTGATCTCCGTGAACAATTAATAGCCATTACTTCGTTGCTCGGATCCTGAGCTCTATAATCTCGCCATAGGCACCAAATGTCCTAAGAATTCCGTAATTTTCTGTATCCCTCCCCTTTCCGAAAATCGGTCTTCGCCCTTTTAATTTCTTTGTTCGTTCCCAAACCCAAAATCCGAGCCCATAAGTCATTGTAGAATTTTAAACAAAGTGAGACAGCTCAGATCAGAAGAGGCAGAAAACCGTGAGGTGAGTAGGGGACATGAGTCACGATATTTTTTTGGAATTAATTGTACACATTAGTTGATTTATTTATGGACGCTCTTTAACATCTCAGCTAATCAGCGTCCCGTTCAACTCAGGGCGTGAAACGGCCAACAAATTTTGCTCAGAGGGCTCTCTTTCAGGCTTGAGGTTCTTTATCGTGCCATAAACGTACGCCACGGGACTCACGGCTTTACTTCCCTTCCGAAGGAAGTCATACTTAGAATTTTTATGCCCGAAAAAATCCATCGGTCCTGGCCGGGTTCGAACCCGAGATCTTGGGTGTAGGAGGCAAGTATGGTAACCACTACACCACCAGGACCGACGTACATATATGTGAGAGAGTGTAAGTTATTTAATTTTTTACTGTTTTCTTTTCTATTTATTTTATTCATGTATTTAAAAACGTTAAATATTGATTTTTGCTTTTGTATGTTTTTCCTAATGTATTGGGAAAGCACATATTGTCCCAAGACTCTTGCGATAGGGTTGATTTAATTTATAACAAATATGTTTTGTAAATGAATACCAACTACTACTATATTAGACCAGAGATTTGGAAAAATGTTTTGCTCACACCGAATTTCGTAATTGGCCCTGTAAACGTTACTCTTGTATGTTTGATACTTACGACGATGGTAAACTTTGTCTATGATAAACATTGATTGAGTATTCACATTAAGTTTGAGAGGAAAATAAGTCAGTTATTGCTTACAGAAACTCACAAACCTGATTCTGTTCTGTCATTCTACTTTTATAATTCTTTAACCAGCATTGGACCACAAGAGCGCAGAAGGAGTGAAAAGGTATCTATGTTACGGTATGGAATTTGTAATACATGTTTATTATGAGGATTATTGGGGTGCCTTGTCCCCCAAACTTTGGGTTTGTCTTTTAATAATTTATTGCTGGTTTCTGTCCATGATATCTGTATAGATAGAAATGCCTTCTGAAATCTTTAACTCGAGCTTCTATAATGATTGCTGTTTTGTCTTCATTTTTCCCTTCAAATCATAAAATTATAGGACATTCCAGTTCTGTAATTGTGATTAAAAACATTATATACCCAGCTGTGTTCTCGTTTACTTCTATTTTTAATGTTTATATTTATAGATTTTTAAAACATCGTTTTTATAGATAAGCGCATTTATTTAATCTCTTATCATCATTAAATCATATTGATTTATTGTAGGGAACCGATAGTATGACAAATATCGACAATTTTGAATCTCCATTACAATGCGGTTAACACTTGGATAGCCGTTACCCTGTAGGCATATGACGAGACAAGCGGGTGCACTCAAATTGCGTGCGGAATCATTGCAGGTGCAATACACGTGGGATATTGTGAGGGCACGCTAGATTTGCTTGCGGGAAATTCTGCGTTAGTCAGCTGGAATGCACCTTTTGGCAAAATTGAATCCCGGAAAACAAACAGCAATAGACCGATATATCCTCTCGAGAGAATAAATGCATGCAGGTGCAACCAGCACGTTTCCATTTGTGTATGCAAATATGGTGCCAACTAATAAGATGGTTAAAACAATAAATGTCTAATATGACTTTAAATTGGTGCAATTTAAAATGTTATAGTATGTTTTAACTTTTATTTTCAAGACATTTAGTAAAAGCACTCATTTAAAGAGTTTTAGTCATTTTATTTGCTACAGTAAAATATATATGGTACACAAACTGAATTCACACAAACAGAAAATGATGAGCACTAATCATCTTACACTTTTACAGTTACAACAGCTGCTCAAAATGCCCACCATCGGCGTCGACACACTTCTGAGTACGTTGAAATACTGATTGAGTAACGTTTACGAAAGTGTCCTCAGCGATTGCAGCACATGCCGTTTCAATTTCTCCCCGAAGTGCTGCCAGTGCAACTGGTTTTCTACGGTGTACAACATCCTTATGAGTTTCCCATATGTAGAAGTCCAACGGAGTTAGATCTGCAGAACGCGGTGGAAACTCAATCCGACTTCTTCGTCCTATCCAGTGCCTTGGAAGATTGTCAATCAAGGTACGCACGTACATATCGGTGGTAATGTGGTGGTGCACCATCCCGTTGGAAGTAAAATTCCTATTTTCCACAGAGTGTATGAATGACAGGTAAGACAGAATTGTTGCTCGTGTTGGCTGTTTTGTTCTGTACACGCATCTCCATTGCCTTTGAACTTCAACAACATTCTCGGTTTTCCAATACCACTTCAAACTTTCTTTCCGCTGTTCAAACGATAGTCTTGGCCCCATTTTGTTGTAGCAACACTAGCATAACGTAATGTGAGTCACATCTGTTTACAGAACATCATACGAGAATCTTTACTTCATTTGTTCATTGTTGATTTACCTGTCACGTAGCAACGCTATCATAATGTTTACAGAACATCTGTTTACAGAACATAATACTACACATTTCTGTTGTTTATCGGCCCAACTTTGAAATATATTAAATAGATAACTACCGTGAAAGTGTGTATACATTTTTTTGGCACCCTCTGTATTTTTAAGTCAGATTTTAGCAACCTTGTGAGAGAATTTCTAAGAGTTAAAACTTACGTGCTAAATCTTATCAGGAAATATGTTTGTTCTTTAATAATTACTGACGAAAGTTACAATGTTAAAACGAAAACCGACCAAGAATCGGGAGAAAAGGTGAAACAAAATATGGAGACTGTGTGTTATCGAAAACAAAGAGTAACTGAAGTTAACGCGGGACATGGCCCTCAATTGTTAATGATAGGTATAGAAACAGTTGGAACGAAGGAGAATCCTCTCGGCCACTTTAACGGCGCCTTTTGTACCTACATACCATCTGAGGAAGAATGCGCAGGAGACCAGGAAATCGAGAGGGCAATACATGAACGTAGATGGAGTTAATGTTTTTATAGATCGGAAAAGCTCATATGCCGGCAGGACCGCTACAACCACACAGTACCACTAAGGTGTTTGAAGGCCCCACAAGGGAACTCCCAGACAGAAGCGTAAAAGACTCGTTCAGAAACTTTCTTCTAGCAAAGCCACGCCATTCGGCATTAGCCAATCTTGCCTGCTTCTTCCAATCTTGCAACTGATGCTATGGGATTTAAGTAACCATCCGAGCAATGTCTTAAGTAACCAGGGGAAACCACGAAAATAAATAAACAAATAAAACTTCAGGTCAGGATGGTCCCGCAAGAAATCGAACCCAGGACCTGCCGAATGAGATATCGCACGCTATAGTTCTAGGACCGAACAAGTGACTCAGGTCGAATTATAGTGTGTGATATCGTCTAACAAAGAAACATCAGGAGTAGAAATGCTTTTTGAAGATATTGCAGTTTCCGAAATTCATACAGTGTGACAAATATGTACAGGCACACTTTCATTCCTGTTAACTAGGCTTTGAGTACAAGGTTTGAATATGATACATTTTCTTGACAATAATTCCGGTCTGTCTCGAGAGAAATTGAACTCTGGGCAGTAATCTAGTCGAATACCCTGGGCTGCTTTTAGAGGATGTGCTTTTCCTTACTGATAATGCACGCCCCCGCGCTACATAATCAATCAGAAATCTCATTAATTTGATTTGATTAACACCACTTCCCATCATACATTTTGGATGAATTACAGAGATTTACACGTTTTTGTATAGCCCAAAAATACCTAAAAGTCTCAAGTTTCTAATGGACGAAGAACTGAGGAATACTTCGGAAATTGCTGTGATATTATAAATAAGCTAAATATTAAAATAAAATAAATATTATAAATAAATATAATAACATAAATAAATATTATTAAAGCAAATATTAAACACTACTTTTATATAAGAAAGTATATAATATGAATTTTAGCCTATAAAAACATTTAAATGCACATACATTTTAAAGGGTGTTTAAATGTTTTTCGTAATTATTTTCGTAAATATTCAATAATATTGGGATTAAAGTCTTGTAGTACGAATTTTAATAATTTAATTTAATGCCAGAAGTCATGGAAATACATACACACCTGTCTTAGTTTAATAAAAATAATTAAAGTTAAACAAATAATAATGTTTTCTCCGAGCACAAAGTACTCTGGTGTCGAAGACTTGAACACTTCTGAAGTGTTTATAGATACAAAGAGAATTCACTTTACAATTCGCTTTGTGCAAATTTGGTGGAAAACTGTACGTCATAATACAGAAAAGAATTTAAAGAAAAAGAGAAACAAACATAATAGGTAAATTAATGTTTTAGTCCCCTCTTTTTTTTTAAATGTCTAATGCGACAGGAATAGACTTTACGAGGAATTACTTACTATATAATGTGTAATGTTTTTTGAATAGTGTTTAATGCCCTTCTTTTCACTGAGGCACCACAGGTGGTGGACACTGGCGATATTTGAGATGAATTGGAAAATAATTTTGTTTAAGGCAGGGAGCGTTTCAGATCTAAGTTCAGGGTAGTTCCCCGACTTTTGCCATTTATGATGACTGAGGAAAACCTTTAAAAATTGTGAAGGAGAAAGGGCTTGGTTGGAGTTGAATCCAGATATTCTGCTCGCGAATCGGCCACGCGTGTCAGTGAATGAATTTTATGATGTTATTATATGAAATTAAATCCAATGAAACATTTATTTATATAATTTCTATTGGTAAGATTTTCCTGTCTATGTGTGTGGCTTACACATTGGAGTTCTTTATCATTACGATTTCCCAAAGTTATTAAGACATGTAATTGAAAGCGAAAGGCCTGAGGTTCGATTCTCATCCTGCCTGAATCGTCTTCAATGACTTTTTTCCCCCACAAATTTACCTCAGTTCTCTCAAATGCTTGGAAGGTACTCTAAACTTAGGCCTGGAATGCTTCCTTCATTTAATAAAAAACACCCTCTACCCCAGATTACAATTTCATTTCATGTATCATCAGGGTTCATCGTCTGTGGTATCTCAGTAGTAACAAAGGGTGTCAAGCACTATTATAATATTATATTAACCCACTATCACCATCAACCGATTTCGCCCCATTTAATGGCTATATAATATCTATTAGGTTTGTTAGCTATGTGCCATGGTTAAAGTAGAAAATAGTCAATTGTGAATAATCATTGGTAAATGTGAACATTGTCTAAATTAATGACAAAATATTGAAAATATTTTCAAGGAAATGCTAATACGTACTATTCATCCTTGGTGAAAGTTGGAAATGTACCATTTATTCAAATAGACCTAAGAAATCAGAGTAGAGTAGTGTAGTAGTATTAGTACTAGTAGATGTGTCATGGGGTCGTAGATTGTACATGTTTAACATGATACACAGTTTAAAAGAGGCACAAATAATAATAAAAAATAAGACTATATTAACATTAATAAATATTTTTTAAAAAAAATAAAATTTGAAGAATAATATTTACAGATATATGAATTGAAACATATTGCATGTTATTTACAATTACACTGGTAATTGCGTTATAACTAGGAAATAAATTGCTTCTAGCTTCGAGCACTTTGGCTAAGAAAATGTCCATATTCAACCATATGTGTATTGTTCGCAAATAGATATCAGCATGCCAATCATCCTGTAATTTCCTTAAAAGTTTTTCAGGGCACACCATTTTTCTCAATGGGTACGTTCTGCCATTCGTCATCCCCTCCACAATATGGGTAGATTCTCCTACCAGAAATATTGGTTACATTTTGAGCCTTCCAACCTTCCAAACTAGAGCATGCCTTTCCTCATCTCGGCTTTCTCCCTAGAGAGAGCATATATACTTCTTTACCCCAGGTTAATTTAATTTAATTAAAAAGAATGACTGTTTCTTTCCGAAATGAATTTGAATGGCAAAATAAATGTAATTCTCTATTATAGGGCCTGGATTCCTAGGTTTCCAACTATTTTGTTCCTTGCTGACTAACTGTGATATTTTAACATAATTATACATTTATTTATCATGGGAGTCACTAGTTGAAACTAATGAAACCTAAAAATGGCTAAAATAACGCACCTGTGCACAAGCTCTTGTTGTAAAGGAAGCTGTGAAGAAATGTGGCTTCAAGGAGATCGACCATCCACCATACAGCCCAGATCTAGCTCGCAGTGACTATTTCCTCTTCTCAAAACTCAAGAAGGACCTTTGAGGAAGGAAATTTAAATGTGACGAAGAAGTGATGGATGCTGTTTATGCCCATTTTGCAGACAAGACTCTGACTAATTTTTTTTTGGGGGGGAGGGTTGAAATATTAATTCATAGATGTGAGAAGTGTATGCAATAAAGGTATTTACTTATATTGAAAAGTGAAATGTAGTTTTTTGTCTTTATCATACGTAAAATGGTTAGACCGGAAATTTATGGATCTACCCTCGTATTTAATAGTGCAGTGCAACAGCAACCTAAATAATTGAAAAATGTTCTAGTTAAGTTTAGTGATTTACAACTTTAAAAATGCACTGCCCTGACATTATAAACAGTTGAATATTTTAAATGTTCATGTAGTTTTGTGTTTTAGAACAATTGAAAATACAAGTAAAATTAAATTTAAATAAATTCATGTCATCATATATTTGTTTCAATGTTTTTTGTACTTTAGCTGAGAGAAACTTAAAAAAAAAACACCTACCTTAAAAGTGTTAAAAACTAATTCAGAGTTTATAAAAACTCAAAATTCCGGGCATATTGATTATATTTCTGTGCTATATCTTTCATTGAACTTTTATTTTATTTTTAGTAATTGATTCTTGGTATTTTCACAAACATTTATTAATGTAATATTTACTAATGTAGAACCGCATTATCATAACCTAAAAGATTGCTTCTTGGTATTTTCACAAACATTTAACCGGCAATCACCTTGATTTAATCTAAATTAATGTAATATTTACTAATGTAGAACCGTATTATCATAACCTAAAAGCTGCTAGCCAAAGAAGATGCTGGTTAAATATGCTTTCACTGTCTATAAAAATGTGTATTATAGTCTATTCATGTTTCAGCAATAACAAAGTACTTTACACGAAAAATAGAAACAATGCTACTATAAACATTTGGAGCGAAATCTCATTCAATTAGGTTTTCCACATTTCCCACACTGCCTTAATAAATTTGAATAATTTATGGCAAAAGTGTGAAAATGCACATTTTTTTTTCTGTTGCCTACATTATCAAGCAGCAAGGCAAATGTTTGCAATAACAGTAACTGGGAACATTTACTGTACATTCCACTGTGATCATAATATA
Organism: Metallyticus violacea; assembly: GCA_030762175.1. Lineage (NCBI taxonomy): Eukaryota > Metazoa > Arthropoda > Insecta > Mantodea > Metallyticidae > Metallyticus > Metallyticus violacea. The sequence continues at coordinate 104,964,194 of CM060845.1, read as the reverse complement.
CTTACCAAAATACACCAAGGGTCCTTCGTGAGACGGCAAGAACCTATTTTGGAGGAAAACATAACTCGTAATGACGAATTTTTAATAAAAATTCATCAATGTTTACTCACAGTTTGATATCTAGAAAGTAACTACGCTAGCATTGACCCAAAATTCAGCGAAAAACTAAGATGTCCGGAATATCAGATTTACTCAGCATTTCAAAACTAATAACTATTTTAATCACATCAATTTCAGCATCTTAGGCTACAATTTCTTCAGTAGCAATATTTACTAGTTCAAATTCTACTATTTAATTAACTTTACGTAATACTTTTGAAAAATATTGTGTGTGATTTAACTTTTTAATTATTGCTTTTTAAGTATAGTTTTGTACTATCCTTCTGGATATAAATGGTGCCTTGGAGGAAACCGAGACACAAATGAGGTCATTCTGTTGATAATCCCATTTTAGGAGACAGAGAGTATCGAGCTGGTTATTTGCAGTACGTGCAATTTCACATTTATTACATTTACTTCATTGTGGTAAAAGTGAACGGCATGCTAGCCAGTACTTCATAATATGTATCTCTGTGACTCGGACACACAAAAACTGAGCTGATGTCCTTACATTTCCATGCTCTACGGAGAGTGACCCTCCTTTGGGAGCGTAATGCACAACACGTCATACATCATTCAATTAGTTGGTTTAATTAATGCGAGTTGTGTAAAAGCTGGCGGTATCTCTTGGGGACGCTCTCAGCGTGTCTTGACGCTGGCTGCCCCAAGCAATGAGACAAAGTGATCAACCTACTATGAAGGCAGCGAAACTAAACATTGTGGTGCACTAGAGGTAAAAAGTGTTTTGGAAGACAGCCCAGTCTTAATTTAATTTAATATTCACAATTTAGAAACAGTATTTAATTTGTGACAATAATAAATTTGAAAATAAATTAATAACTTTTAAACCTTCTGTTAGTGGGCTACTTTTTGGATTTTTATTTTTATTTGTTTGTTTCAAACCCTTCTTGTTTTCCTAATGTTTAAAGTGTATCTTTATTTAAATGGAAAATGCCCTTTTCGCGTTATTTCATTATACAAAGACTAGGAATATAATACCGAAATAGTAATTACTCAAAATTGTAAGCAGAATTCAATGACATTTATGGGGGGCACGTAGTTTGTACCAATACAGCAATAATTACCAATGAATTACCAATATGAATTATTATATATGAGCAGAGAACTTTCGTTCTATCTCTTGCAATAAATCAATGATAATGACGATGGTGTATTGTTCTCATCTATAAAATACATTTCATCATCAAATCCGTCCCCTTTGCCATCTCTCTTATCATGAGAAGTTTCTAGTTTTTCCTCGAATCAGAATCATCAGAAATTGTCATTCTCTAGAAGGGCCTCATCATCGAAAAACAGACGATAAATCCTCGGAGTTTTGTAGTTCATAGTCCTTGCTAATGCTTATGTCAAAAGACGTGTCCACTTGCAATGGGAAAGCAATCGTGCAAATATGCAAGGTAACGCAATACTCTAGTGACATCAGCAGTATGCTATGAGAGTTAGCTCGCTGGGTCAGGTTCGCCCAAGGGATAAACAACTACTTGTTGACATTCACTCTTGCAACTCAAAGTTATCGCTATACTGAGAAAGGTGTGCTATTAAATGTACAAGTAAGCCAATTATGTAGGTGCGTCTGTCAGAAAATTATAGCATCTAAATGTACCTGAATATCTTCTATTTAAGTACAGGACTTAGTATCCTTTATTCTATTATGATGGAATGAATGCGCTTTACGAGGGTGGGCCCATAAGTTTCCGGCCTAACTGTCTTCTAGGTATGATAAAGACAAAAACTTAAATTCACTTTTCAATATACTTACCCTTCATTGCAACACACTTTTCACATCTTTGAATTAATATTTTAATCCTCCCCCCCCCAAAAAAAAAATAGAAGTCTTGTCTGCATCCATCACTTTTACGTCACACTTAAATTTTCTTCCTCGAAGATCCTTCTTGAGTTTTGAGAAGAGGAAATAGTCACTGGGAGCTATATCTGGGCTGCAGGGTGGATGATCGATCTCCTTGAAGCCACATTTCTTCACAGCTTTCTTTGCAACAAGAACTGTGTGCACAGGCGCGTTGTCATGAAGGAGGCGCACACCACCACTCAGCTTTCTTCGGCTTTTCTCTTTGATGTAAGCATGTAGCCTGTGCAGTAAGCCAACATGGTACTCCCCATTTACTGTGGTGTTCCTCTACTTGAAGTCAATGAAGGGTATTTCTTCACAGTCCCAAAAGATTGTGACCATGAGCCTTTTGGTTGACTGCGTGACCTTGGCCTTTAGAGGCAGTACTTCGTCAGGTTTACGCCACAACACTACATTCTCTTTTGGACAAGGAATCATAGTAGAGGACCATAGCTTCATCTCATGTACCAATGGTTGGCAGAACTTCTCTATCGTTTCCTCGGCAGAGCTCCAAAAATGCTTGATAACGGATGACTCGTTGCTGCTTTTGGACTGAGGAAAGAAATCTAGGCGCTAATCTTATTCATGTCTAAATGTTCATGAATAATTCGAAGGACTATTGTTTTAGAAAGACCCAATCTTGCTACTATTTCTGTAACTTTAGTCCACCGGTCTTGCATACTTTCTCTTTCCACAAGAGCGATGTTTTCAGGAGTGAGCACTTCCAAGGGCTGACCTATACGCTCTTCGTCTTCAATGCTTTCTCGACCCATTCGAAAAAGCTTGGCCCATTCTTTTACGGTAGAATATGAGGGGGGTGATTCCCCCATATACACGGTCCAATCGCTCATTTGGAGTAAGTCCTTCTTTTGTGAAGAACTTAATAATAATAATAACAATAATAATAATAATAATAATAATAATAATAATAATATCTCGATACTCCATTTTGAACAAGTCACAATCTTCTACACATAGCCTTCTTTATGTAACTATATCTGAACAACTGAATACAGCGGAGCAGAAGTTACAGCTGATATTGTTTACTTAACAGATAAGGTATAACGCCAGATAAAGGTTTTGTGAAGGCAATAATCCTTATCGGCGAGGCCGGAATTTTATGGACTACCCTCATGTCGAGGAAGAGAAAGATGGACGCAACGGCGATTGAGCGAGAGAGGTGGGGAAGGATGTTTTTTTTTTATTATTCTTTATTTCAGCTACTGAGTTTATTAGGCCAGTTATTTAGGTTTATTGTTTCAAGAATTTTGTTTCAGTTTTCCTATCTTCTTTTGGAAATTGAGAATCAGCTGTGAAGCAAGGCATGTTAAGAACGAATTATACTAGTACCATAGCAGATAGATCAGTTTTACATTAAGTTACTTTCCCTAATCAATCTGCACTCTCAAGAAGCCCTTTTACTTTCTCTTCCCCTTCTCATCTAACCTATCCCCCAGATTTTCGAGACAGCATCCTCCTTAAAGATAACTTCATTCACTTTTCTCCTTCCTTTTCTTTTGGCCTCACAAACATTAGAAAGTAGCCTTGCTAATTCATTATAAGTTTTCGTATAAACTTTTTTCAAACCGTAACAATAAATCATGTTGCAAGATTTGGAATATGTTAAATTAATTTAAAGCGCGCCTAAAGTTTAAGATTAGCTGCAACTTCTTTCCGTGCTTTGTTTTATTGTTTCTTACTTGCGTTCTTGCTACTTTTCGAGTGTTTGAAAAAGTTAAGTTACTTCAGGAGTATTTTTTGCTTTCTTCTTCAGTGAATATTATTTTTTGGCATTTAAAGCACACGTACATTCATAATAAATCTTTGCAAAACATTTTCTGCTGTTAGTTTGAAGACTCCTCATACTTGTAAAGAGTAGAAATATTAATTGCTTAAATAATAAATATGGCGGTTTGGTGTCAACATAACATTGACATGTTGGCTAGAGCATTAAGCACTGACTTTTTTCTCTTGGGGGAATTCAAGCTCCGCCTACATCAGAATTAATAATAATGAATATCACATTTACCTACACAGTTTTGACTGACTGTTTGATTTCTACTTGCTGTCCTCAACCCCCAGGGAAAGTTCATCAACGGTTTAGGCATATGACCTATTACATCAAAGGATAACACTTCTATGTCCTCATGTCCTGATTTAAGTTGAGAATTAACTTTTAAATGTTAGTAAAGTTCATTATTTCAATACAAGTGATTAAAATACATCGCTTAGTAGTTGTGCGTGACGGAAAAGTGATTACTTTTCGAATGCATGGTTTGGGCGCTTTGGGACTAGAGTATGACAACGCTTCGGATATGGTGATCAGCGATTGTCAAGAAACCTCCACCAACCCAACAAGACGATCACATCATCCATTTAACTACAAAGGGGATTCAAATTGTCGAACTCCAACGCGATTACGGCGGTGCAGAGATTGGTGCACATGGTCAAAGACTTGTTGCTATGTACGAAGTATTTCACACCTGCAATAAGGTCTTCCGCTGATGTTACAGCAGTCTCCTGACGGTATCGTAAACTTGCACAACATGCATGTGAGAACATCTGAAAACGCACTAACTCACAGTAATTAACACAGATTCAGTGTTAACTTGTGAATCGGAACAGGAGGGTCGAAATCGGAACCTCACGGCCAGCAGTCAGTAACGTTACCAAGAGACCAAGGAGGTGGCCTTCAGCATAATATACCAGAAGGAATTCCATAATTTTACTCCTAATAAAAGTAACTGCTCATTCGTTTTTTAAAAATATACCGGGATTGAAAACTGTTTAAACATTTATATGATTTACCCCTTTTGAAAAATAAATACTTAAGAAAACTAATACATAACCTGAGGTACATGCAGGAGTTGACCACCTGCTTCTCCTTCCACCAAGGAATGTATTTAGAGGTGATGATACCAAGGTGATGCCATTCACATGCAGAACAACAGAAGTCAATACAAGGTAAAGTATGGTAACACATTCCGGTATCCAACTCAGACGTCAATTTTTTATTTTGATGTAGTATTTACTACTGAGGCACCACAGGTGGTGGACGCTGTTGAAATGATATATTGGGGAAAGGATTTTTTTTTTAAGGAAGGAAACGTTCCAGGCCTAAATTTAAGGTACCTCCCCGAAATATGTTATTTATGAGGACTGAGGAAAACCTTAAAAAGAAAAAATCCTCGCAGGCAGGACGGCCCTGGCAGGATTTGAACTACCAGATCTCCCGCTTATAAGTCCGCGCCTTAACGACCTCAACTACCCGTAGCGGTAAAAGTTTTTTCTATTAGACAGCCCTAGACCACATTACCAATGCCTTGTAATCAGCCAATTAGAAAAAAGAGATGACTACTTGTTGCAACCAATAAAAATGCATTCTACAACCAATGAGCGATAATTACTGTTTTGGAGAAAACTCCAAGGAAAGAAAGAAAGTAGAGGCGGAAAGGGAGGGGGGAGGGGAACAAATAAAGTAGATTGGTCTTTAATGCCACAGATTTTAGCTCAGTTTAACACCATAAATTCTTAAGAAACACTTATTTTGTATTTGTATTTCACTTTGTTTGTTCATCTCCATATTTTACTTCCACAAGTAGAACATTTGTGACTAAGTTTGGTAAATGATCAACGTAGTTTTTTTTTCTTATTCTACATGTTTAAGTTTTTAAAAGTTATATGAATAGTCGGTCATTCATTCTGAAATCAGTAAGATTTATGTAAATTATGGAAAAATTGTTTCGCAACCTACACGATTAAAAACTGAAATTTATTTCATAAATTAGTTGTCTACCTATATAGTCACACATGTAGCTCTGTTGTTGATTTGTTTTATTTACGGACGCTCTTTAACATCTCAAGTCATCAGCCTCCCAAGGTCCAGGATACCCGGAACACCAAGTTACTGCTGCTTTACAGACCTCCGGTGACTCGTAATTATACGCTGCCCAGACCTAAGACAGAACTATCATGCTCAGAACTATTATTAAACTGTTCATAGTAAAATTCTCAGAGTTTGAATTGATATCTGCCATCTGAGTTATACCCTCCTGTCACCTTCCATCCGGGAACGTGACATATATTCTAATCTGATTAATAAACTTTCTACTGACATTTTAAAATTGTAACTTCCGTATATTTGAATTACAGAATATAGTAAACAAATTTAATTTTGATGCACTACGAATGAATTAATTTATTAATCACTAATTTCTTTACATTTGTCATACATACATTTGAACATTAAATTTCATACTATAATAATTTCCTCTCCTTTTTTAATTATGTTCTACTAAATTTCTCTCCTTGTGAGTTGCTTATTTCTTAGGACCTTATGCATACTAACACCCTGGTTATTGGTGTATAAGGATCCTGTTTAACCAATGCTAGATAACTAGTCCCATATCCTCCCCTACTCATTTCATTCTTCTTTCAATATCTCACAAATCTATACCATTTTTCAAGCACCTTTCCGCAATATTTTATACCCATAACCATTTTTGTCTCATCTTATCTACGCATTTTCCCAGTCCCTTAATGTTTTCGCCCAATTTTAAATTTGTTGTACTAAATACAGAGGGTGCCAAAATGTATACACGCTTCCAACAAAGAAAAAACTGTATTAACATAACAAAACTGAATTCATGCAAACAGAAAATGATGAGCACTAATCATCTTAGACTTTTACAGTTGCAACAGTTGCTGAAAATGCTCCCCATCGGCGCCGATACACTTCTGAGTACGTTGAACTACTGATGGAGCAACGTTTGCAGCGCATGCAGCTCATGCCGTTTCAATTTCTTCCCGAAGTGCTGCCAGTGTAGCTGGTTTTCTACGGTGTACAAACAACATCCTTAAGAGTTCCCCATAGGTAGAAGTCCAACGGAGTTAGATCCGGAGAACGGGGTGGAAACTCAATCGGATCTCTTCGTCTTATCCAGTGCCTTGGATCGTGCCTTGGATCCAGTGCGCGGGGCTTGTTGTTGTGAGATGTTCCCAGATTGGGATCATTGGATACGGTACCATGAGCCTCAAATTTGTCTCGAATGCTGCAATTGTTACTCGCGTTGGTGGTTCTGTTCTGTAAACACGTCTCCATTGCCTTTGAACTTCAACAACATTCTCGGTTTTCCAATACCACTTCAAAATTGCTTTCTGCTGTTCAGATAATCTTGGCTACATTTTGCGAGTCACGACTGTTTATAGAACATCATACGACAATCTTGGCTTCATTTGTTCATTGATGATTTACCTGTCACGTAGCTACACTATACTATCATAATGTGAGTCATCTGTTTACAGAACATCATACTACACATTCTTTTTGTTTTTCGGTTCAAATTTTAAATATTTTTAATAGATATCTATTGTGAAAGTGTGTATACATTTTTTGGCACCCTCGTTATTTTCGAAATGAAACAAGATATGCAAAATCTAGTTGAGCACAAATGTACTCATGTCAGGGGCCCATACAATGGGAGGGTATGCACAATGCAGAAAAAAAAAAGTGTTCAACTCAAAGTTACATTTTTTTTGAAAATAGAAGTATGTGTTTTTTCTAGTGAACCGAAAACTAGAGGTCAAATTGGTGATAACGGAATTGGTTTCACTGTTCTAAACCTCATACCTTCTGAAGTAGATTAACTTTAAAGAACGGCAATGGATACCTTGTTTCTCACGTTATGTAAAAAGTTTAGTACTGTACAAAGAACATGGGCTGCCTGCAATGTGTCTGTACTAAAAGCATGCAGTAAACAAAACATTTTCAGTGTTCTAGTGCCTCCCGATCTGGTCGGCTGTACTGCTGTCAGTGTCAAACAGGGAAATAGCAGTAATGTGACGTATAGTAGTAATGTAACGTATTTTATGATTTCTGTTCTCAGCCAATTCACACTTTCCGTATTGATATTTGGAAGCAGTTGTAGCATTCTTAAGTAATGTTTTGTTTACGGATGAAGTTTCGTTTACAAACCATGGTAACGTGAATTTGAGGAGCATGCAGTGCTGATCCAAGCAAAGTTTCACTGGCTTCACGAGGTTGCTCATCAACAACGGTGGAGTGTCAATGTTTGGTGCGGTATCATTGTCAACCGCGCAGTAAGTCCCTATTTTTATTAGGGAATATTAAACGGACAACGATATGAATCATTTCTGCAAGACACTCTACCCCTTCTCATGGAGGACGTGGGATTGAAAACGCTTCTATCAATGCGGTTCCAGCAAGATAGGTGCCCCGAACATTTTGGCCATGTTCGCAGAGAAGTTATGAATGCAAAGTTGATAGCCAGCTCGGTTTTTTTTATTGATTTATTTATGGACGCTCTTTAACATCTCAGGTCATCAGCGTCCCATTCAACTCAGGGCGAGAAACGGCTGATTAATTTTGCTTAGAGGCCTCTCTTTCAGGCTTGAGGTTCTTTATCGTGCCGTAAATGGGACCCACGGCTTCACTTCCCTTCCGAAGGAAGCCATACTTAAGATTTTTACGCCCCGAAAAAATCCATCGGTCCTGGCCGGGTTCGAACCTTCGATCTTGGGTTTAGGAGGCAAGTGCCAACTCGGTGCTCCTCGTGTAGAATCACTGCAACGCTCTGTGCAACGCTCACTTGTTCACCGTCTCCACAAGTGTTGATACAAACGGTGGTCACTTTGAACCTTTAAAGTGATACAGTTTCATCAGATAAGACGTTACTGATTATTTTTGAGTGCCTTTTCTGTGCTGGATATTTCTAAACCCAAGGTCGCGGGTTCAAATCCGGCCAGATCCGATGGATTTTTTCGGACGTAAAAATCCTAAGTATGGCTTCCTTCGGAAGGGAAGTAAAGCCGTGGGTCCTGTGTCGTACATTTACGGCATGAAAAAGAGCCTTAAGCCTGAAAGAAGAAGCTTCAGAGCAAAATTTGTCGGCCGTTTCACTCCCAGAATTGAATAGGATAACTTGCGATGTTAAAGAGCGTCCTTAAATAAAATAAAAAAGGAACACATACATGAAAATCTACATGCATACATACAAATATACAAACACTTGGATATATTAATGTTTTCTATTAGTAACTTTATAGACAAATGCATAAACACGAAACGAACGCTTACTCTTGAGTCCACCTTCCATTTACTCACACTCCCTCTCCATTTCCTCCGTTTTCTTTATAGCCATTAACCTACTCTGATGGGTCTTCTCTAGAAATATTCCCAAATTGTGTGAGTATCTCACATGCACCAACAATTCCCAATGTTCAAACTTCTACTGGCATTCAGAATTTTCGGTGATAAATGCTCATTACTTAAAATTTCCGTTTCCCTGCATTCTACCAAAATATACCTCCAGGTACCTCTTTCTCCGCACAATGGACGAATTCTTTCCCCGAGAGCATTAACTGTTTTGTTTCCTTTCCAAGTCCGTAATTTGAACCATGCGAGACCACTTCTTTCTTCTCTGCCACAGATTCTAAATAATGCCCCCCCCCCCCGGAAGTATTTGAGTCTGTTCATATACCATTTTAGTAATGATGTAACTCTCCGAACAGTTTGTTTGTTATGTGACTATACTGGAGAGAGGAAACCCGCAAGTTCGCATCGCGGAAATTTAGACGTTGCCCCAGTACAAATAGAAAGTAATGTAAAAACACATTAATTAAACTTTGTATAAATATTATAATAAGTGAAAACATTTAAATTCAGGGTTCGTTTTCCACGAACACATTTGAATATGAAGTTGGTTAAAAACATTAATAACAATACCACAAATATCAAATATTACTCGATGAACTGGAAGCAACTTGTAAAACCAAAGCAACCCCAATTTCTTCCAAGCAAATGCAACATAGCACCACTACACCACCACCACTACCACCCAATAATACCAGTCCTAAATATAGATATACAAACCCTTGGAAAGTCAAAATTAAATAACAATTTGCGAATTAACATGCTTACAATTTATAATATTAATATATGAACTGATATACATATGTATATGTAAGTTCCCCGAAAAATGCAAATCAAATGAGAATTTTAAAATTACAAAATAAAATTCAGAATGTTAATAACTTGGTCACTCGGTTAACCGTAGTCGGCCCAAACCTACCAATTTAAATGGTAGCTACAGCAAGAAGAGTTCATTCAAGCAGACGTGCTATATTTGTATTAACATTACCTCCCGCCGAATAAAGAAGTTCAAGTGAGGCTAATGTATCGCTCTGTTAAGCATGAGCGTGATTAATTGCTGGCAACTGATTAATAAATCAAAAGCGGACAATCGCTAACGTGAAGGTGAGTTACAAAGTGAGGAAAATGCGACAGGAGAAAGGAAAGGAAAAAAAATGTATATAGGATACGTGCAAAATAATGACAATTTGTAGTAGGGGCGATCATTATGAATAACTTTCGTGCCGGAAAGGATGTCAGGTTGATTTTATTACTTAATTCAATTCTTTATCGAATAACACATAATAATTTTGGACATGTAAGCACTTCCTTTCTCACTAGGTATATGAAATTCTTTATACGAAGAGTTTCACATTCTTGCCAAAATCATCCAAATTTACTTTCGTGTGCTCCGGTTTATGTTTTCCTAGAGAACAATTGTCGGCTCCAACCTCTTCTCTTCTTATCGTGGAAAATAATGCTAAAAATGTATGTATATTCATATATAAAAATTTGTATTGAGTGACTGAATTACCTTTGTGTATACGAAATAGACCCATGTTCATAAAACACTCTTATTAAACTACCAAGAATGGCAAAAAAAAAAAAAAAAAAAGAAATGTACACACATTTTCACAATATATGTCTATTTAACATATTTCAAATTTGGACCGAAACAATAATATGCAGTATGATGTTCTGTAAACAGATGTGACTCACATTACGTTATGCTAGCGTTGCCACAACTAAATGGAGTCAAGATTATCTTTTGAATAGCGGAAAACAAGTTTGAGGTGATATTGGAAAACTGAGAATGTTGTTGAAGTTCAAAGGCAATGGAGACGTGTGTACAGAACAGAACCGCCAACGCGAGTAACAATTGCATTCATTCGAGACAAATTTGAGACTCATGGTACCGTATGCAACAGGATGGTGTTCCACCACATTACCACCAAGATGTACGTGCGTACTTTGATGACAATCTTCCAAGGCACTGGATAGGACGAAGAGGTTCGATTAAGTTTCCACCGCGTTCTCCGGACCTAACTCCGTTTGACTTCTACCTATGGGGAACTCCTAAGGATGTTGTATACCGTAGAAAATCAGCTACACTGGCAGCATTTTGGAAAGAAATTGAACCGACATGTGTTGCAATCGCTGAGGACACTTTCGCAAACGTTGCTCAATCAGTAGTTCAACGTACTCAGAAGTATATCGACGTCGATGGTGGGCATTTTGAGCAACTGTTGTAACTGTAAAAGTCTAAGATAATTAGTGCTCATCATTTTCTGTTTGTGTGAATTCAGTTTTGTTATGTTAACACAAGTTTGAAGTGTGTATACATTTTTGGCACACTCTGTATAGTGATCAAGTGGACAAAATAAATATTTAATGTTAAAATAACATATGCTGAAATCATATAAGAGCTACATAATTTTAAGAGCAAGTCTAGGAGCACGTTTTTAAAATTTTACTAATAATAAATAGAATTTCATATACAAGTGGTAAAAACAAGCCTTTTTTAATACTTACATTATAATACAACACAATAGTCCGCAAATCAAAATATACTTAAAAAAAAAAAGAACACAATGCTGTAGTTGAGAAAAAACTGATATATAATCACAAATAATGTAAAATTTCACCTTTTCTCAATTTCTTGATTTCATCAACAATTTGTACCATCGCTTCTTACATTAAGTACTGTAAACACCTCCCTTGTAGAAATATAATGGTTTCAACTTTTCCAATATTGTGTCAGTGAAGATTTAGTTACATAATTAGCTAATCCAATGCCCCAATCTTTTCAATATCCTCTAAAACTTACTTAAACCGGTCCTCTAATTTCTCTGTTCGTTCTCAAATTCGAATTTCTGCTCCATAAGTCATTGTAGATAAGAAACATTTGAGAAACCGCCGTCTGCTTTCCATGCACGCTAAGACTGGCCGCCGAACGTTATCCTGGCGTTATCGATTCGTACTGGGCATGACACATAGGGCAACACAAAACACAAGTGCTTAATTAAAAATATAGAGGCATTAAATATCTTAGTAAAAATGCCAAAAACTCCACCTAGAACAATGGAATTGATGTACAGGGCGGTTGTGAGGTCAACTATGGCGTACGGGGCCGAAATATGGGGATGAAAAAAAAAACGAGGAACCAATTCAGGTACAAAAATAGTTTCTTAAGCGGTTGCTACAAGTAGGGAGGGGTTCTTAAAAAGTTTGATATTTCTAACGAAAGTGTGAATTTAAATAAAAGAACAATTAAATAATTGTTAAGGATAATACGGGGGAATCAAGCTCTTCATCGAGCAGTTTGTCTAAGGGAGCAAATAAGGAAGGGTGGTATGCGGGATGGGCAACAAAAATAAGGAAAGGATTAGACAAAATTGAATTGGGGTATATTTGGTTAAGGGGAGAGGACATTGCAGAAATAGTTGGAAAATAGATAACAGACGTTTGCGAGATATAGATAGACAAAATACTGAATCTCAATGCGCAGAAAAGTATTGCTTAGCCTGCAGGATCAAATATATCCGGTGTGGGGGAGAGGGGATTATTTAGATATCCTGGGCAGAGAAGAAAGAAGTGGTCTCGCATGGTTCAGATTAGGCGCTTGGAAAGGAAACAAAACAGTTAATGCTCAAGGGGAAAGAATTTGCCCATTGTGCGGAGAAAGCGATACATGGAGGAATATTTTGGCAGCATGCAGGGAAACGGAGATTTAAAGAAATGAACATTTATCACCGCAGTTTCTGAATACCAATAGAAATTTGAACATTTGCCGGGAAGTGTTGGTACATGCGAGATACTCACACAATTTGTGAGATAATTCTAGAGAAGACCCGACAAAGAAGGTTAATGGCCATAATGAAGAGAGCGGAGTTAGGGAGGATGGTGAGTAAATGGAAGGGAGTCAAGAGTCCATTCATGTTTATGTATTTGTGTATATTATTATTAACAGAAAACGTAAATATATCGAAGTATTTGTATATTGTAAGCATATATATGTATGTGTATGGCCCTTTTGGTTGTTATAAGGACGACATTAGCATGTTTGGCCGTAAGGCCCATGCAACTGTTGTATTTATTTAAATGATTTCTAAAACTAGTACAATAAAACGTCCATTACTATACTACTACTACTACTACTACTACTACTACTACTACTACTACTACTACTACTACTACTACTACTACTACTACTACTACTACTACTACTACTACTACATGTTTCCACGTCGGTCCTGGTGGTGTAGTGGTTGCCATACTTGCCTCCTAAATCCAAGATCGCAGTTTCGATCCCGGCCAGGTTCGATGGGTTTTTTTTCGGGCGTAAAAATTCCAAGTATGGCTTCCTTCTGAAGGGAAGTAAAGTCGTAGGTCCCATGTCGTACATTTACGGTACAATAAAGAACCTCAAGCCTGAAAGAGAGGCCTCTAAGCAAAATTTGTTGGTTGTTTCATGCCCTGAATTGAATGGGACGCTGATGATCTGAGCTGTTAAAGAGCGTCCGTAAATAAAAAAAAAAAAAATGTCTTCACTACACATTAATAAAAGGTATCCCTTAGAGCCAACATATTATAAATGAAAGAAACTTTCAATATTTACTACATTTACTTTGTAATTGAACCAAAAATGCCTAATAAGGGAGGAACCGCTGTATGAATTAAACATCACGAAAGTTTGTTGTTAATTTTCTGTTCCATACCCTTTGTGACGAGCGATGTAGGAAAGTCTTTATTTCCGAACAGAATACAAAGTTGTATACAGTTATTCATGTTCATCAAAGCAGAACAATTTTAATTCAGTGTCCATACGCAAATACACCGGAATCAAATAACAACTGAAATATGCCCTTAGAGATTTATTACTATACAGTACATCATAGTAGAACAATTCGTGTATTATTTCCTTTGTTTCTGTTGTTGCCTCATTAGTCAGATTTCATTAATACTCTCTTTGTAGTGGAAATTTAAATTAGCACGCGGTGTGTTTCCCAGTTTTTATCCGCCAATTAGTCGACGAAATGAGCGAATCGCACAAATGTAAACATGGTCAGGTAAAGATCCAAGTTTACGGTTCAAACACGCTTCGGTAATAGTGGAAATGTTGTAAAGATCGTAGTAGGTTGAATGATCGACTGTTCACCACTTAACATCAACACCGAGTTTTAGTCAGGTCTGATATCTATAGCACATACATAGTTTATCTTCAAGCTATTAAAATAAACGCTAAAATCCCTGAAATATGTCCTGCTCATTGAACACAGGTTGTTAAAAAATACATTCAAATCAGAACTGAAATTAGAGGTGAGTTAATAAGGTGTTTATTATTTATCACCTCTGAATAAAAGTGCACATAAAACACAAGTTTGCGTTTTTTTCAATTTTATTATTTTTTTTCCTAGCTTACATTTTCGTACCAATATAAAGGGACAAATTTATATAAATAATATTTCAATAGGTCTATGGTGAGTATTTTATATACTTTTTTTATAATTTGCTTAATTCTTGATGTATCTTTCTCACCAGTCGTAAATAAACGTTATTTTAGGTGTGATCCATTCTCTACCATTCCAACATTTCATCCCAACAACTGCAACTTTGAATATTCTCTTGTTAATAGATCAGAGTGACTTGACCCGCCGCTCTTACACGACATATGGTAAAACGGGCCACTACACGGGCCAACCCATCCTCTCCTCAAGCACGCCCGACTACACAGCACATCACAGATGACATCTCACCACGATCTCATAACTTCAGAACTTCAAGCAGCAATAATTTATCTGAACAGCAACTACAGTGCCAGGAAACCCACGCAGCGAGAGATCACCAAAAATTACAGAAACAGGTCACCAAGTAGTGTCACAATATTTCAATATACTCAGAAGGAGCATATTACCATACCCACGTAAATGAAGATAGCCTACAATCAAATCATCAAAAGTATAGATGAACTTTACATCTCAGCAGACACCAATCAGATAATTTATTGGAAAAGATCATCTTTTTTTGACATGTCAATAGAGGCATCACGGTAACCAGATGCTCACCAACAGTCCAACTGCAACTCGAACAACTCTAAAAATAAAACATAAATAATTTGTCTTCATAATCCCACTCTATGGTCCCATTCACAATGAAACTTATACATAATATAAACTTAAACGTAAAAGCTGGATGCTGTGTATTGTAACGCAACCATTCACAATGAATCACGTAAACATAAAAATAAATGTACAATTAGACGTAAAGTTAGAAGTGTGCAAGGTCCAAGGTTTTGCGTCCACGTCTAACTTAAACTTAAGAAATCAGCCAATCAGAACACAGCTGCTCTGTTGTAGAGATCTGTGGTAGAATTTATCCTTACACGGAGCACGGAAATAAAATGCAACTCTTGCTGCATACTGCCCGAGCGGCGGCAGAGAGAGCCGAAGGTAGTGACTTCCACAGATATAGCTAGACAATGAGACTTTCAAGCAGATAATATCATATAGAGAATGCGCTATAAATTGATGTTTATGATTTTTTTCTGCTGCAATCAAAGGAGATTCCCCCCCCCCATCAATTTATATTTACGAAAAACCAGGGGTCCACTTGTTTCTAGGATTTACTACAGTTTAGCGTTAGGTTGTGTTATATATGAATTAACTGCCAATAAGAGCAAATTTATCCCCATTACAATATTTTACCCGCCTAACAATCCGCTATCGGTTTATATTTAAAATGGAGGACAACGCGTAGGTTACATTATGTTTAACAAAAAAATACATGTAACATTTACACTGCGGCCACGCACATCACTGCCACGGGTGGCCGAGGTCGTTAAGTCGCGGACTCATGAGCGGGAGGTCTGTGTTCGAATGCGACCAGAACCGTTCTCTCTGACTGATTTTTTTTTTTTTTTCAGGTTTTCCTCAGTCCTCATAAATGGCAATGCCGAGAAGGTACCCTAAACTTAGGCCTGGAACGATTCCTTACTTAAAAACAAAATCTTTCCCAATGTATTTCATCTCATGTATCATCACTGCCTCTGTAGCAAAAACGAGCGTTAAACTATTCATTCATTTTATTCCACGCACAGCAGTTCGGCTCTCTCCGGTGTCGCTCGGGACTTGCAGCAGCTAGCAGCAAGAGATGCGTTTTATTTCCGTGGTCCGTGTAAGGGCAAGTTATTGTAGAGAGCGCTGAAGATCAGTGACTCTGTAGACAGAATGGCGTCCATGGACAAAAGATTAATTGAGTTATAAGAAAGCTATCCTTGCTCATATTACTCGAAGCCAATTAGTTATTGCACTTTGCATATGCATAAACGCCACCGCCTTCTGCTGAGAAGCAGCCATTTTCAATCTGCTGTTAGTTGATGTTCGCTTGTTCTTAGTTTTGATTGACTAATTCGTACGTTTGCGTCTTTCATTGTGAATGCCTACATACTACTAAATTAACGTGTAACGTTTTATTTCATTATGTTTACGTTTAATATTCATTGTGAATGCGGCCTAAATCAGCGTGGGGGCTTGGGTCAAGCTTGTTTTCCGGTCTATCCTTTTCTGACCTCCTACACTTTGAATCGGAGCTGCATCAGCACATTTACTTCGTCTCTCTGTCTACCCCTCCTTATTTTTAATTTATCATTTTGTTTCCCCCCCCCCACAAAAACTGTTAAATTGTTTGCCACCTTCAAACGCAGCGATAATATAACTTCCCAAGCGGAAAGACTCAGGAAGTATCACTTGCTACTCGCATTCGGGAAATCCAAAGTTCAAAGCCCTTGGGACCGGCTGTTGTTTCATGATTTCCCATGGTCGCTTAGGTGAATTTCATACCATTTCATTTCGTTGGTTCTGTTACAGGATCGAAAGTGCCAGGGTGAGGTGGACTGGTGCATTCTGACGATGACTTGCACTTTGTAAAGAATTCTGTCCCGACGTCTGGTTCGGATGCGAACAATCTGAGGGGCTAGAACTCCTTGGAGTCATGCTTGCTTAACCGGTGTAGGTATTATACCTGGACCTAGGGCTTCCTCTCTGTTCGTGCAATCTCCACACGTGGATGCTTCAGCCCGTGTTCTCCTTTCCCTTCCTTTCTCCCGTAGGTGCCACCGCTAGGAGTGTTGGACACAAACTGCCAGCCGTGAACAAAATTTAAGTGCCGAAATATCCTCCTCCGCCCCAAAAAATCCAATTTGCTTTGTCTCGAATGCATGTCTTCCAAGTTCTAGCAACATCTTTTATATCCTAACAAAATAATAATCAGTACAAAATACGAATGAGCATGATGAGGGAAAAATAGCACAAGATGATTGGGAAAAATTAAAATATTTAGTGATATAAACAAAAGTGGGAGTCCTTGAGTTAAGACGGAAATGTAAAACAAATGGACCAGTACACGAAGTATGATGCAATAAAAGTTATCTTACACAAAAACAAAATATCCTAAATAAAACGCATGAATATTCCTCTCTCCAAGGAATTCGAGCCTCTCAGAAGGGCTGTTTTCATAACAGTTCAGAAACTTTTCGCATTTGCAGGGTATGTGTCATTTTATCCCTTTTCGACTTGTTACGACCATATCTTCAAAAAGGCCACCAGCAGCCCATTCATGTTGTAAAATAATGTGACTGGTAGCCCATATGCGGTTCTTAGACGGCCACTTTATAGCACTTTACCTCTACCAAAGGCCATCCGCAACAGCAAACTCTTTCTGGGTCTTTTGAATTTTCGTAATCAATTTATTACTTGATAGTGGTATTTTATACAAATAACTTATTTTTATAGCTAACCAATAAACATTCAGAGAGCCACGAGTAGCCGAGGTCGTTAAGGAATGGACACGTGAGCGAGTATGGAGTACTATTTCTGCCAGGACCATCTCTCTGGCTGAAATTTTTTCCAGTTCTCATAAATGTAAAATGCCAGAGAGGCACTACATTTAGACCTGGAACGCTTCTTTCCTTATAAAAAAATCCTTTTGAACGAGCATAGAAGAACGAGAAGGAGAAGAGAAACGGAAGGGAGATATAATAGACAGGTGATAGAGGAAAATAGAGAAGAGAACAGCGGTGAAGGAGAAGAAGAAATAGAAATGATGGAGTAGCAGAAGTGCAAAGAAGAAGATTAAATGAGTTGGAAAATATAATTTATGGGACCGGGAAGAAGATAGAAGAAGGAAGATTAAGGCGTGTTGAAGATACAAGTTATGAAACCGCGAAGAAGATAGAACAAAGAAGATTACAGAAGAAATTTAAGAGAGCGGGAAGACGCAAGTTATAGATATAAGAAGGAAGAGTACCGAAGAAGATCAGTTACCTGGAAGACGAAAGCAAGCATACTTTTCTTAGGTAGTTATAGTGAAGAAGGGGCTAGTTACCAGTTTCTTACCATTCGGTTTCCGATGGAGCATTTTATTTTAGATAGCTGGTTAACAGCTATTGGTTATGTATATTGGCTTCCAGGAAATTTGTAATTTTGTTTAATTTAGTAATTTTGTTTAATTTAGTTTTTTGCTAGTGAAACGTTTAATTTTATTTTAAGTTATATCTTAGTTTTGTTTATATAATTATAGATTTCACCTGTAAAATTATTTTGTATGGTGAGAAAAATAAATTTAATAAATGATAAAAATTAAAAATGCATTCCAGATATAGGTAACTAGGTGCCGGGACGGAATATTGCAGATTTTATTTTATTTTATAAAAAATCCTTTCCTAATTTGTGATTCATTTCATGTATCATCAATATTAATAGCCCGTGATACCACAGTACTAAAAACGGGCGTTAAACACAATAATAAAAAAGTTACAGAAATGTAAACCTTTTTAAAAATAAATTAGTTTTTATAACGCTGCAATACATTATTGGAAAAACAGCTCTTTTGCAAACCCTCTTTGCACGGACTCATTAATTACTATGTTCCAAAACCCTATTTCCCTCCCTTTACCTACCTCTGTATACTATTTTATTATTCATATTGTGTAAAAATGTTTGACACTAAATTTCAGGAGAGTTAAGACATTTTCTGTAATATATTTATTATGTACATGTTTTAATTGGGAAGCATTTTTTCTCTAAGCGTGAACCTAGGTCACTGCGGAGAAAATTAGAGGAGAAACACTAAGAAAAGTATAAAAGGAGAATATTTTATTAATTATCCTGTTTGTTTCCTTTTGGCACTTTCCTTTGGCAGTGTTTTACAATGACTGGCTTATTTGAAGAGGCTGACATTGACACCCCTGGGTCAACTGCGACTGCAGCGAGTGTTCTGCTGCACCTGTACTCCATTGTCACAGAGCTCAGCTGTCATCCTACCAGCCCGAGTTCAGCTATGTACTTTGCACAAATCTAATAGCACTAGGCAATGATTTCATGAAGGCTTGGCATAGTACCTTATTAAATGTCCATTTTTCAGATACTTACTTGGCATTGCATTCAGGAATTTAGCTCGTCAAGACGCGCCTTTAAAAAAAGTCACCTTTCCCTTATCATATTTATAATACGCCTTCTTTCCTCATTCTAGGACCTGATTACCCGACTTGACAGGAAACTTAATTTTAACTTCATAACTAATGTAAGTATGAACGTAAATACAATCTTTTGTGACGGATTTTAGAAACTGAATTAATTAAAGCCCACGTTTAAGTTATGAATATTACAAAATGGAAGCTGACATTTCTTTTCACTTATCAGATATTGTTCAATTACACTACCATAAAAATGCTCATTTCTTTTTGTTATGGCACTAATAATGAGTTTGTTTCTTCCTGATCACTTACTTGTAACGCAATTTGTCTCCCATCACTCTGATTTGTTTGTTGTAATCTAGAACCTTTGGGGTTGAGTGCTTTGATATTGCCTTTCATCTATGGTTTTATAAGTGTTTGTCAATTATTTTTATAAGCCTAAGTACTTGTGTTCACATTTTTGAGATCACTTACCTGTAATTCTCAATCTTAGAAACTTTTATTTTCAATTTACAAGATATTCTTCTTCCCGTATCTACGTATTAATTAGTATTCGATTTTCTGTGTTTTCCACTGGGCGCTTTCCAAGTCCTTGTAAATAAATTATTTTAATTTATTAAATTTAACAGACGCTTTTCTGATACATGCCTTACTTTTACCTATAGTTATTATTATTATTATTATTATTATTATTTTTATTATTATTATTATTATTATTATTATTATTATTAAAATTTAAGGACTGTACATTTATAGAACATACTCCTGCAGGATTACAGTTCTACCTGCAAACGTATTTCCAATCATCTTTTACAGTTTACCTTAGCTATCACCGGATTGGATTGCATTGGTTTGCTTCGGTATGGAATGAGGAGTAGTTTTCGGTACTTCATTCGTCATAAGAACTGACCACTGGGAGAATGGATAAGGTGAGGGAGACACGGGGCGGCCAGAATCCAGGGGAGTGGGGTTCGGACGTAGACCGGGTCCCTAACATTCTTTGCAGGCGGACTCCTTCCAAGGAATTCCAGCCCCTCAAAAGGGTCGGTTACGCAAGCAGATGCCGGAGCAGAAACATTTCCAAACCACCGCCCCAGTACACCCCAGCCCACCTTGCCTGACACGTTCAACTTTGCAACCAAAGGAATGGAACAAAACGAGGAAGATGGAACAGCAGGAAATTCATGGAAAAGGAGCATCCATCACAGCATTCGCCTAAGCGACTGGGATAATTAACACAAAAAAACCTAAAGGTCATGATGGCCGGACCCAAGGGATTGGAACTCAGAATCTCTAACTTACAAGTCCCAGCCGTTACCATCTGAGTCACCCCACTCGGTGTCTCACCGGCATAGTCCAAACGAAATTAAAAAGTTTCCCATATTCTGAATATTAGATATCATTTCATTTCTCGACTGTACACACTGATTTACGAATTTCATGCATTAACAATATCAGGCAAATATTCATTGAACATTTCGTTATCAGAGCAAATTACACAGAACTAGTCCTTCGAACCATCTATTTAGTACTCCATGTCCTCTCAGGAGTGACCTATATCCCTTTCATCTAACCCTGCTGGATACCTGAGTAATTAATGGTGGTCCTGAAGTATGAATCAATATATCCACTAGAACTTGGCTCAAGTTTTGTAGTTAGCCTCACTATGGGGTTTTTTTTTGATTGATTTATTTATGGACCCTCTTCAACAGCTCAGGTCATCAACGCCCCATTCAATTCAGAGCGTGAAACGGCCGACAAATTTTGCTCAGAGGCCTCTCTTTCAAGCTTGAGGTTCTTTTTCGTGCCGTAAATGTACGACACGGGACCCACGTCTTTACTTCCCTTCCGAAGGAAGCCATATTTAGGATTTTTACGCCCGATCCTGGCCGGGTTCGAACCCGCGTTCTTGGGTGTATGAGGCAAGTATGGTAACCACTACACCACCAGGACCGACCCACACTATGGGCTTTTCCTATCACAAAGTCATGTAGACAAAAGTTTAAAGAATGGAAAATTCGCGTCACGTTCTAGGAGGATAAGAACGCTCCCTGGTTATCTGTTAGAGAGTGTCAGCAAGTAATTGTCCTATCTGATTCACTTTTTCTACCCTTCGTTACCCTGGCTTATGTGAAAGAACTATTTTCAATTAAATAATAATCTAAATGGCCAAATACTTACATTTAAGTGCAGATACCCCACTCTCCCCTTTCCCTAGTCTCTCCCTAAGATCTTCAATGATCTTAGATAGAGGTACACAGCAATAATAAACTGATTCTTTTGTAATATCTTTTAAAACAAAGTAAACAGTATATGCCGCAATTATTTTTTAATTCACACATTCACCAATGTTAATTATATCTACCCAAATGCTTGTGCTATATCTTTAACGCAGGCTGGGCGGAAGATAGCCCCTAAGCACTGCGATCTGCGGGAGTCAATTGTATCAATAAATGTGGGTAAGAAGAGATAAAGGAGTCCTAAAGCGTTATGCATTCCCGAGAGGACTATCTAGACGACCCGTACTCCGCGCTTCATTTTATTGCTGAGTATTCAAACGACAGTGTATTCCCAAGCGTACCAGGTGGGCCCAGCACACTTTACTCACTCTCACGCCTGAAGTTCTGGATGCCAGCAAATCTTCACTAATGGCTCAACACCAACTGAAGGGGGCGGGCGTGAGACGAAGTTTATGTTGAGTTCCTCTGCGATGTAAGGCGCTTTCTTTTGTACAGTCTATTGGATATTCTCTTCGTGAATGTTGTTTTCTGCTATACCGAGAGTGCCAAAAAATATATACACACTTTCACAGTAGATATCTATTTAATATACTTCAAAGTTGGACCGAAAAAAAAAAACAGTAATATGTAGTATGATGTTCTGTAAACAGGCGTGACTCACATACATTATGACAACATTGCTACGTGACATGTAAATCAAAAATGAACAATGAAGCCAAGATTATCGTATGATGTTCTGTAAACAGATGTGACTCACATTATGATAGCGTTCCTACGTGACAGATAAATCAACAATGAACAAATGAAGCCAAGATTATCGTATGATGTTCCGTAAACAGACGTGACTCATATTACGTAATGCTACCGTTGCTACAACAAAATGCAGCCAAGATTATTGTTTGAAGAGTGGAAAACAATTTTGAAGTGGTATTGGAAAACCGAGAATGTTGTTGAAGTTCAAAGGCAATGGAGATGTGTGTACATAACAGAACCGCCAACGTGAGTAACAATTGCACGCATTTGAGACAAATTTGAGACTCACGTTACCGTATGCAACTGGATGGTGCACCACCATATTACCATCGAGATGTACGTGAGTACCTTGATGACAATCTTCCAAGGCACTGGATAGGACGAAGAGGTTCGATTGAGCTTCCACCGCGTTCTCTGGATCTAACTCCGTTGGACTTCTACCTATGGGGAACTCTTAAGGATGTTGTATACCGTAGAAAACCAGCTACAATGGCAGCACTTCGGGAAGAAATTGAAACGGCATGTGCTGCAATTGCTGAGGACACTTTCGCAAACGTTGCTCAATCAGTAGTTCAACGTACTCAGCAGTGTATCGACGCCGATGGTGGGCATTCTGAACAACTGTCGTAACTGTAAAAGTCTAAGATTATTAGTGCCCATCATTTTCTTTTTGTGTGAATTCAGTTTAGTTATGTTAACACATTTTTTCTTTGCTTGAAGTGTGTGTATATTTTTTGGGAACACTGTGTATATTTCACTTCTTCTAAAATTCATTTACTAGCCAATGTAATGTTTTAAAGATATAAAACAAGGAAATTTTGCCTTCGTTAATGCTATCCAAATAGAACATTAAACTTCTTTTTGAAATTAACTAATTAAACGCAAGAAAATTTGCTATGCACACAACATATTATCTCAGCAACAGTCTTTAACGAGCGTTGTAAATAAATAAAAATAGAGCGGTGAACGAACTACCAGGAACAACGGGAAATTTCAAAGACAAATTCAAGTATTTTCTATTCGGATCCTACGCTAACTCATTGCTTTTGTGCCAAGTTATTTTCTTTTTCTCTCTCTGTTTCCTTCTTTCTTCTCCAGATTTTATACATTTTGCTTCTCGAAATCCATTTATTGCTTTACGTATCGCTGCGGGCTAATTCAAAAAATAATTGTGGAATGTGATTAACTAATGACGAAATGTAATAAACATCTGTCATAAAAGTGCATTAGTTTCTCGAAGATCATTGCATCAGCAGATGAAATGAGTTGACAAATTTAAATCGATAATTTCAGAGTTACTTGCTCTTAGTATAAATATACACTTAATTCTTTTTAGTAATTAGAAAATTCGATTATGGGTCACAAGTACTTGTTAATTTTACACTTGAATGAGGATATTGCTGTATTTCACTTACAACATTGGCTTAATAAGAGAATTTTTATTGTACATTTTCCAAACGGTATCTATAAGTTTTATTTTTAGGCAAATGAGTACAGAGAACGACTTTTCACACAAGTTCTTCTTTGATAGTTTGGTAGTTTGACGCCTAAAAATTCGTTACCATGACAGAAACTATGACAGTACATATGAGCGCTTGGGTTATTTCACATTCACGCTTACCTATTTAAAAACTTCTTGCAGAACAAATAATCGCCTTTAAGTTGATTTTACTTGTAACTTACTATAACTCAATAAATAAATATTGAAAATGTATTTAACTTTAGTTTTCTCTTATTCATGGCTTGTATCCATACATTCTGTTAACAGCACTCTAAAGCTTTGTGGATCGCCTGGGAGGACTTCGTGGGTCGCTGTGGCACAGGAGTTATGATGGTAAAGATGGAGCAATGAGGGAACGAATGACAGGGGAAATGGGAGAACGCGGATAAATTCTGACCGGGCACCTCTTTATCCCCAAATCGTACTTAAGTTAATTTGGTTTATTTACGGACGCTCTTTAACATCTCAGATTAGCAGCGTCACTTTCAATTCTGGGTGTGAAACGGCCGGTAAATTTTGCTCAGAAGTCTGTTCTTTCAGGTTTGAGATTCTTTCACATGCCATAAACTTACGACATGGGACCCACGGTTTTAATTCCCTTTCGAAGTAAGACTTAGGATTTTTACGCCCGAAAAAGTACTACTATTCATGGTCGGTATTGAACCCGCGATCTTGGGTTTAGAAGGAAAGTATGGTTATCACTACAGCCACTTAAGGAAGATGGGATCAAACGCGGATCGCCTTTGTTAGGGCGCGGCACCTTACTCAAATGTAAGATCTAGCATAAAGAATAATGGACATGTCATATATATTTCACGGTATATCTGCTTTTTCTGTTATTCTTTTGTTGTACAGAATTTCAGAGCGAAAGGAAGCGAAACATATTATTACATTGTAGTGTTAACAGTATCTGCTTACTTCTTACATAATTATGTTACCTTACAGCACGATATTGTTTTTGATTGATGTTTAACGCCCGTTTTTACTGCTGAGGAACCACAGTGATGAACACTGGTGATACATGAGATGAAATGATATACGAGGTCTCTTGAAAAAGTATCGCGAATTTTGAATTTTCGCGGGCTACGTATATTCGATTTTCGATTGTTTTGTGGCGTTATGTTGGTACTCATGTCCCTCACTTATGTTGACAAGCTCAGCCATTTTGAATGTTCAGTTAATTGTTGACAGCTATTTTGCTTGGACGTGTTTTGACTCGTCTTCGATTTTTGCATATTCCAAAAAATGGAACAAAGAATATGTATTAAATTTTATGTAAAAACAAAATTAAGTGCGCGGATGCATTTCTAATGTTGACTGTGGCATATGGTGAAGCTACTTTGGACCAAAGCAATGTTTATCGGTGGTACAAAATGTTCTCAGAGGGTCGAGAAGATGTGAACGACGAAGAGAGTCCCGGACGCCCGAGCTCGTCAACAACAGACGAAAACATTGAAGAAGTGAAGAAAATAGTATTAGCCAATAGTCGAATCACCGTTAGAGAAGTTGCTGAGAACCTAAACATATCGATTGGCTCGTGCCATTCGATTTTTACCAATGATTTGGGCATGAGACGGGTCGCCGCAAAATTCGTACCAAAGTTGCTCAATTTCGACCAAAAACACCATCGCATTAACGTTGCTAAGGAGCTGTTGAACTCTGTCCGCGATGACCCAAATTTGCTCCAGAGGGTCATAACTGGTGACGAATCTGGGTTTATGGTTATGACGTGGAAACTAAAGCTCAATCATCCCAAAGGATGCTGCCACACGAGCCAAGAACGAAAAAAGCGCGCCAAGTTCGGTCGAATGTGAAGGTTTTGCTTACAGTTTTCTTCGATTGCAGGGGCGTGGTGCATCATGAGTTCTTGCACAGGGTAGAACGGTCAATAAGGAATATTACCTGCAAGTTATGCGCAATTTGCGCCAAGCAATCCGCCAGAAACGCCCGGTTTTGTGGAAGAACAAAAATTGGCTTTTGCACCATGATAACGCCCCAGATCACACATCGTTGCTTGTACGCGAATTTTTGGGCAAAAACAACACACTTATGATGCCGCAGCCACCGTACTCCCCAGACCTGGCCGCCTGTGACCTTTTTTTGTTCCCACAACTGCAGAGGCCCATGAAAGGACGACGCTATGCCACTATTGAGGAGATAGAGACGCCATCGAAGTGGGAGCTGAACAAGATCACAATAAACGATTTTTTAAAGTACTTCGAGGATTGGAAATAAACGTTGGCACAAGTGAATAATATCTGGTGGGGATTACTTTGAAGGGGACAAAATAGATATTCATGAATAAATAAATCTTTTTGAAATAACACAAAATTCGCGATACTTTTTGAACAGACCTCGTATTGGGAAAGGACTTTTTTAAGGAAAGAAACGTTCCAGGACTAAATTTAAGATTCTTCCCGGCATTTTGCCAGTTATGAGGTATGAGGAAAACCTGGAAAAAACCTCAGTTAAGGAGAACGGTTCTGGCAGAATTTCATCCCAAGACTTACCGCTTACGAGTCCGCGCCTTAACGACCTCGGCAACCCGAGGCGCTACAGCACGATAATGGCCTGGATTTCGACCAGCAGTGAAAAGAGACATACATACATTAGAACAAGTATATTTTAACAATGTGCAAAATGTCCCCCGCCTTGCCAATCTCTAAATATGGAAATAGTTCCTTTAAATTAATAAAGACACAGCATTCAAAACGTGTGTATGTGTGAGAGTAAGAGAGAGTGGAAGGGGTTTATGAATATGAGATGTCACTGTAATACTACACAATGAGCAGTCATGCAATACTTTCATTTGGATATCTCAAGTTCCGAGAACCTTTAGAAGTAAACAAATTAATGGCATATAGTAGGCTTTGTGTATTTTGTTTATTTCTTATGCTTGAGAAAGCTGAACACTGCAATTTGTCCTTCGTCATAGACGTTTGTAGATACAAAGAAGGAACATTTGCAGAACTAAATGAGGCGGTCACATTAAAGCCTGTTCAACACGGTACACCAATTTATGTGGTTACTGTATATTTACATGCCCTCTTAGGTTCACAGATTTATTATCTTTGGGTACGAAAACGTGGGAAAGGAGCGGAGAAAAAAAGTGGAGCAGTAAAACAAAGGAAATAAATGAGGCATCCAATTTACGTCATATCAGGCAATCTGGCAATCTTGCCTTTATGTTCCAACGTGGAGTAGGCCTTCAGCAAAGTCCTTAAGGAAATGCTTTTTAAGCAGATTTTAGCTATAGTAAATATGGATGAACGAACCTCTGGCACTTTTTATCTTGGAGGAAAAAGTGGAGAAAAATAAATATAATACTTTCTTTTTACAAAACTCCTTCTTTTTGATCATTGATTTCCTTGCAAAGCTGAAGGGAACACCTAATCAGCTGATTGAATCGCTTGCTTCTTGGTTCAGGCGCTATTCATAGGAGAGAGATGCGCGCGCACTCGCAAAAGAGTGCTGGAATAACTACGCACTGTGCAGCACATTTTAAGCATGTCTGTTAGGAAAGTTGTTCATCATGATGTATAATCGAGGCCACATGGGCTCCAATAAATTTGAAATTGCGTAATATGTGTTCCGTTTATATGTAGGATAAAATATGTACATATTTCTAGGTGTGCATCTAAATTCCTATCTATTAACTTTTATTTTTTAATTTTTATTATTCTTTGTACCAGAATGCATTGCTTACAAAGAACTATTTGACCGTAATAGATGCAAACATCTATCAGTGCATGCTTTAAATAACATTCAAAATAAACTAATTATATTTAAAATAGTGAGCATAATAGTACAACATTTTTAAAACGTTAGTAACATTTTAAAACCTTCATCAAAGTGATGAACAACATGCTATAATATTTAGGGAAAATACATAACTTAATTACATATTATACTTCAACAATGAATAACTGAACAATAGTAACTTGGCCAGTCAGTATAAAAATGCGGAACGTATGTGTGGAAAGGTTTTTTTTTTGTTTATCTGAATTATATCATATATCTTAAATGTTATAACTTCGTAACACTATTAAAGGTTAGTTAATTGGTTCAAATTTAGAATTTCGTTTTGCTGTATATTGATAAGTAGGTATAATTCAATTGTTGGATAACAAAATGTATTGCTTAAAAACCCAGCAGCTTTAAAAGACGCCATTTACACATAAATGTACCGCTACGGGTGCGGAGGTCATTAAGGCGCGAACTCGTGTGTGGGAGATTTGCGGTTCGATTCCAACCAGGACCGTCCTGTTTGACTGAGGTTTTATCCAGATTTTCTTCAGTCCTCTTACATGGTAAATGCCTGGAAGGTACCCTAAACTTAGAGCTGGAACGCTTTCCTTCTTTAAAAAAAATTCTTTCCCAATATATCATTTCATCTAATGTGTCATCAGTGTTCATCGCGTGTGAGGCCTCCGTAGTAAAACTGGCGTTAAAACTATTAAAAAACATAAATTTATGTAATGACAGTAATTTAAGGTTTTGCAACTACTTACTTTTTCTCTATTTTACTATAATATCCATGGAAGGTAGTAATTTACATTACCAAATTACTGAATAACACAAACTATACATTACCTTTACACCACCACATTATTAGAGATTTTAGGTTAGGCTTTATTTATTTAAGGACACCCTTAAAATAACTATGGTAATTAAAACTCCATTTAATTCAGGGCATGAAACGGCCGATAAGTTCTCCTTAGAGGCCTCTTCTTTCAGACTTGAAGTTATATATGACATTGATCAACCTTCACTTCCCTTTCGAAAAGTCATTTGTAGGATTTTTACGCCCTAAAGCATCGAAGATGTCCCTGGCTCCCCATCAATTACAGAACAATTGAGATAATAAATATTTGTAATTTTAAATCAACCAATCTGGAACTTCTTAAAGGTATGCTTTGCTTTTTGTATATAGGAAACCTCGATGACAAAATTCATGTATGTAAAATTAAGATTATAGTGTTTAAGCCTGAGAATAATGTGTATAATAGGTAATTTTTGTAGCATTTAAGAGATATGTAATATTACATCAAAGAAAGAAACTCAGGTGTCTCTCTGAACACAGTAAACATTGGCAAAAGTCACACAATAGAAGCTAGTCCCTTCAGGAATGCGGCGAACAAAGGATTGGCCACGCCTTAGGCATGGCAGCGCTATTTTAGCTTGGAAAGTGATACGTGTGCGCGTACGCAGGTCATTGACAGTAACGTGTAAAACTTGTTTGAAGTGGGTTGATTGACGAATAGCGTAACGTGTGCTCTGCCAAAATTTGTCCAGCAAATAGGAATGGACTTCGATGATGTAAGAATTGACCTATGAGCATAGTGAAAACAAAACCGGCGGGAATATTTCGCGCCGCTTTAAGGGCCGAGCGTCAGTTTGTCCAGAGTATATAGGAAACAGACTTAGCCTCAAAAAGGGGCAATCTCAAACTTCTCAGGGCCAATGAATAAATGAGTAGTGTTTAACGCCCGTTTTTGCTACAGAGGCACCACAGGCGATGGACACTGATGATACATGAGATGAAATGATATATTGAGAAAGGATTTATTTTTAAGGAAGGAAACGTCCCAGGCCTAAGTTTAGGGTACCTCCCGGCATTTGCCATTTATGAGGACTGAGGAAAACCTGGAAAAAAACCTGTCAGGGAGGACCGTCCTAGTGGGACTCGAATTCCAGAGCTCCCGCTCACGAATCCGTGCCTTTAAAGACCTCCGCCACCCGTGGCGGTCTCTCTCAGGGCAAAGATAGTGCTGTTGCGTCGCCAGGCAGTTTAGAGGAAGAACGACCTAAGTCGGAGGTACTAATTCGGCGCCAACGAGGGTCCAAAATCAATCAATGCTGGAGCCACACATAGCATCATTTTGCTGCATTAAGTATCATTAAAATAGCGCTTTCTTAATATTGGTCACTGTTTAACGAACGCAATCATATTTGTCAAGTTTACCTTGCCAGTGATCCGGCGTGCGACTTGAGGTCATTTGATTATTCATGTTTGGGAGAGTAACATCCTCAGCCACTAAATCACGAGGTATAATTTATCGGCGAATTCAATATCAAATTCGCATTCACTCAGCCCTTGGCTAGCTTACAGCTGTCAGAAATCGGCGGAAAACCCTAGAGAGAGAAAGTCTCATGGAAGCAGAGTTGGTGGTCTGCAGCAGCCGTGGCGAAATCTGCGATCGACGGCCTTATATTAATTCACACAGCTACCTTACAGTCCAATTTCCATCCCCCCCAACAATTCTGTTTCAAACTGGCGTGAAGATGGGGCTTGATATAACAAACGTCATCACACGAGGCGTTATTCTTACGTTGCCTCCCATATCATCGTTTCAACATTCACCAACCCTGACCGGGTTTGAATCCGCGACCTTGGATCTACGAGGCAAGTATGGTTACAACTAGATCACCAGAACCTATTCGTATTATCTAAATCCAATTATTTGCTGTATAAGGACAAAACTTGCCTCTGAGTATGAAATTACTTTTTTCAAATCCAACAAATTTCAATGTTATATTTCTATAAATATAAGCTCAGAAGAATGCTCTTTTTTGTGAATTAGGAAGCATATTATTGGTTTAACTGAATTTTAACATTCCTTTGTTACCGCTGCAATAGAAAGTTGTAATAAATTTAAGTTTAGTAATTAAGGTCTTCAAAGCATATTGCCATAGAAAAAAATAGAATAATAACCCATGACAATTAATAAGTTTATTTCCTTTTATAAAAGCATATAAATAAATAAAAATAAAAAACGTACAGATAAATAATAAGGAAAAAGAAATATTTTACTATAGGTTCTAGGAATATAATGGAATGCAGTATTTCTGGTATAGAAGTCAAATAAGCAATTAAAAAAGTTAGAAGTAATGATAAACATACAGAGAGTGCCAAAAATGTATATACACTTCAAGCAGAGAAAAAACTGTGTTAACATAACAAAACTGAATTCACACAAACAGAAAATGATGAGCACTAATCATCTTACACTTTTACAGTTACAACAGTTGCTCATCATCGGCGTCGATACACTTCTGAGTACGTTGAACTACTGAATCAGCAAACGTTTGCGAAAGTGTCCTCGGCGATTGCAGCACATGCCGTTTCAATTTCTTCCCGAATTGCTGCCAGTGTAGCTGGTTTTCTGTGGTATACAACATTCTTATGAGTTTCCCACAGGTAGAAGTCCAACGGAGTTAGATCCGGAGAACGCGGTGGAAACTCAATTGGATCTCTTCGTCCTATTCAGTGCCTTGGAAGATTGTCATCAAGGTACGCACGACATCTCGGTGGTAATATGGTGGTGCACCATCCTGCTGGAAGTAAAATTCCTCATTTCCATGGAGTGTATTAATGGAGGGTAAGGCGGATGTGCGTATCATGTTCAGGTACACTGGGTCAGTTACTGTTCCTTCAAAATACAATGGTCCAATTAGACTCCTAGATGACAACCCACACCAAACATTAATTCAACGTAAATTAACGGCCTTTTTCAAAATAACGTGTGAATTGTTTGCACACCAGTAGACACAGTTATGCCGGTTAACAGTTCCGTTCAACTTAAAGTATGTCTCATAAGACCAAACAACTTTCCCTACGAAGGCCTCATCCTCTTGTATCATGTTCCGAAATCACTCACAGTACGGCATTCTCCGATCAGGATCATCTTCATTTAATGCATGCAAAAGTCTTGGAATGAAAACTTTCAACTTTGCTGTTTTAATACGTACGATAAGTTCTGCTAATACCAGTTTCACATGCACATTGCTTTGTAGATTTCTGCTGTGAGTGCTCAAAACGTTCCAAAATCACAGCCGAGGACGTGGGGCTTGTTGCTGTGCGAGGTCTCCCAGATCTGTCCTTGTGAACATCGCATACACTACCATGAGTATCAAATTTGTCTCGAATGCGTGCAATTGTTACTCGCGTTGGCGGTTCTGTTCTGTACAGGCGTCTCCATTGTCTTTCAACTTCAGCAACATTCTCGGTTTTCCAATACCACTTCAGAATTGCTTTCCGCTGTTCAAACGATAATCTTGACTGCATTTTGTTGTAGCAACGCTAGCATAACGTAATGTGAGTCACATCTGTTTACAGAACATCATACGATGATCTTGTCTTCATTTGTTCATTTTTGATTTACTTGTCACGTAGGAAAGATATCATAATGTATGTGAGTCACATCTGTTTACAGAACATCATACTACACATTACTGTTTTTTTTCGGTCCATCTTTGAAATACATTAAATAAATATCTACTGTGAAAGTGTGTATACATTTTTGGCACCCTCGGTATAAAAGTGATGGAAATTAATTTGTTCGATGTTGAGGTAGCAAAAACACGTTCGTTTGAACAGAAACAATAATTGATCGCATACTTGGTAAATTATAGCATTTTTATAGCAATAAAATTAACTATAATCTGCTATGTAGGAATATAAAATTTGATAAGTTATTCAAATATTTTTTAGAAATTCAGTAATTTTCATAAAACATTAACGATTCCAATTCTTACATATGGTAGTAAGAAGTGATATTAAATAAATGAAGAAATTAATGCAAATGAGCTTGCAAGCTTCACTTAAAGTAGCTGTAGCCCCCCCAGAGTTTTAATGTTTCAGGTTAACTTCAGGCTGTTAATGCATCTCTGTAATATCATCATTGAAGATGAGTACAATTCATTGTCTGTATATAAGAGTGCTGAAAATTTTTGATCTCCCACAATTGGTGCACCATAATCAGTTCCACATAAATGCACTGAAATGCTATCTATAAATAAATTAAATAAAAGTGGCGCAGGACTACATCATTGTTGATAATATCTTAAACGTTCATGTCCATTGTTCATAATATTAAAATTAAAAACTTCCGGACTACTGTACCGCGGTCTTTGTTTGAAAAGCTAAAACAGCTTTCGCTGGCTGTCTACGTCCAGCATCATCACAGACCATGGCACAACAGCCTGGAAGTTTTTAATGTTAACATCCTATGTTAGAGCCCATGTTCTGGGTTACACTATTCCCTCCGCGCTTCACACAAAAGTTTACTCTCTCATAAATTGCTTTCAACATTTAACATGACAGTCCTTTCTCCCACAATTTTTGCCATAAAGCATTACGTGTCATAGAGTCGAAGAAAATGCTATAGAGCTTATTTTCTTACGCCTTATATAATCATTCATAGTTTCTAGGGTAAAAATGAAGTGTACGTCCTAAATCCTTGCCTAAATGCTTTCTTTGCATAATTTTACAAAACATTTTCCAAAAGGCGGCAATAATGAATAAACTTACGCCCCTATTATTATCCGGATTATTGAAACTCCACACTTCTTTGTAAATTCCATGAATTATTCCTGTAGCCATTGTTCAGGGCAGGTTCTCTCGTCGAAAATATGATTAAAATGTTTTGTATCAGCTTTAGATGCCCCTCAATTTTCACAAAAGTCTTAAAAATTCTGATTGAAGCCGTTCATTTCCGCTGTTTTATTTTTCTTCATTGATGTATAGTTTTTATTAGTCCCCCCTTTGTAATGACCAAATCTAATATTGGAATCAATGGCACCTCTAGTTAACTGTTCCCTAGTTATCCCTGGTTTGGCCCAGTTTGCCCCTCCCCCATATATATACGAAAAGATTCCGTCCACATGTTATGTATTTGTGAACGCTCATGTTCTATTTCGTTTTTGTTCGCCACATTTCTACAACATTACATTTTTGTGTTGAAATCTTACTTTTTCTGTGGTATTGCCACTTCGCTTTTGCCTCCTTCAGTGTTGCTTTATGTTATTTCCTCATTTCTATGTCTTGTTTTCTATTAAGTTCCCCGCCCTCCTTCGCAAAAATTATTAGAACTTTTCCCGCCTTTATCTTCTCTCCCCTACAAGATTCCCTATTCTATCCCTTATTATTTTTAATACTATTTATCTCCACATTCTTCCCCGGTAACTGCAGTTGTGCAATATTTGTTTCGATAGCTGCATTCACATCCGCACTACAGCCCACATTTTGCTGAGCTATACATTGGCAGATGTGTAGTGACCTCGTGAACATACTCCATCGAGCTTTCAAGGTTCCCGAGTGATAAAGGTATAGACGCATAAATAGATTCCTTGGCCCCTGAGAGAACAGACAAATAAAGCTATCGGAGGAACTTACAAACTCTTTTAATTCAAGAAGGTGGTCTGTTCCTATTTACGTCTCCCTGGAAAATTCACGTTCCTAAAATAAGACACTAGTGTACTCTCATAATGATCAATATAAACAGCATAGAAGCGGGGAGAAAGAAGAGAGAAGAAGAAGCAACAGGAAGCAGCCATCTAAGTACAAAATCGTACTTACTTCCGCTTCCTCTATACGCCTAAATTCGGAGCCAAGGACCGATAGGGCTCTTCTTTCTCTATCTCCACCTCAAAAAGTCATTACCTTATGAGGATTATAACAACCCAAAATAAAACCATACTCCTGATGCTACTGCCACGGGTGGCCGAGGTCGTTAAGGCACGGATTCATGAGCGGGAGGTCAAGGGTTCGACTCCCACTTGGATCGTCCTCCCTGACTGGGTTTTTTTTTCCCAGATTTTCCTCAGTCCTCATAACTGGCAAATGCAGGGGAAGTACCCTAAACTTAGGCCTGGAACGCTTGAAAAGATATCCTTTCTCGACTTATCATTTCATCAGTGCCCACCGCCTGTGGTGCCTCAGTAGTAAAAACGAGCGTTAAATACAACTCAAAAAAAAAAAAAAAAAAAACCTCTGACACTCCCTTCTGCTAACAATAAAACTCCTTTCTATAATTAATTAATCCTTCCCATTACCCCACAAACAAAATAACCACTTCAACTGTACATGGATTATACAGCCTTAACGATTGACTTCTCCCTGCGGTCTGTAACTCAAATAACCTTATAGTGCGAAAGCACGTTTATCATCTTAGTGTATTGTCAAAGCTCAATATCTGTGAGATCTCCCTCTTGAGCAAATTTTCTTATATTTCTTTGTGGGGTATCCTTATATTTTTAATGACATGCGAGACCAACATGTACTTAAAAAGTTATCTCTACCCTACACTTCGAGCAAGGAGGAAAGGGGAGACTGAGTAACTGAAGAAAAGAAACAGAATAACAAATAGCAAGGGAATAAAACAGTGCTTACCTTGCGTCCACTAGATGGCAGGACTGGTCTCTGTGTTAATATTGCACAATTCGCTCAAGAATCCATATGCTTTGTGATTTTTAAATAATATTACAACAAAGCGTACAAATTCTAAAACGAAGCGAGCAACAGCATATATGATTCTACATTCCACTCTCCTCGGCGGTGCTGAACAATCGGGTTGCATATGCATGTATTAATTTTAACAGCTGTACTGTCTGCAAATAACGCAACAACTGTAAGAGAAAGACCTACGTAGTTACCTTTATAGACAATAAAACCAATTCATTTTAGGAACTCTATAAAAATAGGTTAATTACTGTAGTACTTTAAAGCTAATAAAAATTATAATTTTTTCATATTAACCTGTAAAATTATATTAGGTATTATTTATAGATACGGGTGGCCGACTTCGCTAAGGCACAGAATCGTAAACGAGAGGTCCGCGATTGAAATCCCATTAGAACCGTTTTTCCAGGTTTCTAATGACTAACAGTAGGGCTAGACTGCTTCATTTTCTCAAAAAACTATTCCATTTTGGTTTGATTAATTTCACTGAGACATAAAGACAAATGACTTGCATACGAAGAAAGTGGTCGCCGCGGCAGGCCAAAGCTAACGCCGGGCTTGTAGCGCTAAACAAGAAGAGAAGAAGGCTGTATCGTTTCGAAACAAAAATATAACATATTTGCTATTTTGTACAATATAAACATCATAGAGCATTAAACGCTCTATTTCCCCCCACATGAGGGAAACACCGAGCAGATATGTGGTGCGGCAAGGTTGATATTGATTTGTTTTATTTACAGACGCTCTTTAACATCTCAGGTTATCAGCATGCCGTTCAATTCAGAGCAGGGAACGGTCGATAAATTTTGCTCAGAGGCCTGTGCTTTCAGGTTCTTTTACATGCCGTAAACTTACTTACCTTCCGAAGGAAGCTATACTTAGAATTTTTACGCCCGGAAAACACCATGGATCCTGGACGGGTTTGAACCCGCGATCTTGGATTTAGGGTTTATGGTTACAATTACACCACCAGGACCAAGGAACAGAGGGGGGATTTCTAACATTTTTCCAGACAGAGTACTTTATTGTCGGCCGAGCTCTATTCCAATGAATTCGCGTACCGAATATTGCTAAAAAAAAACGTATTAATTAAACAATTATTAAACCGGCCTGGGTGACTCATTCGGTAGTGTTCGGGATTCTCATTCAGAATTCAAATTCTTAGGTTGGCTATTGTGTGCTATTTTTATCTCTGGTCATTTAGGGGAAAACTAGTATGGACATTTACTTTCCACGAATTTCCCTATTCCTCATTCCCTTTTATTTAATTTCTTTGTTCATTGTTTTTCAGCGTTGCAAGGCTAGGCGACGTGGGTTAGGTGAGTGGTGTGCAGTGGTGAAATCTGCTCTATCAAAAAAATTGCCCTCGCGCCCGATTCCAAGGGGCTGGAACACTTTGAAAGGGAGGCTATGCAGGCGTTGTGATAGATCAAAAATACAAATTTGGAAACGTTGGGACCAAAACCTGTCCACTCCAAAACTTGTCCACCGCTTGTCGCCCAGAGATTCTGTAGGATGCAAAAAATGCCCGTTGCTCTTCCGTGCCTGAAATCCTTCTCCGTCTATTCCTATTTAATCTAAATGACTATTACGGATGCTTCACGTCAATTTCAATTGGATATTAATAGTAATACTTAAAGGCAGCTGGCAATTTTTGGGTTGGAAATGTTTTTCTTTTAAAACACCCGTATATAATTTATAATTTTAGATTGATATTTTTTTTTTAAATTTCGGCCATTTAAATGACTAAAACAGGATTTTAAATATATAATATATATATATATCATTAATAAGATATATAGTTTAACAACATTGTTTTCAATTTTAGGAAAACAGCTCTAAAACTACTATAGATAGGATGATAATTTTTTTAATTATGTGCATTTTTAGAGTACCAAACAGCAAAGGAAGAAACATGTAGCATGCAGGGTTTTTCAATTAAAATTTCGCACATGCACTAAATCTCTCACAGTAGAAAAACTACCCTGGTGATCGATGTCGTTAAGGAGCGGGAAGTCTGAGGCTTGATACCTCATAAATGACAAATTCTGGAGAGGTTCCCTAAGCTTAGACCTGGATCGTTTCCTTCCTTTAAAAAAAAATCGTTTCATCTCACATATCACCAGTCTCACGCCTGTTATGCTCACAGTAAAAACGGGCGTTAAACACTATTAAAAAAAAGTGGAAAAAATCTTAGGGAGGTCTTCCGGATATATGTAATCAGATGAGTGAGGATCGGGGTTCCATGCTCGGAGGACACGGTAGTGATATAAATAATAGTTTTTGAGAAAATTTCTACGACACCTATGCAGTATGCACTTTTATATTTTTTACATGTTAGATTTAAATACTATACAAACTATAAACAAGGTATATCGCAGGATTAATAAATATGTATACATATTAAGTAAGTTCTGTTACGTAAATAATAACTTTTCGTAACCTTACACAGAAATGGAAAATTAGAATTATATTTTTAACCTGAAAGTGAAAGAACATCAATCCCTGGTGAGAAAGCTCCGAGGGAGCTCTACCCTTTAGGAGGGAAGGTAGACATACACAGCAAACCTTGGAAATCTTACACATCACTTGCCAGAGAGAGGGGAATCACTAACATGTCTAACATGTCTAATTATTTTGTTAGAATCTTTTAAATTTGTGTTAATAACTTGTTCTTAATGATGCTTATTAAAAAAATGAATTCAAATTCAATTTTCTGGGAGGTGCTGTATTAATTGCCTGCTTGGTGTAGTGATTAGTATAGCTGGCTGCTGCCTGGGAGGCCCGGGTTCGATTCCATCTATCTACTTAGGAATTTTTCTAAGTTAGGGAGGTTTGGAACGGGGTTCATCCAGCCTCGTGAGGACACTTCACAATTGGGAGGCTGCCTGATGGAAAGGTGGCGATCTTCGATCTCGGAGGCCGCATGATAGGCGACCGGTGGGGTGCAGGCATGCTGATCACAAGTCCCCCTGCAATACTGCCGTCTTTCATTGAAGTCATAAGACGGAGGTAGAGGAAGCAGAGGTCGCCGCGGCAGGACAAGGCTCTCCCTAGGCAGTAGCGCCAAACGAGAAGAAAAGAAGAGTGTATAGTTAAGGTACAAAGACGTACATAGTAATGAAATTCAGTGTACTACTAAAAATCCATTTATTTTAAATAGGTGTAGAAAAATAAAAAATATTTAAAATGATCTACTACAGAAATCTTTTAACAAACTATTGTGTTGAGAGTTAGGGCGTATTCAGTAACGCCCGTTTTTACTATTGAGGCACCACAGGCGGTGAACATTGATGATACACGAGATGAAAAGATATATTGGGAAAGCTTTTTTTAAGGAAGAAAATATTCCAGATGTAATTGTCGGCATTTGCTTTTTATGAAGACTGAGGAAAACCGGATAAAAACCTCAGTCAGGGCGACGATCCTGAAACCCCAGATCTCCCACTCACGGGCCGCGCCTTAACGACCTCGGCCACCCTTGGTGGTATTATTACTGAGGGGGGAAATAGCTACTGGATTAACTTTATTATAAAATATTTTCCATGTTGTGTATATTCATATCGATGAACAAAAGTAACGTATATACATTGTCATAAGACTTTCATCCAGCTAGAAAAAAAAAGGAAATAAAACGTAAATATATTATTTGTAAACACTATTGAGAAACTGTCCTTTTCAAAATATCGACACATAAAATTAACAAAAAAAAAAGACAATTTTTTAAAATGGGAATCGGTGGTTATAACAGATCGTTGCGAAATTACTTTTCAAAAATGTTAGTGTTACAACATCAAACTTAATTATTATTTAATAATATACAGAACATTAGCTTTATTTTAATGAACTAACTACAACAAACTCAACTGAATCTCATTTTCATCTTCACCAGTACTGCGGCTACAAAAATATATGTTGACATTTCAGGAATAAATACACTTCGATATATATTACTGCATGCATACAAATATGTACACAGATACGAAATAATTGTGATATAATGTGAAAACAAGAAATAGCCTGCATAAAATTACCAGTCTCCTTTTCAAATTAACGATTTTCTAAATATACCCATGAAAATTAGCGAAGCTTCCGTTTTACTCATTGAAGTTGGTTGATTTCCATGAAATTTCAGGTCTCTCTAACTTTTATCTCCTCTACTTAGGTAATTTCCGCAGCATATAATTTTTTTTACCCATTCCTGACAAGATGAATTATGCAATCTCGTTGAAGACCTCCCTGCCTCTTATTTGGAGATATTTTTTTAAGTAAATCGATAAAAATAGGCTGATTGCCATGTTGCTATATCAACGTTCTCCCGAAAAACAAATAGTTTGGTTGTAAGCAAATTATAAAATTAGTAACACCTTTCATTAATAGCCGGAAAGAACAGTCCTATTATTTGGTCATCATTGTACATAAATGATTATGTTTAATGATTCATAACGAATTACATTTTCTACTGTATAATAATTAAATCATGGCAATTCATTAATTTGACAGTAGTTTCGTCTCGAATAATATTATTATTGAATGATTTCACAGCTTGCAGAAGTTCTATATACAGAGGGTGCCAAAAATGTATACACACTTCAAGCAACAGTTGCTCCAAATGCCCACCATCGGCGTTAATACACTTCTGAGTACGTTGAACTACTGATTGAGCAACGTTTGCGAAACTGCCCTCAGCGATTGCAGCACATGCCGTGTCAATTTCTTCCCGAAGTGCTGCCACTGTAGCTGGTTTTCTACGGTATACAGCATCATTAAGAGTTCCCCATAGGTAGAAGTCCCACGGAGTTATCCGGAGAACGCGGCGGAATCTCAATCGAACCTCTTCATCCTATCCAGTGCCTTGGATACTTAAACATTACTTTCTGCTGTTTAAACGATAATCTTGGCTCCATTTTGTTGTATCAACGCTAGCATAATATAACGTGAGTCACATATCTCTACAGAACATCATACTACACATTACTTTTGTTTTTCGGGCCAACTTTTAAATATATTAAATAGATATCTACTGTGAAAGTGTGTAAACCTTTTTTTGGCACCCTCGGTATAATTGAAGGTCTTCTTTTCGGTTTTTAAGTATTCGTAAAGGCTCAGTTCTCTGTAAGGTATAACGCCTCACACATCTTCTGGTTAAATGCCGCTTAGGACAGACCTCAAGCTGTTTAATTATGTTATCAAGGGACTTAACGTATCGGCTTTGTTATTGTTAGGGTTTAGATCTTAAGGCTTTGATAGCATATATTTAAAATTCTTTGGTTCAAAATGCTACTTCACACACTACCAATGCTCTCACAAGTACATTATTCCTCCCCATGTAAACTGCTGCTCAAGGAGCAAGCGAAAATAGCTGAACAAAATAACATACACAAACATGTTCAGTCGCGCTGAGGCGAAAGGCAAAACAAGTGAAATGAGAGAGACATCAGTTCAGGCTCTTTGAATATCAGGAAGTTCTGGCAAGTGTAATATTTAACATCCTTATTTTTTGCAAGGCTAAAGAGAAAGATGCTAAAATATTTTAATGGAGTACCTAATTGTAACTATTCTATTAAATTCTTTTAGAGGTGTTGGCAACATTCCATAATACAAATGTAAAGAAAAAATGTGTACATAGACTGTAAAACAGACCTACTTTATTGATAAAAGAAGTTAACTAATAATGTATTAAATTTATCAGTCTTAAAGTTACATACTATTCAGAAGGAATTTTTATAAACTTCGTCGATTTCCAGGATATACATTTATGGAGCCGATATAAGGGGGATGCTATCGAGACATTGAAACTGTACATTAACATTTTTTTGAAACAGTGTATTTGGTTTCTAGGCTGTTGTTGTCGTTATGCTTGTAGGTATAATACTACTTAAAGGTATTATGCACACAATTAACTGAGGCAACAAACTGACACCTGTACGGGACGCCAAAGTAATTATTTTCCAGTGACACATTTTCCTATCAGACATTACTTTTCAAGGAAATCATATCTTAAGTAGGTAATGTAAATAATTTTTTTTACAGACTTATTTATTTTACAAAATAAGATCACAATTGTCTCCGTTGATATCGACACAAAAGTTACAAAATGGAATCAAGGACTGCATAAGGTAATAAAAGCCTGCAGGTTTTCTTTAACTGCATCTAGCCACCAGATCCTCTTCTGTTACACCTGCGGTGTTAAACACACAAATTCCTTGGAGATCATTGACTTAATGTCATAAAAACACGTCTATTAGCTAGGTGTATTGCTGAATATTAATAAACATGTTCTGCGATGAGTCATAATGTACAACGCACAGGTTTGGAAGCCTTATAGGAAAAATATGATATAAAATTAATTTTCTTTTGCTGTCCCATTCAAGTTGTCAAATTTTTTTGGTTTAATTTTTTCCAGCCTGCATATTCCATTTCTATGGTTGTTGTACATTATTTTGTAATTATATGTAACAATGTATTTGTTATATATTTTGTATTATTGTAGAAAAAGAAAGAAAATTAAAGTTACTTTAAATATAGGATGTTTATGTCTAGGCTTGTTTCTGAATTTAAGAGCAGGAATGGGTATAGATTTCTGAAACATTGTTGTACTTAATGAATTCTTCCAAGTCAAAGATACAGCTCTATAAAACAATAGACATAATGACATACAAAATAATAAAACACTATTATATATGGCGAATGAAATGTCTGATTTATTTCACATTTTCGAACGATTATACAATTTATACATGTATATATATAATCATAATTTTCAACTATATCAATGTTATGATTTGCATGTTTTACTCATTTTTAATAATTAAATGATGATTAAAAGGTGATATACACTGGGAAGTGAATCTAAAATTTCTTTTCTTATAGTTGAAGTTTAGTGGTGACTATAGCATTAGTACCCCTTCCTTGAGAGCTCATTTTGTAATAGAAACATCTGCGAGAATTATTTGTTCGGTATAAAATGATACACGATGGAACATGAAATTTAATAAAGTAGTCTGTTGAAATATTGTAAATGTGAAATCTACCTGTGATAGTCTTAAGCACTGGAGTGAAATGTTCAAATTAGGTTAACGGCTGATAATTCGCATAGATGTTTCGCGTAAAGGACGACACTAAGATGACCAGAGGAATGTCATTTACCTAGGACGGTCCTTGACTTTAGAATGTCCTTAATCATAGTACAAAACTATTCTAAAGTACTGATAACAAATCGCATTCATAAACATGTACCATACTTTAGCAAAGACGTTGTTAAAGGGATGCTGTGATAGAGCTGAAAAGTTGCATGGTTTATATATGTAGGTGAAAAGTCAGTTGAGTTTTACAGATTAAAGTTTGGAGTTTATATGGTGAAATATACTTTATAACTCTCCAATAATGATTAAGTTTATCATTTTAGACTGATTGCAGATTAGAATGCACAGGTTTGCAATCCACAGTTATACGAGGTGTGATCAAAAAATAACGGCATTTTTTTGTTTGTTTTTATTTCACGAGCTTCATAAATCCGATTTCCAATTTTGTTGGTACACATGTTTCTGACTAATGTTGGCGTTTTCAGCTGTTTTGAATGTTTAGTTTATTGTTGATAGTCGAAAAGGTTAGACGTGTTTTGGTGTGCTCGGCGATTTTATACTTTCGAAAAAGATGGATGAAATTTTACTTGAAAAATGGAATAAAGTGCAACAAAGTATTCGAAATGTTTACTGTGGCTTTTGGCGAATCTTCCATGAGCAACACAAGAGCTTATGAGGGGTACAGACGTTTCCAAGAGGTCTGTGAAGACGTTGAAGATGACTACCGTCCTAGCACATCAATAACCGCCGACAACGTCGAAGAAGTGAAGAAAATGATTCTGGAAAATTGCCGAATCATATCAGAGAGGTTGCTGATGATGTCGGTATGTCATTTGGTTCATGCCAAGCAATTTTTTCGGATGTTTTGGGCACGAAACGTTGGCAGCAAAGTTTGTTCCCAGATTGCTACTCTCACCTCGCTGCTTTCGTGATTTTTTGGCAACAAACAAAACCGTTATGTTGCCTCAGCCACCATATTCACCGAACATGGCTCCCTGAGACTTCTTTCCATCCCCGAGACTGAAGAAAACCATGAAAGGACAACGTTTAGCCACTATTGATGAGGTAAAAACACAATCGCTGAAGGAGCTGAAGGGCATACCGAAAAATGAGTTCCAGAACGGCTTCCAAGATTGGAAAAAGTGCTGGTACAAGTGAATTATATCCGGAGGGGATCACTTTGAAGGAACAGAATTGATGTTGACATGAATGAATAAGAATGAATATTGCCGTTATTTTTTGATCACACGTCGTATGACGAATATGTTTCTGAAATTGTTTAATGTTTAACCAATCTCAGGCCCTCGTTGTTCCTGGTCTTTGCGGTAGGAAATTAAAGGGA
Source organism: Metallyticus violacea (assembly GCA_030762175.1). Lineage (NCBI taxonomy): Eukaryota > Metazoa > Arthropoda > Insecta > Mantodea > Metallyticidae > Metallyticus > Metallyticus violacea. Next base: position 104,920,444 of record CM060845.1, on the reverse strand, counting down.
CTTTCAGAAAAGGCACAACATAGGCTTTTTAGAAGAATACGTCTTTGTGCTAGGAATCACAAATGTCATGTACTGTTTATATAAATAAATGATCAGAAGTAAAAAAGAGATGCAAATAAAACTTATCCAAGATCTTATTTTGTGCAACATAAGAGCTCATATTTACGTTAATAGCACAGGGAAAAAATAAAGATACAATTTAATATTCTGTTAGTGTTTTAATCTGTAAGTCAGTAGCTATAACTCTTTGGAAAGTTTGTAGGAAAAAGTATAGAGTGTTTTAATGTGTGATTTGTAAGATGGCTAATAGGGAGAAGTAAATGAAGATATGTTATGAGTTATGGATTATAATAAAAAGCTAAAACAATTTGTATTTAATATTGCATATTTTGTTTTATAGTTTTATAGATTCTGTAATACAAGAAAGTATAATTTAATTTTAAGAACCAAGCTTAGTTTGTATGAGCTAATAATAATAATAATAATAATAATAATAATAATAATAATAATAATATAATTAACAACAATTTTATTATATTTTAGAGAACTTCAAATAGACCAGAACACTCAGATGGGTAGTTCAGAATAAAGGCCCTCTATTATACAGTATGGACACACTTTGCGGCGGAATTTGCCGACAACCGAGCTACGTGATTGATTCGCCAAAATCAGCCACCATTTTTGGCCTGATGTCGATACCACATGATGTATGCAGAACATTTTTAAAACTGTTATTTTAATTTGGTTAATATGCCTAGGTGTTGCGCATTTGGTTGTACAACTCAAGGAAAGAAAGACGTTAAGTAATGTCACATTCCTTCAGAATGAGACATTCGTCGAAAGACGAAATATTTGGATTCACAAAATTGGAAGCAAGAACTGGATTCAATCGAAGAACTCTCGACTGTGTTATGTAAGTATTATGTAAGATTTTTTCCTTAGTAATTGATAATAAATTAAATAGACTACCTTGAATTTAACGCTTATGTTTTGGTGATTTCATACGTGAAAATTCATAAAAGGAATGTCGAAAAAAACTGCACTCGAAGCCCAAAGTAAGATTATAAGGTTATAACTATTTTTACAACTTGATGCATGCTTATTCCATTTCATTGTGGAAGAACATTGTGGAGTTTAGTGAGACTTTTTTCTTATAAATTCGTTAAATTATTAAAAATAGCTACAGAGACACAAAAAGAAACATTACCATACTAATTATTTATTTAGTTTGTTAAGGAATAGGTATTTTGACTTTTTAATCTGCATTAAAAAAAGAAAAATGAAATTAACACATGAAAATAAACATTGTGCCAGTGTCATGTAGTTAATTTGCAATGCCATTATTGTAGACAAATAATTTAAAAATGCAACATGCATAATGAGATAGAAAATGCAGATTTTTGGATTGAGAACAGTTAAAATTTTCAGGCATATCATTTAGTTTATTTCATTTCACACTTGTTTTCACACACTAATTAAAATATAGGTTTCTGGTTGTCATAGCCATTCTCATTGGACCAATCTAGAGCAGAAAAGGGTTAAACTACATAAAATTGTTATTTTAAAATGAATTTTTATGAAGCCCTCTAAGCCCTATATTTCTTATAGTTCATACTTAACTACAGACCTTATATAGTTTATGTAAACGCTTATATATAATGCATTACAACAAATAATTTAAAAACTGAGAACATTTTTTTTTAAGTTTCACGTGTTAAAAGAATGTAATTAATAAGGCCTACTTTAATATTTGGATAGCTGTTTTAACCGATGACAGCCTTTTCCTCTGCCGGCAAATGACCCGTCATTGGCCGCTGCGTTCGGATGCGGTACTACGCGAAAGTGCCGTAACTATAACTTAGGCTCAAAAGTATGAATTTTCTGTCTGACCTAGGCCTTCTAATGTAAAAAGAAGAACATGAGCAGACACAGAAGGTATCATTCAACAGTACAACACAAATATTTTAGAAACTAACTGTATGACAATCCAGTAAAACGACAAAACTTAACACGTAGTCTTATGGGAGTTAGAGACGGTTAGGCCAAAAATGGAGTGTGTCCATACTTGTGTAACAGAAGGGGTTTAGTTCAGAGTAGTGGAAAAAGAGATGGGGAACTATGGTGGGGACTGAAGAGAAACACGATAAGTTTGCACTTGGAGTCCATTATTGTACGAAAATGAAAGACGTTCAGTGCCTAAGCATAGCCTTCTGTTTGAGCGAGGAACATACGGACGTAATAAGTGAAAATGAAAATGTTTGTATGCCATCTTTAGTTTATATGTTTATGATGTCTTTGTAAAGATCTTTATTAAGCATAATCTAGCGGCTAAGAAATTAAAATATTGGATTTAATTTCAGTTTTCAACTTTTGCATTTAGATATGTGTAATATATGTGTGCTTAATTTCATAAGGCTTTAAAATAACTAAAAGACGAATAAGATATCAGAGTGGTAAGGGAAAAAATGGCATCTTGGATTGGAGGACATGCTTCATTCTCGTTCTAAAAAGACCGCGCTTTATGTAATAATATCAAATATCACGGTTTAGCAACTATCTTTTAAACTATTGTGTGGTTCAAAAAAATAAAATGATGTAGTAGTTTATATGTACATTTTTGAAACAGTTCATAGTTGGTATATGCAGGATGAGAGATATTGAAATATTCCAGAAAAAATAATATGAGTTTTTATATCGGATGAATGGGAAGACATCAAAATAACAACTACATAGTAATAAAAATGTAAGAACATAAAAATGTTTCAGTTGTTGCCGTAAATTCCACTCTACTTTTGGATAAATCCAGTAAAGTGGTCATGAATTCTCTGAGAGTGCTCTGAGAAACGATGATCATATTTGTCAAATGTACTCTTAATCCTGATATTGAAAATAGACCGTAAAAGAAACTTGAAGGGACGCCACCATTAAACAAACTAAATGTTTTATACAAGAACCTTTTTAGCAATTAGAAGCCAAGAAATAAAAATCTCTAGGAGTTGTTAACCCAACCTCTATACCATGAATTTCAAACTTCTCTTAACACTAGAACTGCGTAAGGGTCAAAATGATTTCTGACTAAATTTATTGTTGAACAGTATTCATATATTTCCACCAAACATTATGACTTTTATTCGCTTTTCTTCTTCTTTAAGATGTTATATTTGGATATAAAAATATTTTACTTTTTCATTCATTTTTGATGTCCTAGAACAGCGAAAGGGATCAATTTGATATAAATTTATAGCGTAACTGCGCAGCAAAACTTTCGACAAATGACCAACAATACAGTTACAGTAATCAACAACGGGCATAGAGAAATATCGGCTCATTGTTGGGATCCGGCATGCATGTGTACTATCAGTTTTATCAGTAAATATTACGTTAACATTTACGTAATGTTTTGTGTTGAAGACAGTCGTCTTGAATCATGTATCGTCAGAGAGGCCTTTCGGATGACAAGATTTGCGCTTTTTTTTTCCTTCCCAGATTTCCAACGTTGAATCACAAATTGACCTGTCAAACTCAAGTAGTGAATTTATGCCAAAAAATAGTGACAGTGATGTAAATGTTAGCAAGGATTCCTTACCCAAAGAGGGTGCGAGGGCTAATTTTCCTCAGCCATTGCCTAAGTCATCTCTGCAGGTCAGGCTCCATCAGATTCCTCCACAGTGAAAATGGTGTCTAGAAACGTTTCTGAATGGGAGGTAATCAACATCATCAACTTCGTCAGGAAGAAGGGCTGCTGTAAAAGAGGGAGGAGGTCCCACTACATATGCTTTCCGAGTGGACAAGCCCAGTGCTTTCCGTCCGCTCTTTGGTGAATGGATGCTTTGTCTCATAAAGAAGCATACAGAATCCAGTGCTCGCATGGCACTGAAACACAGTGACATTTTCATTTGAGGGACTGAAGAAGATGATCGATATCATGTACACCCGAGCAGTAATATGAACGAAAGATATGTCATATTGATCCTGGTCGCGGTCGTGGGGATCTACATTCATCAAGAACACAATGTCAAGGGTTCAGGAGCTGCTCAGATGTGAAGAGAAATCTGCACGATCTGAAAGATTACCAACTGATAAGTTCACTCTTGTATCTGAAATTTGGAATAGATTTGTGGAAAACTGTCTCCGCAGGGGAAAATATAACTAGTGATGAGCTGTGAACTAGTGAACTTCCAAGCAAGGTAAGTTGCAGGTTTAACTAATTTATGCCCAACATGTCTGACAAATATGAACTGAAATTCTGAATCGCAGCAGACGTAGCATCAAAATATATATGTAATGCCATACCATACTTAGGCAAGGATGATGCACAAACTCGAGGGTCGTTCTAATGGAGCCGTTTCTAAATCAAGGAAGAATCGTGACGACACATTTCTTCCATTTGTCAAGAAGCCCCAACAGAAGAAATCGTCATCGGTGGGAATAATGAATAACATTTATCATGAAATTCCTATTGAGGTAAAAAAAAGCAAATACATCACTCCACTCCATCACCATCTTGCGATCGACTGATGGCAGAGATGGTACCTTGACTGTTTACCAAGCAAAGAAAAATAAGAATTGCCAAACTAGTCTGTGTAAAGGAAACTATACAAGTGCTCTTTGTGAGAAGTGCAGCACAGCTGTATGTGGAAAATGTGCACAAAAAGTTCAGATCATCTGTGCAAAATACGTGAAAGCGGTTCAGAAAAAAAATGTTATAATCCTCCAAATAAATGTTGAGACAGTATTTACAAGCTGCCACCCCCAAATTTAATGAGATTAATTATAGTATTTAATTCTGTAATTGCCTTATTATTACCCAGAGTGTAATGTCATTTTATTTTCTGTACATGTTAGTCATAAAATCTGACCTGGAAATTTCTGTCACTTATTATAACAATATTTTCATAGAAGGCCCAAGATCATGGCAAACCGATATTTTCGGGAAGAAATTCTTAAACAGGGTCCGTGGAAAAGATGTTTGTTTTGTATTCTGTTAGAGAATTGCAAAGCAGGGTAGGCCTAATGAAACATATGGCAACTACAGGGATGAAAAGACAGGCCGAAAACCTCTGAAGGAAAGGAGCTAGTAGCTCCAGTTGATATCTACATGCAAAAAGTCACGGAGGCCATGTTTATTTAATCCTGTAATTTTGCGACCCGCAGTCAATGTTGCAAGAGTATTCAGCCGAGCATTATCAGTGTGGAAAATATGTACAGTAAGTTCAGTTCCGTTCATTGGAAGAGCTTTATTAGTTAAGTTCAGTTGCATCTCAGGATTAGTTTATTTCAGTTTTATCAAATTAAGAAACGTCGGAGTCATCATCATAGTTAGTGCGAGAGTGGCACATACCCTCCAGAAAATAGCGGCAATACATTTTATGTACATAGTTTATGAATAATAAATTGTGTTTCATCTCTAATAACGAGAAATCTTATCAATATCCATATACTCCTTTCCCTATGGTCACAGGACCATAAAAGTATTCAGCAGTAGATTCTCAACAGCCATAGCAAAATATAAGTCAGCGGAAACCATCGTCGGAGAGGAAGAAGAAAATCATTTACCCCTGAGATTCCATATAAACAATCAAATCAATTTCCTTTTTCCAAAATCTTTCCCTCCACATATTTTACCACTATCAACATCCTTCTAATAAAAACCGCTGCAATGCACCTTAATTGGGAAAAACTAGGGAGGTGCAATACAGTCATGAACTGAAAGGAAAGACTAAATTTACAGATAAAGAATAATATATAACATTTTCAAGTTAAATAGTAAGTAAATAATATATAACATTTTCAAGTATAATTTAATATCCAAATGTTTATTGATCTAAAATCACTTATAAGTGCAAGTAAAGCTATTAGTAAATAAAATAATGAAGTGCTGCATGTTTATATGGTGGGGGTTATAATGACGTCTTTTCACTGTTCTAGTGTTAAATATGAGGATATATCAATAACAGTATCAAATGATGATCGAAGTACGTACGATATGAGAACTAGAGAGATTTCAGTGAAAGCTGTCAGAGAATGTGTTTAATTTAAAACAGACAGTGTAACCGCATCCTTTTTTAATGTAATGTAGAATCCATAGAACAAGGTATCATGTTGATAATTAATTATATTTGGCCACTTTTTTCTGGTAGTGTTGTACTATTACACATTAAGTTATTAATGAGATACATTTAAAAATATTACTAAACTTTCATCAGTATTTTAAAATGTGTTTTAGCATTGTATAATTTATTTTCAATAAACAACCACTATCCTGGTAGTGTGATAAATTTAATTTCTACCATGTGCTTTTCAGCTCTTATATTAAAATCCTTGTAGCAAATGTTGACACCACGCTGAATTTTTTCCTTTGCTGACAGTTAGCAACACATAGGCGCCTATAAAAGTAACCGTGCATTTAATTTGTTTTATTATTGTTTTAAAATTTTTAAAGAGCCTTCAGAAGTATTAATTATGATAAATATATTAATAAACTAATGCATTTTTATTTAAATTAAAGAGTATTAATTGTAGAGATATTAAATGTGAATCCTTATTCATACAGGCAATAAATCTCTAGCTGTTAATAGGTAGCTCGTTCTAGAGTTCAATAACTATTTATTTGTTAAGTAGGTTTTATTACCAATGTCAACCTTTTCAGTTCTAACAGCAATGGGCTGCTTCGCGCAGCAAATACAGTTCATACATGCAAGGAGATAGTTTGACATTAAGTGGAAGTAACAACACAACAGTTTGACTGCACTTCTGGTCATCTTTCTCACTGACAAAAACAGTAGTCCCACTTATTGCTAGACAAACAAATCAAATACAGCTCAATAAGTCTAGTAATAACTCCTGAGGGGGGAAGACGTGATACAGGATGGGAAAAATCGTAATAGGAAGAATATCTAGAAAAATGCCATTATTTCTAAAATAAAAAATTATTAAAATAAAGTATTCTATTTCTAAAAGGTATGGCCGACTAATGTATCTACAAATACTCATATTTTCATTTAGAATATGTTATTTAATCTTTGATGTACCCCACTGACATTTTTTTTAACTCTCTGCACTTGCTTCTTAATTATGATATACAAATTACAATATTTCAGCCCCTAAGCTTAGAATAAAATGTGCTCTTATTTCATAATATGATTTGAATTATAGAAAAAAAAAATAATGCCTCTGTATTGCAGGAAGCTCTAACGCAGTTGTTTTTTTACCCTTAATATGCACATTATTTATAATAAGAGTTGCATGTAAAATTAACTTGCTGTGCAGATTTCTTAATTACTACCTGGTACTTGGCAAAAACTTTTTCTGTTAATTTCTACTGAATTACTTTTCCCCTCGAGAGATTCTACACTTTTCTATATTTAGTTTAATTTAATATCATTTAGCAGTGAGAGAAACCCATTTCTCCATATCGCAGACCATGTATCTGATGTGTTCCCTTTAAGGCTGTTTGCTGTTGGACAATACTTGTTGACGTTTGCCGCATATGTTTTTATTATTGAACCAAATTCCACAGCTGCCCTTTGCCTCCGACTACGTGCTGCATCTGACCCATAAGTCGTGAGCTATTCAGGTGGAATTATATAATTAATTGAAAACTCATTTTTCAGATTAAAATTATAGTGTGAATGCGTTATTGATATTATATTATTATTGTCCAAGAATCCACAGTTGTAATTCTGAATAAGTGTTTATTAATTTAAATTATATTCCCATTTTAAAGAATCTTATTATACCAGAATAAAAAACTTTAAATTTGTTTAAGTATACAGAACAGCTAAACGATTCTTACTACAATTTTCTTCCGGGATGTTGCGCCGTGGTGTGCTGGAAAATAGAATTCCAGACGTTTCTTCCGCAACTACAACGGATATTGACATGTAGGAATATTTGTAAACTTCAATGGCTTCTCGTTGCATTCTTGCATAGTAGTGTGTGACAGAAGAAAGATCGTTAGTATTCTGAAATCTTGGACATGCCATGAAGCTGAGGGGGAACATATCAAATTTCGGAACACTAGCGTCCTTTCTTCTGTTACACACTACCATGCAAGACTGCAACGAGAAGCCATTGAAATTTATAAATATCTCAACAATAAAGAAGACGATCTCAAACTAAGCGGGAACTAGTATCCAGCAATTAAAACAAAGTACAGCACACAACACGTGAAAACATAGCGAGCCTATCACAAGAGAACAGCAGCACAGGAGAGGCGAGGCTCCTCCTACCAGTCGACCGACAAACCGCCCGCCCCGGACCAACCAGCGGAGAGCACTAGCAGTATAAATATAGCGACTCTGACAGCCAACACGTCAGACGCATTGATGATTTCTCCGAGGAAACTTTGTCCGCGCCACCGAAGATGTCCGTCGTAGTTACGGACGAAACGTCTGGAATTCTCTTCTCCAACAGACCATGGCACAACAGCCCGGAAGAAAATTGTAGTTATATCTATGAGAGAGCCTACGTTCTCTCAGTTAAACGATTGGTATAATTTATTTTTAAAAATATGAAACACAACAAAATTACGACTAGCGTCATCCAACAGCAATTGACTCCTCTCTTTCCTTTCCAGTAACCAGACTGCGTATAGGAAAAAGACCCATATCAAATTATACAACGCAATATTTCAAAATCTACTTACCACATTAGTACTTAACAATAAGCATATAAATACATATAACATTTACATAATCATACACATAATTATCTCATAGACCCTAACATTCTGTATTTATGCATAATATTATATACTTTATATATAGGTGCGGAATATTTATATTTAATAATACAAAGCAGGATAAAGGTTTCCTTAGAACGCTAGGTATTAGAAATTACCATCTTCGTTTGAAAGATTTTAAATATTAGAATATGAACAGTTCCTTCCATTCACAGCAAATTATTAACAAAGAGTAAACAAAAAAAGAAATTTTAAGATGCAGCAGAAAGTGTCCACATATGTTAGTCAAACATTAACAGTCTCACTTTGATTAATAGGATATTTGGAACATCGTTGGACAATCTCTTCAGCATTCTTTTTTATTGTTTAGCGTTCCAACCTACTCCCGAAAGAAAAACGAAAATGACTTGTGTATCTCAATTTTTCATTTAGACAATTCATTGTAAAATACTTCTTGTATACGTTTTATAAATCTGTATGCTATTTTTATAGGCCTGAAATTATTAGAGTGTAAAACATAGAATTATTTCCTCATTAACATAAACTTATAATTTTTAACACGTGCTGGAATCGTTGGGAAAGCATTTAGATCACTTGTCGAAGAGGTCATCATGTTCCAATATATTTAGTATTATCATATAGCACCCCTTCCTTAAATTCGATAATTCTATAAATGTGGACTTTCTCTGTTGCTTTCGGAACATATGGCAATTGTATTTAAACTGACATAAAAGGATAATTAACTGAAAATTACTTAATTAAGAGTTAAAAATATAGTTAAATACTTAAAGCATACATACAAGTTAAAAAGAATGCAAAAAATTGTGGTTTACAGCTCTGTTGAATTAAAACTTGTGTAAACAAGCCTTAATATGATGGCCAGCTGTAAGAGAGCCTAACCACATCTGAAAATTTTTCAACTAATGGCTAAGGTCAATTAAAGTTACAGATAACACAAGAAAACTTCCAATTTGTTTACACCATCCTTATTTGTGACTTCTCTCTTGCCTTATGTGTATTACATTGTTAACAGCACATAAACGTATCGTCACAGAAATACTTTCATGTGCTATAATATACTAAGCTTGATATTAAATTAAGACTTTTTACAAGTTTCTGTCTTTATAAATGTCCATTAGGATGGATGCCCGACATCCCAATGCTGAGTTTTAAATTTATTTAAAATTTAGTATTTTTTTTTCTATCACGGTTGCAGCTTTCACCATTCAATGCTTGCTATTTGTTTAAACACAGAATGTACATTTGTTTTTAGACTAGGTTCTTTCTCCTTACATATTTTCTCTTAAAGCATGCCTAAAAATTTGAGAGATATGGCGGCGGGAAGTTTTATAAGCGCCGAGAAAACTGCTAAAATAGTAAAAATGTACATTTTGCATTTGGCTTACAAGAGCTAACAGGATTAGAAGGAAGTATGAAGTCGCTTTATTTTCTGACAGGAACTTGAACTAGTATTTCATTATAAACAAGAGCCTTCGTTTCCTTGTATGAAATGTGCGATGGCTTTTGAATGCAGCAAATTCCACCTCTCCTTTGTTAAGAAATATATGCATAGTTAATAACAAATAGCATATTGAATGGTGATGCATTTATTTCACATTTAGTTCATTCATTTTAAGTGACATAGATACCAAATAGTTTTGGATCTTAAGTGTAGACTGTTTAAAATGCTTTATTTATTCTTTTGTTATAAAATAGGCACCAGAGCAATACTTTTTGCTACCGTGATATTTATACTTTGGAGATAAATATTTATATCGGATAAAATTTTTAGTTTTGAAATCGCTTTCTTGCAGAAAAAATAGGAAATAGCAATTTTGTGAGTTGCTGCATAATTTATCATTAGAAGGACCCTATTTGTCGGAGTGTGAGCAAGGCAATGGAAAATATCCATGCGGTGAGAGAGAGGGCGCGTGTTTCGCTGGAGTTGCAGCCATCCTCGGTACAGCAGTAGTATCGGGTACCCCACGTTTCTGAAACACCACATTACAAATTAAAAGTAAATTTGGGAAGCCTAGAAGTGAGAAGAAAAATAAATAAAGTGATTGAATATGTAATTTGTTTAAACCATTCCTTTAAACTGGAAGGGCCTTTCTAACCCAACAGCAATATTACTAATACACAATGCTACTTTCGGTTTATAACGACGGGACTTTTGAAGTAAATAATAATAATAATAATAATAATAATAATAATAATAATAATAATAATAATAATAATTTATTCAACAAATGCCACATACAATTTAGCACTTATGCCATTAGTACACTGGCTCTCCAGTTTTTCAACAATGCAATTAAATTCACTTAATGCAGAGCACACATCCAAATGTCGGCCGTCGTATGTTGACGAGAATCACAAAGGATACAATTTGGAGAATGGGCAATGTAGAGTTGGGACCTCAGACAGTCATGTTTCGTCAACAATCGAAAACAAGGGACAGTAGTTTTTCTTGGGCAGTCAGATACATAAGTATGTTCTCATTAAAAATCGCCCAATTTTTGTCTTTAGTTGCAACTGTAGATTTCGATTTAAAATTAAATTGTCCTCTTGGGTCTATGAGTCAGCAAGGCTCCTCTTTTTTAGCAAGTAGGTCCGCGTGTTCGTTTCTCACGATGCCACAGTGTGCAGGTACCCATTGGAAAGAGATTTCATGGGCATGTATGTGTATGTATTACAGTGGCTTCAATAAAATACAATTTCAACAGGCGCATGGGTCTAAAGGACCGTACGTGCTTTTATAATGCACTTCATCTGTTTGATTTGTGCAAAATATTTTTAAGGAAATGTTACATACGTACTACAGGGGAGGAAGAAATGGCTTGTTCGCTGAGAACACTTCGACTCATTCCTTTACGTCACCTTGTCTGTCCTCTCTTAGCTCAAGCAGAGGTAGGCTGGAACAAATTGAAAATGAAGCTTCCTTCTCTACCATGGTAACCCCGAGTTTGCTGTTGTTATTTATTTGGTATTTGGTATATTTTTCTTAGATTGCTTTGCTCGTATGTAAATTGTAAATAAGGCTATTGCCCGAGTTCCAGAAACTATTCTTGAAGCGATTTGGTGTATGGTAGCCCCACGTTGGGGCCAATTTTAAAGCAGCTTAGTTGGTGGAGACAGGTTGATCGAGCAATTTAGTTGCTAATCGGCATATTCTGTAGCGGCGTATCGATAATTGACTATTGATTGTTTAGGTGTTGTAATCCACCCTTCATGACAACAATATCTCAGGATTTTGTTCCGCTATTTTGTGACTCATGTTCAACAGGACTGGGAGAAGATATCAACTGTATTAATAATCACGCGATAAGTAGATCTGAATATGTATGCTAAGTTGCTATTCGCAAGATCTTTCGCGTCCTCTGGTGTTCTGTGTACGATGAAACTTGGCTACGCCGAGTATAAATTTATCTGCTGCGATTTCACAAAGGCGAACTGAATCTGATTATCTGACTTTCTCTGAGCTGAGTATATGACTGAAGTAATATCTCTGATTGATACCTCAGCGAAGCAAACACCCCCTTATACATTCGATTCAAATTAACTAAAAGTTGCTTCACCAAGCCTTACTGTAAAAGTTTAAAATACACATCTACTACTAACTGGTTCAAAGTCACCTGCCAACAATACCACCAGGTATTTGTAGGTTTAAAACATTTATTTATATTGTTTGGTTTAAAGTTAACTGTACAAACAGCTGGAAAATTCATTGCCTTAACGTATTCGAAAGCGTGGAATTTATAAACCATCGCTGACGGTAGGCCTTTTAAGGAGTGGCGTACATTTGTCCCTTTGTGTTTATTCTTCCTTTGAATAGCGGTTTATGGCCTCCTTTGTTCCTTGGTTTTACCCATATCTGGCTGGGCTACCGTAGACAGTTGCAACAGAGAACTTGTTTTTGGCAGCAAACAATTAACATAATGATGATTACTTCTGGAATTTCACATATATACACATACTATTTACATTACTAGTTAAATGCACAACGTATGATGATTAGGATTACAACATATCGAGGGTAGGTCCATAAGTTTCCGGCCTCGCCGATAAAGATTATCGCCTTCATAAAATCCTCATCTGATGTCGTACCTTATCTGTTAAGTAAATAATTGCAGCTGTAACTTACGCTCCGCTGTGTTCAGTTGTTCAGATATAGTTGTACAAAGAAGGCTATGCGTAGAAGATTGTGAAATGCTGAAAATGGAGAATCGAGGTGTTCACAAAAGAAGGATTTACTCCAAATGAAATTAAACAGTGATTGGACGGTGTATATGAAGAAGCATTCCCCTCATATTCTACCGTAAAAGAATGGGCCAAACTTTTTCGAATGGGTCGAGAAAGCATTGAAGACGAAGAGCGTGCAGGTCGGCTATTGGAGGTGCTCACTCTGAAAACATCGCTCTTGTGGAAGGAGAAATTATGGAAGACTGGCGGCACAAAGTTACAGAAATAGCAGCAAGGTTGGGCCTTTCTAAAACAACTGACTTTCGAATTATTCATGAACATTTAAACATGAATAAGATTAGTGCCTAGACTTCTTTCCTCAGTGCAAAAGCAGCAAAAAGTCATCTGTTGTCAGATATTTTGGAGTTCTGCCATGGCAACGAGAAAGAAATTCTGTAAACCATTGTTTCAGGAGATGAAACTATGGTCCTCTACTATGATCACTTGTCTAAAAGAGAATTAATGGAGTGGCAGGCGTAAACCTGGCGAAGCACCGCCTCTAAAGGAGAAGGTCACTCAGTTAATCAAGAAGATCATGGCCATAATCTTTTGGGACTGTGAAGGAATACTCTTCATTGACTTCAAGAAGAAGAACACCACAGTAAATGGGGAGAACTATGCTGGGCTACTGCACAGACTTCGTGCTTCCATCAAAGAGAAAAGACAAAGAAAGTTGAGTGGTGGTGTGCGTCTTCTTCACAACAACGCGCATGTGCACACAGCTCTTGTTGCAAAGGAAGCTGTGAAGAAATGTGGCTTCAAGGAGATCGACCGTCCGCCATACAGCCCAGATCTAGCTCCCAGTGACTATTTCCTCTTCTCAAACCTCAAAAAGGACCCTCGAGGAAGGAACTTTAAGTGTGACGAAGAAGTGATTAATGTTGTTTATGCCCATTTTGCAAACAAGGCTTCTGACTATTTGGGGGGGGGGGGTTGAAATGTTAATGCAAAGATGTGAGAAGTGTATTGCATTTAAGGATAACTATGTTGAAAGTGAAATATAGTTTTTGTCTTTATCATACCTAGAAAATGGAGAGACTGGAAACTTATGAACTTCCTATATCATATTTAAATTTTATTGGGGGTGGGCCGTATAGGAACTGTTTCATTTTGAAAAGTTGTACGAGTAATTAAGAGCTGTACTGGGCTAGGATTGCCACTAATATAATTAATAATGCTGTCTCTATTTGTCGCTCATTTGAAGGGTTTAAAGTTTATTGTAATATTTCTTATTCTTCTAATATTGTAGATTTTTGTGCAACTTATTAAATACAAGCTTAAATAAATGACGTTAAAAGGACTAAATCATTATTTGTTTTTAACAGACACACAACTGCATAATGCACAGTGAATGTGACAAATGCTTTTCCTCAAAGTAGCCCCATTGGATACAATGCACCTGTCCTAGCGTTTCGATCAATCCCCAAGACATGATGGAAACCATTTTTTGACATGTCCTTCAGAATCGCCTCTGCAGTCTTACAACTTCTTCGGATGTTGGGAAATGCCTCCCACTAAAAGTTGTTCCTTTAATTTGGGGAAGAGAAAAACTCACACCGAGCTAGTGAGTGCGAAAGACACACCTTATATTGATTTTTGTGAGATATTAAGGTACAACGTTTGCCGCCGTGTGTTATTGTGGTGTGGTATCCAGCTTGTTGTACGGAAATATTTTATTTTACATGTGATAGCGCCTTGCAGCTTTTTCAGGACATGTCTTTAGTATTGCCTAGTTATAGTTGTCCGTGCACTCACGACAAGAGGATAAAAATTCCTTGAATATGGAGAAATGAAGATACCTAACTATAAAATGTATTAACAATATGTAAAATTATAAGAAAAGATCTGAAATGGCCTGGATTCCAACATATATAAATATTAGATCATAACAGAGTTACAAAACAAGCACCTACAATATCAATCGAAAGCCCGAGAGCAATACATCTTTGCGTCTCGGAATAGGTTTTATAGTTTAACGGAAAATGAAACGGCAGCGGAAAAAGAAACCTATATATTGCATAATGTAAAAATATACCGTATATTACAAGTAATTTAAAGTGAAATTTACCGTTTGTTAGGTGATTACAATAGTTGCACTTAATCATTTCAGTTTTTACTGTATTTGGATTAAGAGAAAACAAAACATCTAATCATAAAAAGTGCAGTCACTGAAAATCGTTTACTTGCCGCTGTTATGAATCGAGCAAGTGTAGGGAACGTTCTGCCTCCCGCAGCTTTTACAGTAATTTGCAAGCCCAGCTGTAGGAACATCTTTATTAATCTGGCCCAAGAGTTCAAATAATTCGAGATGAAAGCAACTGCATCTGCGCGGATAACAGAGTTAAAACCTTCTTCACCCAGCCTGATAAGTTGGGCTTTCTATTCGAGGACTGTTAACAGGGTAGGGCGCACATTTAGTAACCCATTGTAATAAAAGTTGAATTAATTTAAGTTGCGTAAATTTCAAACTGATTTTGACGCTCTCATGGAAACCCTGGTTAAACTTCATCCAATTCCCTTAAATCAATAAAGTAAAGTAGTTTCCTGCTTACCTCTTTCCACGCATTTATCTATGCAATCTCGAACAATGCTGCCCTCGCTGACATATTTCTGAAACAAAACAAACCAGATAATAACGCTTTCAAAGGTATACATAGTTTCAGAAGACATGCAAAATTTAATTATAAATACTCTCTTATTATGCCAGATAGCCGATCGTCCAATTAACATTTAATGAAACAAATGAAGTTATTTGGGTTAACCGCAACTGGAATGAATATAAAACACAGCTTGTATTCACACACATTCATTAGCATTTTACCTGTGTGGTAAATAGAGGGAATTTTTTATAATGCTGAATGTCCCTTCGTTTATTAGAATTACTTTATGTAATTTCGTCATTTTGGCTATACGACGACTCATTAATTTAAAATATCAGCTCATTTACATGAAGTGCACCTTTTAATAAATCGAGGCTCTAATGGTTTTGTCAAATAACTAAAAAATATAAAGGTACATTTCGCTGGTTTTATGTTTGGGAACCAAAGTATTGAAACCTGAAACTATAAGTTTCAATGACTTATTCAAATGTAATGGTGGTAGTAGCAGCAGTAGTAGTAGTAATAGTAGTAGTAGTGGTAGTAGTAGTAATAGTAATAGTAGTAGTAATAGTAGTAAAATAGTAGTAATAATAGTAGTAGCAATAGTAATAATAGTAGTAGTAATAGTAGTAGTAATAGTAATAATAGTAGTAATAATAGTAGTAATAATAGTAGTAGTAATAGTAATAATAGTAGTAGTAATAGTAATAATAGTAGTAGTAATAATAATAGTAGTAGTAATAATAGTAGTAGTAATAGTAATAATAGTAGTAGTAATAGTAATAATAATAGTGTAATAGTAGTAATAGTAGTAGTAATAGTAATAGTAATAGTAGTAATAGTAGTAGTAATAGTAGTAGTAGTGGTAGTAGTAATAGTAATAGTAATAGTTGTAGTAGTAGTGGTAGTAGTAATAGTAATAGTTGTAGTAGTAATAGTAATAATAATAGTAGTAGTAATAGTAGGAGTAGTAATAGTAATAATAATAGTATAGTAATAGTAGTAGTAATAGTAATAATAACAGTAGTAGTAATAATAGTAATAGTAATAATAATAGTAGTAGTAATAGTAGTAATAGTAATAGTAGTAATAGTAATAGTAGTAATAGTAATAATAATAGTAGTAATAGTAGTAATAGTAATAATAATAGTAGTAGTAGTAATAGTAGTAGTAATAGTAGTAGTAGTAGTAATAGTAGTAGTAGTAACAGTAGTGTAGTAGTAATAGTAGTAATAGTGGTAGTAGTAATAGTAATAGTTGTAGTAGTAGTGGTAGTAGTAGTAATAGTAATAGTTGTAGTAGTAATAGTAATAATAATAATAGTAGTAATAGTACTAATAATAGTAGTAGTAATAGTAGTAGTAGCAGTAGTAACAGTAATAATAATAGTAGTAGTAATAATAGTAGTAGTAGTAATAACAGTAATAATAATAGTAGTAGTAATAGTAGTAGTAGTATTAGTAGTACTGGTAGAAGTAATAGTAATAGTAATAGTTGTAGTAGTAATGGTAATAATAGTAGTAGTAATAGTAGTAGTAATAGTAATAATAGTAGGAGTGGTAGTAGTAGGAATAGTAGTAGTAGTAGTAGTAGTAGTAACAGTAGTGGAGTAGTAGTAGTAGTAGTAGTAGTAGTAATAGTAGTGTAGTAGTAGTAGTAATAGTAATAATAGTAGTAGTAGTAGTAACAGTAGTGTAGTAGTAGTAGTAGTAGTAGTAACAGTAGTGTACTAGTAGTAGTAGTAATAGTAATAATAGTAGTAGTAGTAGTAGTAGTAGTAGTAGTAGTAGTAACAGTAGTGAAGTAGTAGTAGTAGTAGTAACAGTAGTGTAGTAGTAGTAGTAGTAGTAGTAGTAACAGTAGTAGTAGTAACAGTAGTGTAGTAGTAGTAGTAGTAGTAGTAGTAGTAGTAGTAGTAGTAACAGTAGTGTAGTAGTAGTAGTAGTAGTAGTAGTAACAGTAGTAGTAGTAACAGTAGTGTAGTAGTAGTAGTAGTAGTAGTAGTAACAGTAGTGTAGTAGTAGTAGTAGTAGTAGTAGTAGTAGTAGTAGTAGTAGTAGTAGTAGTAGTAATAGTAATAATAGTAGGAGTAGTAGTAGTAATAGTAGTAGTAGTAACAGTAGTGTAGTAGTAGTAGTAGTAGTAGTAGTAGTAGTAGTAGTAGTAGTAGTAGTAGTAGTAGTAGTAGTAGTATTAGTAGTAGTAGTAGTAATAGTGATAGTAATAGTAGTAGTAGTAGTAGTAGTAGTAGTAGTAGTAATAGTAGTAGTAGTAGTAGTAGTAGTAGTAGTAGTAGTAATAGTAGTAATAGTAGTAGTAGTAGTAGTAGTAGTAGTAGTAGTAGTAGTAGTGGAGTGTGCATTACAGTAGCACCAATACAGTAGAATGTAATACATTCTTCTTGGTTTAACTTATGCATTAGTTTTGCTTCCTGTACTATCACCAGGATGGCGTGTATCAAGTTTGTAGTGTTAGATAAACCTTCCGAATGCAGTTGAGTTTATTGGTGATACTTAAAGAGATTACATGGTTTCTATGACTCCACGTGTGAAAAGTGTGCAGCGATCGCAGAGTTGAGGAAGGTATGTTTATTAATTGGTCATATGTGACTTTATTTTGGGACATTGCAATACACCCAAACCCGCCGATCAAATATGGTAAACAACAGAAACTTTCTGTAACCAGAACGGCCTCGCCAAATGCGATTGTAAGTTAATTTGAATCATCAGTAAAATAAATAGATTTTAAACTGTGCAGAAATAATAGATAAGAGGCGCAAAGTGAACATTTTCAGAAACTGTTCTCCCTACCCCTTGTGAATGCAGCTTATACTGCCGGGTGTGCCCCTTACCGCCTTAGTATAGTGTACAACTCATGAGTTGCGAGTTCATTTAGCCTGTCCATTCTAACTCACTATCAGGCAGGGCAATGGATATACGGCCCATATACCTCAGTAAAGTAAGAGCTATCGAGTCCACAGAGCATTCACATCTTAGAGGCGTTGGCACTTTACAGTGGAAAACAATAAACAAAAGCTAGTAGCCGGTTTACCAAGCTTCAATCAGCTTGACTTAATGAATGTTTAAATAATGCTTTGTTAAAGCTAGTATGGGTTTTACGGATATAAAATAATATTTCGTTAATTATAATTAATTGGTTCTTATGTTTGCCTAGTCACACGGGGGTTGTTGTTACTGCAAGAAATACTTTTTTAATTACATTTTTATGCTCAGTCATGGGCGTCAAATTAATTTGATTACTGGTGTTTAAAAAGGGTAATATAAAATTAAACAAAGCGTTCTTTTAGCCAAAATACAGGATGATCTTAAATTTTTTGTAATTTAATTTCTATATGCTCTTTGGCAACTTATTAAATACATCTACTGGTACAGAACTAAATTATTTGGGTTAGGTTGAATTCGTATGGATAGGTCAAGGACTGTCCGTTTGTGCATACGCCCCCAATGAGGGCCTCTGCAAGAGGAAGGGATTAGTTGAGGCCCACATCGACTAACCAGAATCTAGCGGAGGCTAGGCATGGGCCTTGAGGGTATCCTAATATTTTTTCCTAGATTGAGCACCCCTTCACCGACGCAGATCTCCTCCCCCCAGAAGAGCCGCTGCCACACCAGATGCCGTGCTAGAAACTTTTACAATGCCTAAGTCACCGTCACACCCCAGCCTACCTCGCCTGACACTTTCAGTCATTCAACAGAACTAACTGAATGAAATGAGCTGAAATGCGAGGGCGATAAATACATGGGAAGGAAAGACCACCTGTGTGACCATGAAAAAACTTAAAGGCCAGCATCAATGTATTTAAAGCATTGCGGTTCGATCCAACCCACTCGCTAATGATTATTTTTTTATTTAGTTATCCTAATAATGAGATTCTAAATAAGACACTAGTAACTTTTGGACGATTATGTGTGGTTTATTTTAAATTTGTTTCACTGATAAACTAAAGTATAAAGAACGCGTCATAGGTAAAACCTACCAATATAGATATTATATTTTGTAAAAGAAACACCTTGGAAATAATACTATTAAAACACCCGAAAGTTAGTTATACAATATAGCACTGTGACATTAAATATAATAAGAGTGCTTATACTAATTATATCAAACTTTAATGTTTTAATTATACCAATTATATCAATTATATTATATTAATTATATCAAACCTATTGTAATGGGTTTTAGGGTTTTGAATAAGCAGATAAGTCTTGAATTCCTAGCACAACATAATAACAACTTATCTATGTCATAAGAAAATGGAGTTGAAAATGTTGCCCCTCAGAGGCAATACATTGCCGGCATCTGTGTAGAAACTTCCTGTATTTCATTCTAATCTTTCTCCCGTAAGTACTCGGCAGTTTGGTACACATTTCTTGTCATTGAGAAATCATGTCTCTTGTAACTTTTCAATAATTTGGTGAATACGATTGCTAGGATATTTTCTTACCATTTCTCTCCAAGAATGTATTTTCAAATATATTGCTTATAGAACTTGTTCTTCAACACTGTATTCATGTGGTGACATAACTTACGAAGAACAGGCAACATACATGTTACAAACAAAAACATCGAGTAATAAATGAACGCACAACTACTTGCTAATAAGGGTTTCGCAAATAAATATTATCTGCACATACATAAGGCCTTGACGACTGACTTCTCCTGGTACGCATCGCTCTCTGCTGACACGTAACTCAAATAATCTGTCTGTAGTTTAATAAATGACAGTAATATGTTGAGTTTTGGTTATGTTTAAAAAAAAGTTGCCTTGAGATCAATTCGCTGTGTCTGAGGTTACTTTTTCTCTAGATTATGTTGAGAGTCCGTGAGATTTAATTTGTCACTTTCTACTGTCTATTTCTAGCATGTAAATAATAGGAAGAGAGAATTTATAAAGAAGGATGAAGAGAAAAGCAGACTTTGGACTGGAAGAGCGAGAAGGTGGAGCACGAAAGGACGAGCGGATCATTGGGAACATTTTGGAGTCAGAGGAATGATTCTTGTGAGGAGATGGAGGATGGAGAAGTGGGGTTCAGAGAGGAGGAGAAATAATAGAATCAGGAGTCCGCATAAGGATCAAAAAGGAGGAGGAAGGGACGTTGCAAGAAAGAAAAAATGATAAATAATATAGTGGAAGTGAGGTTTTGTAATAGTGTTTAACGCCTGTTTTTACTACTGAGGCATTACAAATGGTGGACACTGATGATACAAAAGATGAAACGATAAATTTGGAAAGATTTTTTTATGGAAGAAAGCGTCCGAGACCTAAGTTATGGTACCCCACTGGCATTCGCCCTTTATGAGGACTGAGGAAAACTGGGGGGGGGGGAAGAAAAAAAAACCCATTTATGAGGACTGAGGGAAGAAAAAAAATAAACAGTCATAGAGAACAGCCCTATTGGAACCCAGACCTCCCTCTCACGAGTCCACGCCTTAACGACCTCGGCCACCCGTGGCGATTGTGAAGCTAGGTGATAGTGTTTAGTGAGTTAAGGTATAAAGATAAATAAATGAAATGAGTAATGGTGAAAGATTAGGAGAAAAATGAGCATTAAATGTAATAATTTAAGTGATTAAAGAGAAGATGAATAGTAGGATATGGCGAAACGATTTAAAGAGATTTAAAGGTATAGTTAGTGTAATCTTTACATAGTGAGTGTTAAGATTAGAGATATTTAAGTGAAAAATACTCGATATCAGTACATACCGCTGGTAACCAGTGGTTAGTAGTATAGTTATGAAATTGGGGTAGAATACCAGTAGATTTTGGGATATCAAATTGGAAAGTAATTTTAGTAGATGTACATTTGGTTTAACTTAATATATTTTGAGTTAATATCTTATTATTTTTATTTTATTGTATTACTTTAGTCCAGATAATGGGAAAATCTGTGAAATAATGGAACTAAGAGATTATTGTATGGTAATAATAATAGAAAATTTGATATACGCGTCTTGGTTTTGGAAATCAGGCTTCAGGGTGGTGTATTTTATTTTTATTTTATTTGTTTATTATTTGTCTCTTTCTAGCAATAGGTATCATTAAATTCTCATAATTCCTGGAAATTCCTTAATGACACTCCTGTCCTTATGCCTGAAAAGACCGTGTTTTGCAAATATCTGTGGTGGTAGAGTTAAAGTTAGCAACTGTGTTAGAGTTTGAGATTGTGAGCGATGTTATGTACAGAAAATGTTTTTCCGAGATACAATTACACTGAGTTTCAGTGATTTTTAATTGTATCGTTTTCATTACGCTCGTGTTCGTTGTTCTTCAGATTGGAAAGCGCGGAAAAGCCGTAAAATCCGATGGCAGGGACATGAAAGTGAATTGTGAAAGTTCACAAGTTTTTTTCTCATAGACGTGTTCCACCGTCTTACGAGTATTAAAAGAACAAAACAAATCTGAAGCAAGTGCAAGAGTTTTGCGAACTCCAGGCAAGAAGCTCCCGAACAGGAAACCAAGAACAAGTGAAACAACCGAGGGTGGCAAAAATGTATATACACTTTCAGAGTAGATATCTATTTAATGTATTTCAAAATTGAACCGAAAAACAACAGTAACGTGTGTGTATGATGTTCTGTAAACAGATGTGACTCACATACATTATGATAATGTTGCTACGTGACAGGTAAATCAACAACGAACAAATGAAGCCAAGATGATCGTATGATGTTCTGTAAACAGATGTGACTTATATTACGTTATGCTAGCGTTGCTACAACGAAATGGAGTCAAGATTATCGTTTGAAGTGGTATTGGAAAACCGAGAATGTTGTTGCAGTTCAAAGGCAATGGAGATGTGTGTACAGAACAGAACCGCCAACGCGAGTAACAATTGCATGCATTCGAAACAAATTTGAGACTCATGGTACTGCATGCGATGTTCACAAAGGCAGATCTGGGAACATCGCACAGTAATAAGCCCCGCGCACTGGATCCAAGGCACTGGATAGGACGAAGAGGTCCGATTGAGTTTCCACCGCGTTCTCTCGATCTAACTCCGTTGGACTTCTACATATGGGGAACTCTTAAGGATGTTGTATACCGTAGAAAACCAGCTACATTGGCAGCACTTCGGGAAGAAATTGAAACAGCATGTGCTGCAATCGCTGAGGACACTTTCGCAAACGTTGCTCAATCAGTGGTTCAACGTACTCAGAAGGGTATCGACGCCGATGGTGGGCATTTTGAGCAACTGTTGTAACTGCAAAAGTCTGAGATGATCAGTGCTCATCATTTTCTGCTTTGTGAATTCAGTTTCGTTGTGTTAACACAGTTTTTTATTTGCTTGAAGTGTGCATACATTTTTTGACAACCTCTGCCGCTACTATAAGGCGAAGTATTTATTCTCTTTATTAAACACATTTTCTGGATAGCTTTAAGGATGTATATAGAGAACTAAAGGCTAAGGAATTACTGAAAGGCAGTAATACAAATTCCTAAAAAATCAAATTTATTTATGTTAAAACTATCAGGGCAGGAAATATTTAATGAAAAAATGGTATGTAGTTTAAAAATATTCAGGGTTTTGAGAAAAATGAAATACAAAGGGCTATTGGTCGTGCAATTTGTACATAGATGAAAGGAGGGTTAATGTAAATCACCTTAAAAATAGAAAATGGAATTGCAGACTCGATGAAAGTGACTTTCCTCTGAAAACTCCAATAGGAAAAGGTGAGCGATTTATTATTTTTACATGCCGGATGTCCCTCTGGATTCATTTCCAACGCGTTGCTCACTTTTAAATCAAAATCCATCACGAAGAAATGGATAAGGAGTATTTGAGAACTGGTTGGTCAATAAGTTGTTACCAAGCATTCCCTTCCATAGTACCACTGTTATGGAAAATGCTTCTTACCACTCGATAGAAGTTATTAAGGCACCCATTTCGTCATCACTGAACATGCAATCCTGGCTTCAAATAAGAACGTTGAGTTTGGTCCTCGATTGAAAAAGGCAGTGTTGTATCATCTTTTTAAATTAAAAAAGGATACTTTTAAAATGCTTGAAATCAACACCATCACAGAAATGCATGGGTATACCTTAGTGCGGTCACCACCTTATAACTGCGATTTTAATGCTATAAGGTTGATATGGGCAGTTAAAGAATTATTCTGCCAAACATAATATCTCATTTAAGAGTATTGATGAGAAAGAGTTTTTTTTTAAAATGCAATTGAAAAGGTGACTGCAGAAAAACTGGAGAAAAGCACGCAGACACGTGAAAAATATTAAACAGTTTTACTGGGAAAAAGACAAACTTGAAGAAATCGTTGACAAGATGAAAAATAAATTTAGAGGAATCAGAAAATGACTACGAGGACCAAGATTTATTCCAAGTTTCAAACGACTCTGACCAACATTCAGAATATGACCAAGCCGCCACTAATTGAACGGAGTATATGATCATCGCCGTAGAGAGAGGTGGCGAGTGTTCCTTTCTCTATCTAAAGAGCATCTGACAACATAAACCTCACGTAGTATAGTAATTATACTTATGTACTTTTATATAACTGTGTCATCAGCAAATAAAAGTGAATAGCTTATATTAAATATGTACCGTTGTTAAAATACGCCTTTATTACAAAGAAAGAAAATACTGGACGCTCAACGTTAAAGTTTGCATAAAAGGGAACAGGGGCTAAAATTGTAAAGAAAAAGAGTGTATTTTAATGATGAATTTAATAAAGGATCTGAAGGAAACACTGGGGAGGGGGGATGGAATGGAAAAGAAGAAGCAAGGCGGATATTAGCAGAGATAATGTCAATGCATTCGTTATTAAAAGAAACACAAAACAGTTTTTTCGACGCAGAGGAAGAAAAAACACAAAATAAAAGTGTTTCGAACTGGTGGGGGAAGTCTTCCTTCATCCTCTGTCGATGAATCAACAGCATTTATGTTGGATATTATTGAGCCTTTTGATATCGGCAAGCATTGTGCTGATCACTGCCAGTCAATAAATAGTAAGTTTATTAATTCAGTAGTAGTAATGGACATTTATTTTAGCAATTTTAAGGTACATACCGGTACTTACGGCCGTATAAGCTAATGCCGTACTTATAACAATCAAAAATATATACATATATACAAACACATAGATATACTTATATCACATGTTCTATGAGTATTTATATATCATTAAGCACAAGCATAAATAGCATCCTTACTCTTGAGACCCCCTCCCCTTTTCTACCCTCCCTCCCCAACTCCTCTCTCTTCGCTATAGCCATTAACCTTCTTTGTCGGGTCTGTGCTAGAAACATTCCCGATTTATGCATGTATCTCTCATGCACCAACGCTTCTCGAAGGTGTTCAAACTTCTGTTGGAATTCAGAAATTGTAATGGTAAATGCTTATTTTTTTTTTTAAATCTGATTCCTTGCATTCTGCCAAAATGCCTCCAGGTATCGCTTTCTTCATACAGTGGACAAGTTCTTTCCCCGAGAATATTAACTGTTTTATTTCCTTCCCAAGCCCCTAATCTGATCCATGCGAGACCACTTCTTTCTTCTCTCCCACAGATATATAGCCCCCCCCCCACACCTGATCTATTTGAGCCTGCAGATTAGGCGAGACCTTTCCTACGCATTGAGACTCATCATTTTGTCTATGTATATCTTGTAAACATCTGCTAACTATTTTCCAACTATTGCGCGTACCCTTTAACCAAATATACCCTAGTCCAATTTTTTCTAAGTCTTTCCTTATTTTTGATGTCCAATCCCATATCCTACCCTTCCCTTATTTGCTCCCTTAGACAGACTGTTCGAAGTAGATCTTGATTGCCCCGCATTACTCTGACCCAGTGCTTAATTGTTTTTTTTTATTTAAATTCACACTTTCTTTAGAAGTACCAAACTCTTTAAGAACCCCGAAATTTGCTGTACCCCTCCCTACTTATAGCAACCATTTTAGAAACTGTGTATTCAGTTCCTCGGTGTTTTCCCACCTCCAAAGTTTCAGTCCCGTATATCATAATTGATCTAATAACCGCTCTGTACACAATCTCCATTGTTCTCATCAGTTTTAATAAGATATGCATTACTTTTAGTGCTTTCATGGCAATTCTCTCGTATTATCTTTACCTTCATGGCATGCATGTAATATTGGTTACCCTTGTAGGGGTTTTAGGGATGGACAAATTTATAAATTATGTACGTCTATTTCACTTACTTTTCTATAGTATTTTCATTGCAAAATAAACTACAAACTTAATATCCAATCGATGTACAGTTATTGATGCACGTTTATTTGGTCTTCTGTTTGTGTACCTGTATTAAGTATAGTTTCTTCTATCTGTTAGTGATTCCGGCCTTTTGATTTTAGTGCTAATTTAAGCGAGTTAAGTATTTAGCAATGACAGCAAAACAAATGGAAAACTTTTAAAAGAAAATGTATGTAATTGTTGTTAAGTTCCTAGTAGTCAGATATTGAAGCTTGTTAAACCAGCTGCTGTTTTTACCCGGATATAAAGACGTAATTTGGATTCCCTATTGTGGAAAAGTATACGGTGAATTTTTGGACACCAATATATGCATAATTTAACACAAATAATTGCAGTATAACCACATTAGTCTAAACAATATACAGAGGTGCCAAAATTGTATACACACTTCAAGCAAAGAAAAAAACTGTGTTACATAACAAAACTGGATTCACACAAACAGAAAATGATGAGCACTAATCATCTTAGACTTTTACAGTTACAACAGTTGCTCAAAATGCTCACCATCGGCGTCGATACACTTCTGAGTACGTTGAACTACTGATTGAGCAACGTTTGCGAAAGTGTCCTCGGCGATTGCAGCAGAACTTCTTCCCGAAGTGCTGTCAGTTAAGCTGGTTTTCTCCGTATACAACATTCTTAAGAGTTCCCCATAGGTAGAAGTCCAACAGAGTTATCCGGAGAACGCGGCGGAAATTCAATCGGATCTCTTCGTCCTGTCCAGTGCCTTGGAAGATTGTCATCAAGGTGCGCACATACATTTCGGTGATAATGTGGTGGTGCACCATTCTGTTGCATACGGTACCGTGAGTCCCAAATTTGTCTCGTCTGCTTGCAATTGTTATTGGCGTTGGCGGTTCTGTTCTGTACACACGTCTCCATTGCCTTTGAACTTCAACATTCTCGGTTTTCCAATACCGCTTCAAAATTGCTTTCCGCTGTTCAACGATAATCTTGGCTGCATTTTGTTGTAGCAACGCTAGCATAACGTAATGTGAATCACATCTGTTTACAGAATATCATACTACGCATTACTGTTGTTTTTTGTCCAACTTTGAAATATATTAATTAAATATCTACTGTGAAAGTGTGTATACATTTTTTGGCACCCTCGGTTTATAAAGATAATTTCATTTTACGCTGATAAACAATGCCATTTTAATGCCCTTGTGGTGTTAAGTCAATTCACAAAGCACGTTTCAAACTAAATTAGTGTAACTAAATAATTATTGTTAAAATTAATTTGAAATTCCCAGTACTATTATAAAGAACATTTCTTCTTTTTCTTGTATTATACTTGTCCCTTTTTATATGCAATTTTTAAACTTCTTCAACCGTTAACAATATATGCCAGTAAACGCTGCTCTAATTGGAAACTACGCCAGTAAGATAATGCCAATTTTAATATATTTCTGAATTTATTTACAGTTCCTACACTATCCAGAAACTGAATTATTTATGAAGCTATCAGTTGAGTCACCTGTGTAGCCTGGAACATAATACACATAATGAGTTGTATTTTTATTTTTCATTGTTCTACTCTACTAGAACAGATGCTTTATTGTTGCTTGAATTCCCAGCACTAAAATGCATTTTCGACGCTGCGGGTTAATTAATTTACTTTTGGAGTATTAAATTTATGGCTGTTATACGAACTCTTTTCATTGCATACTCAGTTTCTTTAATATAATAACGAGTAAGGTAGAAATTGGAATATGCAAACATTTATTCACATATAAAGAACACGAATTTGAAGGAAGATTATTGACTGTAGCCGATTGAGTGATGAAATTAATTTATTGGAATGTATACGCATTGGGTTTGGGCCAAATAATTTCTGTAGAAAACCCCATAATCTAATATTTCTGCCTTTTTTTATAAAATTTACAAAATCTTGCAATGACATATCATTCCTATATTTGGCAAGAACTTTCCATTGCAAAAGTCAATCCACTGATTATATTTAAACAGTAACATACAATTTTCTTGAGCAGAAAAAAATGTCAAAAATACAATAAAAGTTGGTAGGAATTTTTGACGGCTCTATTAGTTCAAAGCAAGATGTTTAGTTTTTCCAAAATAAAAGCTAACAGATGATCTTATATGTTTGCTACTTAGCATAATTGCAGCATGAACTTTTTTATTTTGAAATACATTCTTTGAATGGTTGGTGTTCTTGAGTTCCTAATGAAAGGAACACTACACATTATCATGCCAAAATCAAATCATTGAAATCTTATAAATTTCCAAATCATCTGAAGTGGGTAGCTGCATTGAAATCTTTGGACAATAACATTTTCGATAAATCCTAGGGCTTTTATATTACTGATAAAATTAGTCCGGTCAATTTTTTATTTTTTGAACTGTGTTTAAGGCCCGTTTTTACTACTGAGGCACCGCAGGCGGTAAACACTGATGATACATGAGATGAAATGATAAATTAGGAAAGAATTTTTTTTTAAGGAAGGAAACGTTCCAGGCCTAAGTTTAGGGTATCTCCCCGGCATTTGCCATTTATGAGGACTAAGGAAAACCTGGAAAAAACCTCAGTCAGTGAGGACGGTCCTGGTGGGATTCGAACCCCAGACCTCCCGCTCACGAGTCGGCGCCTTAACGCCCTCGGCCATCCATGCCGGTAGTCTGGTTAAAAAACTACATGTGTATGAAAGGTAACATAAGGATACTTTTAGGTTATATATCGTATTATTACAAGCTACAAATTGCGTATCATTTAACTCTGCAAATGCAAATATAATAAGATCTTTAAGAAAGTAGTTTATATATTTTTTACACCTTCAGAAAAAAAAACAGAAAGTCCATCACACAGGTGCTGGGTATACTGATCGAATTCCTCATCTAGTAGAGTGCTTTTAGAAACGAAAATAAACCACAAATATAATTTTATAATGTTATTTAAATTAAATATATGACCATTGATATACAACTATACTGTGTGGGTATTTTTAAACTTTTTTAAATGTAACCATGTTTATGAACTGAACCCTTGGTATCACCTTTACATTCACTAAAATAGAGAGATATAACAGAACGTTTCGAGTTACATTCTGTATTTAAGAATATGGTTCTATAAAAAAGCATGTTATTATTTAAAAATAGTTATAATGTACAAAGCAAATAAAAACAATTAACAATAAACAATCGAAAGTTTAATCGATTTTCATTGGCTTAGAAATTTAATTAAAATATTATTATAGTAAAAACATGTAACACAAACGTTTTATGGTTATTACAGAGCGTTCTTACATATAAATATAATTCTCAAACATATACTAGATTAATGTTTCATATTGGTTATCTGCATCTTATAAACACAGCTTATATGGTGAATTAATTTTACCTTTAATTTTAAAACAATAGAGAAAAAATGAAACGCAAGGCACTTTTTAAATTTCGGTTTTCAAGCAATACTCCTACTTCTAATGGTCCAAGTTCCCTAATTTTCAGAAACTATTACTCTTATTTTATTTAAATGATTTATACCGAATTTTGTTGTGAAGAAACAAATACTGGTGTTGCTAGAGCGATTTTAAAATTTTGGGTTTCAGGTAAATTCCCACTCCTAATAGCCCGATTTCCTTTATTTTCAAGATTTATTTTTGTTTCATTTAAATGGTATAGACATTTTGTTTTTTGGAAAATGCAAATATTGGTGCTGCTAGAGCGGTTTTTTAAATTTTGGGTTTCACGTACTATTAATCTGATACCACTGATTTTCTGAAACTTTTTTTCTTATTTTATTTATATGTTATATATAGCGTTTTGTTATGAAAAACAAATATTGGTCCTGCTAGAGCGATTTTTAAATTTTGGGTTTCAGGTAAACCTCCCACTTTTAATTTTTTTTCTATTTAAATGGTTTATACGGAATTTTATTTTGAAAATCATATTAATACCATTAGAGCGATTTTAAATTTTTGGGTTCCAGATAAACCTCCCCTCCTAATAGTCCGATTTCACTGATTTTCAGAAACTATTTTTCTTATTTTATTTATATGGCATATACCGAGTTTGCTTAAAAAAATTAAATTGTGGCCGCTAGAGCGATTTTTAAATTTTACTTTAACCCCTACTCGTTTTTCAAGTATACCCTCACTACTTTTTTTTTTTTGAATAGTGTTTAACGCCCGTTTTTACTACTGAGGCACCACAGGTGGTGAACACTAATGATACTTGAGATGAAAGGATATTTTTTTGGTAGGAAACGTTCCAGGCCTAAGTTTAGGGTATCTCTCCGGCATTTTCCATTTATGAGGACCGAGAAAAACCTGAAAAAAACCTCAGTCAGGGAGGTGAGACCTGGCGGGATTTGAACCCCAAACCTCCCGTCCCTGTTCATCCTGGCGGTCCTCTCACTACTAATAGCCCTGTTGCCCTGATTTTGGAAAATAATTTATAAATTTAATTTAAAGAAATTTACTAATTTTCGTTGAGAATGAAGAAAGAATTCGACCGCTGGAGGGAATTTAAACTTTATTTTAAAAACCTTTGCTTAGGTTAACCCCCACTCCAATGATCTAAATTTGCTTGTTAACAAACTGTAGGAATCGTTTGTTAATTGATGGTTATAAAATTTGTATAATTTTTTTTCGTTACCGGAACGATCAATGAACATTTGTAGAAAATGTCCTGAAAATCGTTGCATGGGTACAACCAAATAGTTGACATTCCCTCTGAATTCGCTTAAAAGATGCATCGCTGTAAACGCAGAAACATGAACAGTAGCCTAATAAGTTATGAAGGCAAATGAGATGCTTAAACAAGATTTTCTGAAAGCAATATTGGAACAACATAAAAAAGTAACATGTACGTGAATCTGTTACGATTTCTAATGCCAACACACTTGCCAGCTAGGCATTAGAGTTTCTTAATGGGGCAGCAAAGAGCAGAAGCTTAGTCCATTTACACTTCGCATATCCAGCACGGCGAACTGCATTACGCTAGAGGGTAATATAAAGTTAGGGAGGGAGTAATGACTTCATTTGCCACAAATCCCATATAAGGCAGTTGGAACTGAACTCCGGTTGCCTTAGTGCGAAGTGACCAGCCTAACCTCTAGGTTAAGGCTCCGTCACATAAATATATGAATTATTGTGGTTGTTATGCTTTTTAAAAAAGAAAATCTTTAATATCCACACTCTTGAGAATTTTAGTAAGTTTAAAGATATATGCAAATGGCATTTTTAACGACCCCCTGTCAAAATTATATTTACAATTGGACTGAGAGACCATAGTGAGTGCTCACCAGTTACATTTTCTAATATACGAGGGTAGGTCCATAAGTTTCCGGCCTCACCGATAATCATTATCACCTTCACACAACTCTTATCTGGTGTCATACCGAATCTGTTAGGTAAATAATTGCAGCTGTAACTTCCGCTCCTCTGTGTCCAGTTGTTCAGATATAGTTGCATAAGGATATGTGTAGAAGTTTGAGACATGTTCAAATGGAGTATCGAGCTGACATCAAGTTCTTCACAAAAAGAGGACTTACTCCAAATGAAATTAAACAATGATTGGACAGTGTATATGAGGCAGCATCACCCTCATATTCTACCGTAAAAGAATGGGCCAAATTTTTTCGAATGGGTCGAGAAAGACGAAGAGCGTGCAGGTCGGCCCCTTGGAGGTGCTCAGTACTGAAAACACCGCTCTTGTGTAAGGAGAAATTATGGAAGACCGGCGACTCAAGGTTACAGAAATAGCAGCAAGGTTGAGCTTTTCTAAACCAACAGTCCTTCGAATTATTCATGAACATTTAAACATGAATAAGCTTAGTGTAAGGTGGGTGCCTAGACTTCTTTCCTCAGTCCAAAAGTAGCAATGAGTCATCTGTTGTCAGGCATTTATGGAGCTCGGCCGCGGCAACGGGACAGAAATTATTAAATCATTATTACAAGAGATGAAACTATGGTCCTCTACTATGATCCCTTGTCCATAAGAGATTAATGGAATGGTAGGCGTAACCCTGGAGAAGCAGCGCCTCTAAAGGCTAAAGGTCACGAAGATCGTGGCCACAGTCTTTTGGGACTGTGAAGGGACACTCTTCATTGACTTCAAGGAGAGGAACATCACAGTAAATGGGGAGTACTATGCTGGCCTACTGCACAGACGACGTGCTTCCATCAAAGAGAAAAGGCGAGGAAAACTGAGTGGTGGTGTGCGTCTTCTTCCCGACAACGCGCCTGTGCACATAGTTCTTGTTGCAAAGGAAGCTGTGAAGAAATGTGACTTCAAGGCGATAGACCATCCACCTTATAGCCCTGATCTAGCTCTTAGTGACCATTTCCTCTTCTCAGAACTCAAGAAGGAATTTAAGTGTGACGAAGTGATGGAAGCTGTTTATGCCCTTTTTGCAGACAAGACTTCTATTTGGGGGGAGGGGATTGAAATATAAATTCAAAGATGTGAAAGTGCATTGCAATAAAGGATAACTATATTGAAAAGTGAAATATAGTTTTTGTCTTTCTCATACCTAGAAAATGGTTAGGCCTGAAACTTGTAGCTGTTGAATGATCTGCCTAACTACGTTAGGTATTTAACGATCAGAAATCCTCCTATATTTAGGTTAACAACTGGTTTAAGGGATCGTTTTGCAAAGGAGAATTGGTGAAATGGGCTTTAAAGATTCGTTTAAATTTTCACGATTCGTTAAACTACTTAACGTAGGTTTGTGGAGTTTGGCTAAGGACTGCTAATTATCTGTAAAACATGAGTCAGTACCGAATAATTTATTCCAGAATCAATTCATCACATAATTCTTAAATTCTTGTACGAACATTTCTTCATTTAGTTCAGTAACTTACTTTATTTTGCATTAAAACTGCAGTGCTAGAGCTATTCTGAAATGACTACTGAAGTCAATATATTCCTCTATCGAAGCTCATTCAGTACGCGACCGGATAATGATGATTCTGGAAATTTACGTGCACAAAAATACGACCCGGGTACTACAGTGTGTAGTGTAATGTAATGTAAACTCATTGTGATACAGAGAGCCTATTATGCAAATGGCTAACGGAGCATAGCATTCTATTGAAGTCAAAATGAAGTCAACTCCCTTGGGAAAACGTTATTGGTAGAATGTGACGCTCTGCGTCATACGTATGCAAAATGGAATTCACAGGAGAAAACTGGTAATTGTACCTAGCTATGAATTGCACAAAAAATTCAAAATGCTAATTAAAAATCGAAAAACAATGAAATATGTCATCATGTCTGCAAATGATCTAAGATGCATTTAACCAATTACTTTGGTAACAACAGTCGGTTTGAATTGGGCAATAGGGTTCCAGATTGCAAATACAAAAATTCCTACGTTACTCAACTACTAATTTGTTCTTCAGAGGACTGAATGTTTTGCACCACCTGTTACCAACTGGTCGAATGCTTTAATGAATCAGAAATATTTTTAAAGTTGAATGATTAGGAAAGATATGGTGCAATAAGAGATGGAGAAAGACATAGAGAATTGATGAAGATATAATTTAATAGTGAACTAACTTGGAAAGAATTGTGTAATAAAATGGGTACAGCGAGAGAGAGTTATTGAATATATTTTTAAAGCTGAACTATTTTGGAAAGATATCATTTAATAAGAGATAGAGGAAGAGGGTTTGTAAAGATATTTTTTGAAAATGAATAATTTAAAAATAATGACATAATAAGAAATGAGGAGAGAGAGGGGGGGGGAGAGTTTGTGAATATTTTTTAAAAGTGAACTAATTTTGAAAGAAATGACGTAATAACATATGGATAGAGAGAGAGAGAGAATGAGAGAGAGATTAGAAAGATACTTGCCATAAATGTTCCGCTCTCCCATTTCTTTTCACGTCGATCCTGGTGGTATAGTGGTAACCATACATGCCTCCTGAACCCAAGATCGCGGGTTCGAACCCGGCCAGGACCGATGGATTTTTTCGGGCGTAAAAATCCTAAGTATGGCTTCCTTCGGAAGGGAAGTAAAGCCGTGGGTCCCGTGTCGTACATTTACGGCGCGATAAAGAACCTCAAGCCTGAAAAAAGAGAATTCTGAGCAAAATTTGTCGGCTGTTTCACGCTCTGAATTGAATGGGATGCTGATGACCTGAGATGTTAAAGAGCGTCCGTAAATAAAAAACATCAACAACAACATCAACATTTAATTTCATCGTCTGGGTCTGTTATACGGTCGAAAGTGTCGGGGAAAATTTCGGCCACACTCCTGGTCCCTGTTCAGGCTTGAGGTTCTTTTTGTGCTGTAAATGTACGACACGGATCCACGGCTTTACTTCCCTTCCGAAGGAAGCCATACTTAGGATTTTTACGCCCGAAAAAATCCATCGGTCATGGCCCGGATTATTGAACCCGCTTCTGGTCCCTGACTGACGGTGTTACTCTCTTCTCATCCTTTCCTCCAAAGAGATGATATTAATAATCATCAAAATGTTATATGCATTTTTGTAATTTTATTAAACAAGTGTGAGTAGAGCTACAGCAGCTTGTCATATTATGTCACCTAACTCAGTGAAGCAGTACAAGCACTAAGAAGAATGCGAGTTAAAGGGAAAGGAGGAAAGAAAAGAAATAAAAAAGACGGATGACATTACCGAGAGCTCAGAAGAATCTGCTTGTAATGGGGCTTTTCCGTATTTTATAAAGAACACTTTTCTCACTTACTACTGATGAAGTCCACACTAGCTCCTGATGCTCAGCAATAATTTGAACCAGACAAAGAGATGTCTAGGCAAGTTTCCATCAAGTACTTCGGTTTTCCTAGTCATTTATCCTGCCTTCGTTATCGTCCTTAGTACCTGAATGCTTGACATAAGATATGGTTCTAATCATGAAGCCTGCTATGCTGACACACAAAACAAAGCTTTTTGAAATTTAAATATGTCAGTTATGAAAGTTCCTGTATCTTGAAAGAGAAGTATAATGAGTAGAACAATTAGAATCAGAAGCTATACTTGAAGCACACCATGATCCACATTCCTTCAACAGCCAAATGACGAAGATTCAACTCCGTTGGTGCAACTGACTGTCGACTAGTTCGGAGCTTTTGGTCGAAGTTCAGCAAGTACGAGGATAGGTCCATAAGTTTCCGGACTAGCCATTTTCTAGGTTTGATAAATACAAACAATATATTTCACTTTTCAATATAGCTACCCTTTATTCTAGTACACTTCTCACATCTTTCAATTAACATTTCAATCCCTCCTCCCAAAATTGTCGGAAGTCTTGTCTGCAAATGGGCATAAACAGCATCCATCACTTCTTCGTCACACTTGAAATTCCTTCCTCGAAGATCCTTCTTGAGTTTTGAGAATAGGTAATATTCACTGGGTGCTAGATCTGGGCGGTGATGGCCGATCTATTTGAAGCCACATTTATTCACAGCTTCCTTTACAACAAGAGCTGTGTGTATAGGCGTGTTGCTGTAAAGAAGGTGTACACTATCAATCAGCTTCCCTTGCCTTTTCTCTTTGATAGAAGCACATTGTGCAGTAGGCCAGCATAATACTCCCCATTTACTGTGGTGTTCCTCTCCTTGAAGTCAATGAAGAGCATTCCTTCACAGTGCAAAGGATTGTGGTCATGATTTTCTTGCCTGACAGAGTCACCTTGGCCTTTAGAGGCGGTGCTTTGCCAGATTTACGCTTCCACTCCATTGATTTTCTTTTGAACAAGGGATCATAGTAGAGAACCAAGGTTTCTTTTCCTGTAACAATGGTTTGCAGAACCTCTTTCTCGTTGCCACGCCTCCTCCAAATATGCCTGACAACAGATGACTCGTTGCTGCTTTTGGACTGAGGAAAGAAATCTAGGCACCCATCTTGCGCTAACCTTATTCATGTTTAAATGTTCATAAATAATTCAAAGGGCTGTTGTTTTAGAAAGGCCCAACTTTGCTGCTATTTCTGTAACGTTCAGCCGCTGGTCTTCCATAATTTCTCCTTCTTCAAGAGCGATGTTTTCAGGAGCGAGGATCTTTGTTTATCAAAAATGCATCTTGCACTACTGAGATCTGTAGTCATACCCTGAGTTAGTCGAACCAACTAAGCTATTGGTATGTCGTTGAGGAATTTTTTCTAAGCAAAGGTTACTTTGGATGAGCAAAGATTTTTCATTAAATCCTAAGTCAAAAGCTATTCTGCATGTATATCTAGTGGAGGATTGAAAAGGGAAATTGGAGTAATGAATACTTTTGGTAACGAAAGGGGATTGAAAATTAATAAAAAGAAAATAAAAATCATGGTTTTTAAAAGAGGATATAAATTGAAAAAGGAAGAGAAATGGCAATTAAATGGGAAAGAAATAGAGGTTTTAAGGATTTAATTATTTAGGGATAAGTTTTAGTTGCAAGAAAAAAAATGACAATAGCATAAGCAAAAGCAGTTATGTGTGATACAAGAGTATGTTTAAGAAACATTCCAGATATAATAGTAAATTGGCTGGAAAGAATTTACACAGCCACCGTAGGAGTAAAAATGTTATATGGGGCAGAAATATGGGGTACAGAGGATGCATGAAAAAATAAATAGACGTTTTGGTAAACAGATCTTAGGCCTACCGATAGCAGGTGTCCAAGATAAAAATTAATACAAGAATTATGGAATTTCAGAATTACCACCTTGGAAGAGAGTGATATTATTAAATAATGATTCAGTATCCAAGAGAAATAAAGAGGAAAGGGATCATGGTATCTCAAAGGACAGGAAATTTTGCAACAGAAAGATTTGGGAAACTAATAGATAAATAGGGAATATCAAGATAGAGAATTCTGAGAAGAAATAAACCTAAGATTGGAAGATATTGAAAGACAAGAAATATTTGGTAGTACGAGAGAAAAGAGATCACCGAGACTTTATAAGGAAATAAATAGTATGGGGCTGTGAAAAATATATAGACCAATGTGGGAAGGCAGGTCGGGAAGGGTTTGTGTGGGCTAGAGCTGGAGTTATGAATTTAAAAGGGTTAGAATATGAAGCAAACAAAGCTATGGAGAGAACAGGCTTGATAACAAAAACGGAAAAAAAAATATATATATATATGGGGAAATATCAATTAAAAAAGTTTTGACTGTAAAAGGAAAGAAGAATTGAAAGCTGTTTGAGCAAATTTTTAAAGAATTGGACAGGAATTATTAAGAGGAAGATACAGGGAAACATAATCATAGAAGTATAATAGATTAGATAAGTGTAAACAAGGATAGGATAATACAGGAATAAATACAATGGTCATCGATACACTAGTAACCTGGAGTTGTGTGTATAGGAAGGAAGCAACTCTAGAAAGAAAATATCTAGAGGAGGTAAATAAAATTAGATTATTTTACTTTTTGATCTTATTTTGTAATGGGCAATAATGTATGTATATTTGAATGTAGTATATTATGTAGTTTATTGAAATATATTTGTAATAAATTTCAATTTCAGTTGAATATTTGAACTCAAGTCTTCCAGATATTCCAGTTGAAGACAAGGGTTCAGTAATCAATAAAATAAGCACAATGAAATGATATTTAGTGAAAATGTGGATTTTATTATTTGATGTAAGTGATGTAAATTATGAAGTTATGAGACCAGTTATAAAGGATTGGGAGGAAAAATGTAAATTTAATTGAAATGTAATTTTTTGAAATAAAATTCATTCATTAATGTTAAACTTATTTGCTGTTTTTCATCATTTTCTCGTCATATTACACAGAATTTTACTGTTCAGTAAATTGTATTTAAATATTCATTGTTAGATTTTATGTATTATCATTCTTTTCTACCCACTCTATTGAGTTACCTTTCCATCGTGGGAGTTTTCCTCCAACTTACCTGCCATTAAGTGAACTGTAGGTGAAGGTTTATTCTGAGTTGTTTTTTCAAATGTTTCGGTCAAGTTATATAAAGTCCGGAAACGAATTGCTTGATACTGATGGTGAGAATAGTCACAATGTTTCGAATTTCGATCAGAGCACGTTACATACATTGTGAAAGAAAGCAAATAATTAAAACAGGAAGTTTCCCGAAAAACATCACACAGAAAAAAAAAAACCGCCACACAATTATTGAACGGTTTTCAAAAATATATTTTACACCAAATAAAGGGGAATTTCCTAAGGCAAAAAGGTTGTCAGTTTAATGAGACAGAAAGGATAGCGTATCTTCCACTATAGTCTGGAGATGCTGTCTGATTTGATCGGCAAATGTTTACCCCTCTTCACTCTTAAGAATTTGTCTATAGCGTTTTAATTTTGTTCTCTTAAGAGCTCGAACCCTCTCTTGCTAGCCCAAGTGTCATTTATACGTTTCTTTATTTTACGTCAAAATATTTCCTCCTTAATTGTGAGGTCTTCCATTTTCTGAATATTTCTACATAAATTTTATTTCTCTGCTGTAATCATCATCTGGAACACGAAAACTTCTTCACTGAGAAAATCCGTTGAGGCGAGAGGACTGGAATACAAGAGAGGTGTGGGAGGAGAATAAGTTCAGGTAAAGTGTGCGGGGGGGGGAGATACAATATTTGTGCAACAATTTTTAGAGAACGGCTGAATTTCAAGACTCCTTCAATATCCTGATTGAATGAAAGGACATCAAGTTGTGGGGTCTATGAAAACCGATCGATTATAGATGTTTCCTTTTCTAGTGAAATAAATTGTAGGTTAAAACAGAGGCTCCGGGCAGGGCTACTGGACTACTTGGGGTCAACGTCATTTCCTTGCTTTTTACTGAAAGCTATCGTAACGTTCCGGATTTATGTAGAAACAATTTTCGAAGTTTTATAACTTCTGTTTTATACAGATATAAGATATGGTCAAATTTGCATTATCCTTGTGTGTTATGCTTCGGGCTGATCTCATCTAACCTTTAATTCTTATTTAATTCTTATTTAATTGAGTTTATTTGGTTTATTTATTTATTTACAGACGCGCTTTAACATCTCAGGTCATCAGCACCCCATTCAACCCAAAGCGTGAAACGGTCGACAAATTTTGCTCAGAAGCCTCTTCTTTCAGGCTTGATGTTCTTTTTTGTGCCGGTACGACACGGGATCCATGACTTTACTTCTCTTTCGAAGGAAGCCATACTTAGGATTTTTACGCACCCCCCAAAAAAAATCCGTCCGTCCTAGCCGGGATCGAACCCGCGATTTTGGTTTTTGGAGGCAAGTATGGTTATCACTACACCATCAGGACCGATCCTTTGCATCTCGCAACCAACAATTATATGCTAATCCGTCATTAAACTCCAATTAAGTTAACTAGCCTATATTTGGACATTTAATTCTCAATTAACGTTTGCGAATGTTGAATATGCTATTTGAAGACCACAAATTTCCTATACGGCTGAGGATAATTTCTGAAAGACAAGATTTATTTAATACTATGGAGTGAACAAATTTACAAATGCGGTTTCGGTTGAGTAAATTTCAGGAGGAGATGCTTTGAATTCTATAGAATATGACCTAAAATTCCCAACAGACATATGCATTTTTATAATATTTAATAACTCTAAAATTCTTATTATTATTTCACCGTAAATATTATATAAAAGAGGAATCTTTATGTTGTAGCTTATGTGAAGTTAGACTAATGAGGTTATGTCTTCCCATATTTCGAAAGTTGGTTACCTGGACTGTCAAACACTTAGTATAATATGAAATGTAATTGAAAGTAGCGTGTTCGGCGTATTTCAGGAAGCAACCAAGTTATTTTCCAATGAAGGTACACTAAGAGTTAACCTATAGGAAGTACGAGGGTAGGTCCATAATTTCCGGCCTCGCTGATAAGGATTATCGTCTTCACAAAATCCTTATCTGTTGTCATACCTAATTTGTTAAATATATAATTGCACCCGTAACTTCCGCTCAGCTGTGTTCAGATATAGTTGCATAAAGAAGATTATGACATGTTCAAAATGGAGTTTCGAGCTGCCATTAAGTTCTTCATAAAAGAAGAACTTACTCCAAATGAAATTAAACAGCGATTGGACGATATATATGGGGAAGCAACCCTCTCATATTCTACCGTAAAGGAAAGAACTAAACTTATTCGAATGGATCAAGAAAGCATTTAAGACGAAGATCGTGCAAGTCGGCCCCTTGGAGGTGCTCACTCCTGAAAACTCGCTCTTGTTGAAGGATAATTATGTAAGACCGGCGGATCAAAGTTACAAAATAGCAGCAAGGTTGGGCCTTTCTAAAACAACAGTCCCTCGAATTATTCATGAACATTTAAACATGAATAAGGTTAGTGCAAGATGGGTGCCTAGACTTCTTTCCTCAGTCCAAAAGCAGCAACGAGTCATCTGTTGTCAGGCAAATTTGGAGCTCTGCCTTAGCAACGAGAGAGAAGTTCTGCAAACCATTGTTACAGTAGATGAAACTATGATCCTCTACTATGATCCCTTGTCCAAAAAGGAATCAATTGGAGTGACGCAACACCGCCTCTAAAGGACAAGGTC
Source organism: Metallyticus violacea (assembly GCA_030762175.1). Classification (NCBI taxonomy): domain Eukaryota; kingdom Metazoa; phylum Arthropoda; class Insecta; order Mantodea; family Metallyticidae; genus Metallyticus; species Metallyticus violacea. Next base: position 104,880,218 of record CM060845.1, on the reverse strand, counting down.
ACTCAGTCCTCCAAGAAGATCATGGCCACAATCTTTTGGACTGTGAAGGAATATTCTTCATTGACTTCAAGGAGAGGAACATCACAGTAAGTGGGGAATACTACTGCACAGACTACATATCTACACAGACTGCACAATCAAAGAGAAAAGGCGAGGAAAACTGAGTGGTGGTGTGAGCCTTCTTTACGACAACGCGCCTGTCCACACAGCTCTTGTTGCAAAGGAAGCTGTGAAGAAACGAGGCTTCTAGGAGATCGACCATCCACCCTATAGCTCAGATCTAGCTCCCAGTGACTATTTCTTCTGAAAACTCAAGAAGGATCTTCGAGGAAGGAAATTTAAGTGTGACGAAGAAGTGATGGATGCTGTTTATGCTCATTTTGCAGACAAGGTTTATGATTATTTTGGGAGGGGGGGTTGAAATATTAATTGAAAGATGTGAGAAGTGCATTGCAATAAAGGTGAACTATATTGAAAAGTGAAATATAGTTTTTGTCTTTATCCTACCTTGAAAATGGTGAGGCCGGAAACTTATGGGTCTACCCTCGTACCTTAGCAGGAAAACTGTAAGTTAGCCTTTAGAGAATGTATTCAACTGTGTTATCCTTGTCAGGGTTTTGCAAGGTTATCTTGTTTCATTTGTTGAAAGAAATGGGGTGAAGTGTTGTTGAATAATACATTTTGTCAAAGAGTCTGGGTCAAGGACATCCTTGGTGTAGTTTAGCGATGCTCGATACGAGCGAGGTATGTACGAGGCTGGGTAGACTAAGCCCTGTCTTCTTTTATTTAGCTAGTAATAATAGAAATAAATAATACAGTCATTTATTTTATCTAGGGATGTTAGGATGGTAAGGCCTTCTATTCCACTCATCAGGGAGAATTATGATTACAATATATACATTTATGGGTACTGAAATTAAAACTGTTGAGTTATATTAAATTTAACAAATCTCGATTCACAACTGATATGATAATTATAAATAATCGGTAATTATTTTGTAGGGCGTGTGAAAAAATTATGGGAAGCCCAAAACGATTTCAAGCTACTTATTAGAAATAAAAGTGGGGAAAATGTGGCATAGTAGAACCAATTGGTAAGAGCTTAGCATAACTGAAGATTTTTATATTTTGGGAAGCATTGTTAACTTCGGATTTTCTCTTCTAAATTTCTAATAAAATTTGTTTATAAATAATGGTATAAAATGTGCCTGATGGAGATACTTTACCAACAAACCTATGTCAGGCCTTCTTATGCCTGGATCAAACGAAATAAGCTAAACAATTCGTTTCGCTGTGTGTCAGTAAATGAAACAAGCGATTTTAAAGGTTGTTATATTGCAAAATTTACAGTGCTTGCTTTAAGAAAAAATAATAATATGATCTTTAATTTATTCCTTGAGACTCCTTGGAATCTCAATATATGGTTTATTTATCGGCAATTTCTCTGTATCATAATACCAGGAGGAGGTCTTTGGTTCGAATCCCGCCAGGAGCGTCCTAACTTCCTGAGGTTTTTTCCAGGTATTCCTCAGCCCTCATAACTGGCAAAAAAAAAAAAAAAAAAAAAAAAAAAAAAAAAAAAAAAAACCGAGGAGGTACCCTAAATCTTAGGCCTGGAACGTTTCCTTCCTTAAAAAAATCCTTTCCCAATATATCATTTCATTTCATGTATCACTAGTATTCACCGCCTGTGCTACCTCAGTAGTAAAAACGGGCGTTAAACACCATTAAAAAATGCTGAAAGGTATGTTCCCAAACATTTTACATGCAACATACCTAGCATACGTTGCTAGTTCCGTTGCATTTTTGAACACATACACCAATTTTGCAACCCCCCTCCCCAAAAGTATTATAAATCCCCTGCAGGAATTGGATTATTCAAATCTTTACTATCTCATGTTTCTTTACAACACCATTCAACATTAACCAGAAGGGCACATCGCTATTATGCTTGATATCTAATCAGTGAAATAGGTTGTTAATTCCTTGAATGCACTTAATTCATCTTTCTCGAGAATAACTATAATTTCATTTAACGTATATCATAATATAGAATTGTGTATTTTAGTGCAAGATTTAAACGTTTTAATGGCATATATAAGTACATGTATTCCTTGTAAATTATTAGGGCATGAACTTCCAAGCACTAATAATAACATGAAAAAACTGTGCTTTTAAAAGCACATTAAAACATAAAACAGAACGATGAAAAGTAAATATCTAGTTTCTCAGTTTCTCATTCGTCAATGAAAATGGTAGTGACGTTGAGGAATATAGTGAATGCAAATGGTGTAATAGTGACAGTACTGACAAACAGAACTTTCATTTAATAAATTTTTGGGTAGAATTTTAAAACATATAAGGAACAGAATATTTTAAATTTAAACGTATTATTCTCGGTAAACCGCAATGGGTGGTGGTGGTGGCGCGGACTCGTGAGCGGGGGGTATAGGGTTCGAATCCCACCAGGACCGTCCTTCCTGATTGAGTTTTTTTTTTTTTTTTCCAGGTTTTCCTCAGTCCTCATAAATGGCAAAGGCCATTAGGCCTGGAACGTTTCCTTCCTTAAAATTCCTTTCCCAATATATCATTTCATCTCATGTATCATCAGTGTCCTCCGCCTATGGTGCCTCAGTAGTAAAAACCAGCGTTAGACACAATTAAAAAAATTCTCGGTAAAACAAAGCATAAAAGTTACAAATAAAAATATTGGAAGTACATATTAATGAACTTTTCATGCATTAATATTAATGCAATAATTTACCAAGCAATTTTGTATTTTATTGAAAGTCGGACAAACAAGTTAAATCATTGTTTAAGTTTCACGAATTTTGATTTAAATGCTTTTATTTTGCATTAGTAAATAGAAAATAGAAAATATTGACTAGTCATAAATAAGGGATTTAATAATCGCTTAAAATATATTTAGAGAGCATAGTTACAAAGAATGTGGATAAAAAGAGTTAATTTAAATTTACAAAAAACATCTTCATGTGGGAGAGATCATGTTCTTAGAAGTGAGATAACTCTTTTTCAGGTTTAAATATTAGCTTCAGATAAAATATGCATTTTCCTACAATCTTTTTATATTAGTAATCTCATCTTTAACTTAATCAAATCCGTTTATTGGAAAATGAAAACATAACGCCCTATATCTTAAGAAAGCCGTCATTTTTAATGCCTTTTAATGAAAAAAGGGGTAAGGGCTGACCTAGCCGATAAAAGTTTTAGCTTCATTCCTTGCGCATTTGTAATTCCTGGAAATTTGGTTCCGCGCTTGCTTCATTTAGCAGACGTGCAAATTAGAGACGTATGAATATTCAAAACTCTTCCACTGCCTTGTTAAGCCTTAACATTTTCGGCGCCGCTTGTCGCGTGTGATATGCACCCATTATGCATTTGGAAAGGGGGCGAGGGAAGGAAAAATTAAGACGTGAAAACCATTATTTGAAGTCATTCCTGAACACCGAAACTTTAATACATTAGCATATGCCAAGAGATAAAATTCGTGGCTGGCGAACTTAAAATGCGCCGCTAAAGGAAACGGCAACAACAGGGCAATAATTAATGTTGAAATGCCGTAAGTGATGCGATCTTGACAACGTCGTAAGGAACTTATTTCCTTATTATTTCAGTTACCTCGATGCTGAGGATATAGTGGAGCTCTCTGTAGTATTTCACAACGAAATAAATATTGCTAGCTTGAAGGTGGTGTAATTGAATTTGATATTAAAATAAGCGAAATGAAATTCAAAAGGCAACCCACTACATGTGTAAGAAGCACAAGGAGTTGTTTTTAACTCTGTTACATGAGTAATCAATAAGACGAGAGCGGATGCTGTGTATGATATTCATATAATTCATTATATCTTAATTTTCTGCTGAATTCGTCAGCAATTTAAATAACTTTATTGGCAGTATTAATAGCGTCACATTTAGTGAATATTTAATTGTATTATAAATAAATGAATTCATCAGCTGATAATTGAGGAACCGAGTACTTCGATCTTGTACACAGGGCTTAATGAATTACTTCGGAGCGATTCTACGCTCGAGTGATGATGGTGATATGATTAGAAGAAGGTATAGCGATATAGCACTATGGTGGAAAGAAAAAGCAGTCAAAAAGGGTAAACAATTATCTCATTACGAATTTAACTCTCACCTGTGATCTTCATAGAGTATGAGTGGTTAGTAAACATGTCTTGTGATTTACAAAGGCAGGCAGCTAACGCGCTAAGTCAGCATTTCATGGGGCGTGACAAAGATAATAGTAAAGGGTTTTATTGTAGCAGTTTTAAAGTATACACAAAGACAACTGTAGCATGGGCATTATAGCCGTACATGCTGATACCGTCCTTGTAACAATCAAAATGTACATATCTATGTGTATATAGAACTACATGCATAGAAGCACGTCGATATATTGACATCACACGTTTTCTAAGAGTAATTTTATACACATATATACAAACATGAATAGAACCTTAGCCCCCTTTCCTTTACTTTACTCTCCCTGCCTCCCCAGCTCCCCTCTCTTTTCTATAATCTTAACCTTCTTTGTCGGGTCTTCGATAGAAACATTTCCAAACTTTGTGAGTATCTCGCATGCACCAACACGTTCCGGCAAATATTCCAACTTCTGTTGGAATTCGGAAGTTGTGATGGTAACTGTTTGTTTTTTAAAATCTCTGTTTCCCTGCATTCTGTCAAAATATGCCTCCAGGTTTCGCTTTCTCCACACAATGGGCAAATTCTTTCCCCAAGAGCATTAACTGTTTTGTTTCCTTTCCAAGCCCCTAATCTGAACCATGCGAGACCACTTCTTTCTTCTCTGCCACAGATATCTAAATAATGTCCCCTCCCCCACACTGGATGTATTTGAGCCTGCAGGTTGAGCGATACATTTTCTGCGCATTGAGACTCAGTATTTTGCCTATCTATATCTCGCAAACGTCTGTCAACTATTTTCCAACTATTTCGTGTAATGTCCCCTCCCCTTAACCAAATATACCCCAGTCCAATTTTGTCTAAGCCTTTCCTTATTTTTGATGCCCAACCTGTAACCCTCCCTTCCCTTCTTTGTTCCCTTAGATAAAATGCTGGAAGAAATGCTTGATTCCCCCGTATTATTCCTAACCAGTACTAAATTGCTTTTAATTTTAAATTTATACTTTTGTTAATAATGTCAAACTTATTAAATACGCCACAATTTGCTGTAACCCCCCCTCCAATTGTTTTAGAAACTGTGTTTGTACCTTATTAAGTTCCTTATTGTTTTCCCACCTCCAAATTTCGGCCCCTACGCCATAGTTGACCTAATAACCACCTGTACACCATCTCCATTGTTCTCAGCGGTGCTTCGGTATTTTTACTAAACTCTTTAACGCTTCTATATTTTGAATTATGCGCTTGCGTTTTGTGATGCCCATGCGTTTTGTTCAGCTATCGTTCATAGCTAAAGTGACTCCCCAAGTAAGTGAATTCCTTCACGTTTTCTAATGCCTGACCTACATATCCCCACCTCTTTTTCCTGCTGTACACCGCACCGTTCTTGAATATTATAGTTTTGGTCTTCTCATTAACTACCAATCACCATTCTTGACAATACGCCTCTAAGCAGTCTAGTTATCTTTGCAGACCGTCAATTGTCGTAGATATCAATATTCAATCATACACATAAAGGAGAGCTGGTATGGATATGTCTCCTATATTCAGGGCATCAGATTCTGCAACACAATTTTCTCCGGTATGTCATCTACCAACAATTTAAAAGGAGGGGTGATAGGATACAGCCTTGCCTCACTCCTCTCCGTGTTATTACACTTTTTGAAACTTTATCGCCATCATATTTGACACAGAACTATACCTTACTGTATATTGATTCCAATACCTTGATCATTTAATCCTAAACTCTTTTCGTGCATAATTTACTCCATAATGCTTGTCTCCCCGAAATCAAAAGCTTTTCGAGAGTCTATGAAGGCACATTCTTTTCTGTGTTCCTTACTCATTGGCCCTAACGAAAGAACGTATAGTGAGGGGGATGTGATAACGCGGTTGTTCTATTTCTGACGTCGTCATTGCAGTAGATAAATCAGAAAATTTGTATCCAACTGCAAAATCAAGGAGAGAAGGGTTTGAATAAATACATCTGACAAGTGTGCGAAGGCTTGAGATTGAGACCTCGATACTCAAATATTTTGTCCCATTCACTTTCGAAGGAAACAAGGTCTGATCACGACATTTGATGGATCTCGGATTGAATAAAAAATAAAACTATTACTTTATAGTACATTTCATTTCCTGTTAGAAGATAATGTATTATGTTTTTAAAATATAGCGGTATTCATAATTCGAAATACTTATAGGATAGATCCTTTTCCTATTGGAAGTTAAAAGGAATCATAAAATGTTCTCTCCTAATTTTATATCTGCCCTAGTTTCCCAGCACACTATTACTATAGAATTATATTCTTCAAGCCTGGTTTTCCACAGACCCATGTGGGCCTTCGGCTTACCGCGACGACGGTTGTGTCTTCTACCTCCATCACGTGATATCATTGGTAGAGTGCAGTCTTGCAGGGGGCATGTGATCAGTACACCACATCCTACCGGTCACTATATCACGGCTTACTAGATCGGAGATCGCCACCTCTCCATCAATTGTCCTCACGAGGCTGGGAGGACCCCGTTCCAGACCTTGCTAACTTAGAAAAATTCTTAAGCAGGTACCGGAAACGAACCCGGGCCTCCCGACCAGCAGTCAGCAACACTAACCACTAGGCCATGGAGATGATCTAGAATTATATTATCTACAAATATATTTTTTTATTTGGTGTTATTTTGGGGGACAATTTTACTTCGTATTTTTCAATTCTCTTAATCCTGATTTTATTTCCACACCCATTTTAATAATTCGAAATTGTTATTATCTCAATTGCAATGCACTTTATCATACAAACTTATATAAATAGTTTCTAGGGGAAAATGTACAGCTTGGTTATTCCTTATATACATAAAAATTTAATCGTACTTTACTTCAAAGGTCCTTCAATGTTTTATCATTCGCTTACCTTCTCTTTCTCCCTTCTTCTTTCACAAGAGCAACAGATTACTGCCAGTTGATGTTTGAAGGGTTATCCAAAAGCAGCATTTAATTTCTGGCCGATATTGTTTTCTGCATTAATGCACTTCGAATATAAGTTCGAGAAATCATTTTTCAGAATTCGTTTCTTATGCTTGACTTATTCAGCGTTGTTTCACAGTTATTAAGAGATAATTATTTTTGTTCTATAAGACCCAATAACTTGCTGTGTGAACAACTCAATAGTGATTAGTTATATCGGCTGAAGCACCTAAAATTAACATCGCTAATATTTTCTAATATTGTGCAATTGATGCGCTGTTTTCACAGATTGAAAGTATAAAGGGACTCCAACAATAATGTAAAATTATTTATTTAGCAGTAAGTTTGTTTTTAAACGGAATCTTCCTATTGGAATTAATAAAATAAAATTAGGGTCACAATAGTATCTTTCTATCCACCAGTCCGTCCAGTAAGCTCCAGTAAGATTATCAGAATTTTTTTATTTTTCTTACTTTAGGAAGAATAATAATAAAATCTGAAATACTCCATCCTAGTACCTTGTTTCCTACACCGGGATGTATATTACAAACTCTGACACTTTATTTCTGAATTACGAAATTACATTCTT